>JAUMTR010000022.1:22082467-22096519 GCA_032270685.1 Microctenopoma stevenorrisi
CGTCTGTGTGTGTGTGTCTCTGTGTGGACGTCTGTGTGTGTGTGTCTCTGTGTGGACGTCTGTGTGTGTGTGTCTCTTTGTGGACGTCTGTGTGTGTGTGTCTCTGTGTGGACGTCTGTGTGTGTGTGTCTCTTTGTGGACGTCTGTGTGTGTGTGTCTCTGTGTGGACGTCTGTGTGTGTGTGTCTCTGTGTGGACGTCTGTGTGTGTGTGTGTGTCTCTGTGTGGACGTCTGGTCAAACACTGTCCTGCGAGGACATTTTTGCCATTTGTCACAACTTTGTCGAGTGTTTTTTGTTCCTGGGTTCAGGATGAAGTTCTGAGTTTCTGGTTCAGCTTGTTTCTTCTGTCTGGGTCAGTCAAACCTCCTGAGCTTCACCAGACCCGAACACGTCTCTGACTCGGTGTGCTGGGAGTCAGGACCGTTACCGTCAGAGCAGTGAATGTCCCCACAGCTGTAGCACTACAAACTGTGTGTGTGTGTGTGTGTGTGTGTGTGTTTGGAGTTGACGTAAGCAGCCCGCGGCTCTCGGCTCGCCGGGTTACCATGGTGACCGGTTGGCTGTGCTCTACAGTGCCCTGTGTCTGGTGCACTCCTGGACTTGTTTCTGCCTGTCGGCCTCTCTCTCCCTTTCTCTCTGTCTCTCCTTCTCTCTCCCTCTCTCTCTGTCTCTCTCTCCCTTTCTCTCTCTGTCTCTCCTTCTCTCTCCCTCTCTCTCTGTCTCTCTCTCCCTTTCTCTCTCTCTCTCTCCTTCTCTCTCCCTCTCTCTCCCTCTCTCTCCCTCTCCCTCTCCCTATCTCTCTCCCTCTCTCTCTCCCTCTCTCTCCCTCTCTCTCTCCCTCTCTCTCCCTCTCCCTCTCCCTATCTCTCTCCCTCTCTCCCCCACTCAGACAAAGCAGCTTGAGGAAATGAGATTTGTTCCGGAGGCCGAGACAGAGAGAGAGACATGTAGCATATCTCTCTCTCTCCTTCCTCCTCTCGCCTCCTTCCCTCGGTCTCCTCTCGCCTCCTACACGTCCTTCAACCTTTGTAGTGTTTGATCCTGATACAGAAGGAGAGTGTGTGATGGACTGATGCTGAAGAGCAGCGACACGGGTCCCTCTCTGCTCCTTTCTCCTCTCACCTTGACGAGGAGCGATCATCATCTGATCCGCCACACGTCCTACAGGCCTCCTCTTCGCTCCCAGATTAGTTTTAGTTTACATTCAAACAGGTTCCAATGAGTCTGAAAAAGAAAAGGAATAAAACCGCAGCTCATTTAAACTCACTTCTCTTCTGTTTGACTTCTCTCCCTCCGTCTCTCACTCCGCGAGCTCCCACTCAACTTGTCTTTCCAGTGCGTGAGTCTCGCCCCCCTGGCTGTTTTTTAAGTGCTGTTCTGAATAAATAAATGCTAAATCAACCCTCTCTCAACGTGGTAATTCGAAGTACTGAGGGCAGCGGGGAATGTTAAGGCGAGCTGAGGAGGCAGAGGCTTCCTCGCGGATCCAGCTGGAGGCAGATACAGCTGAGAGACGAGCCGCGTGAAATTCCTGACAGTCACAGATCAATCACAGGGAAATCAGATGGTTCTGATCACTGGGCAACATACGAAATCTGACCCGCACGCCCACGTGAGGTTCCTCCGCATGCTGCAGATAACACACACACACACACACACTCAGCTTTGAATGTATTCACAACCTACACATGTGTTATAGGTCAGCAAGATGCTCATCTTCATCATCGACATGGAACGAACAGATGAACCTCGAGACGTCTGGTTGTGTGTGTGTGTCACAGGAGCATCGAGTTTATGGATTATGGCTTCTTAAAAAACATCACTGAATCCTCCGAGGAAGGTTTGTTTATCTCTCCTCCTCCTCCTCATCATCATATTTTGGAGATACCGGGTTTAACTAAACGCTCCTAAACCAGGTAGGGACAATTTAGCTAACGCCACACAAGCACACACACACACACACACACACGCACACACGCGCACACACGCGCACACAGCTTAAAGCATCTCTTTAATTACGTTTCCATGCTGCAGAGTTACGCTGCAGCTTTAAACACCTTTACTTCGTGTACGCAGAGAATAATTAGTCGTGTGACATCTTCCCGACCTTCGACGCGTCTCGTGGTGAAAGCGGGACGGGAAACAGCTTTTTAAGGCGCCTGCGACCAGCTGCTGACACGTTACTGATACTCTCACGTAGATTAGAGCTGATTAGCTACTTTACTTTACTTCACCACTGCTGCTTCCGTCGTCATGAGGAGCTTTACAGGTGCCGGTACAGTATTTCCCCTAAATGTGTGATTGTCATTCATCTTAGAGTCTGCTGTTGATTTGGAGACGTGCAGTTTGAAAGTTTTTGCAAGTGCTTGGCCCACAGAAACTAAAGCGACACAGACTTTTCTGATGTCAAAGGGAAACAGGAAGAAGCCGTAAAACACATAATAGAGGTGAAGGTGAACGCTGTTTGTACGTGTACTACTCCAAAAGGGTCTGCAGAGAAAGAATTAGCTGCTATCAGTGTGCGACTGATGATTTATGGATCTGTCCCAGCACTAAGCTCTTTATGATGCCAAATACTGAGAGAGAGAGAGCGAGAGAGAGAGAGAGCCAAGAGAGGGGGGGCATGAATAAAGATGGAGAGAGAGAGATGAAAGGAATGGATTGGACACGGACTGATGGAAGGAAAACACAAAGACGTCCGAAGAATGGAAGAAATGGAGAGAAGCAAGAGACGGATGGACAGGTGGAGGGGGGGGGGTCACAGAGAGGCGAGGGCCAAGCGCTTTGAACTGTCATGATGTCCCTGATCGGAGGAAGCAGTGTTTCCCCGTCTTTTTGGAAGGAGCAGTAAGAAAACGGGCCTAAACTTAACACAAAGGCCACGGAGTGAGTAGACATTACAGTGGTCACTCAAAAACATTACTTCATGGTCGACTCTCACGTGAAGAAGACCCACTGGAGTTTTCCACTAACTGAAGAGTCAGCTGGTTGCAGCAGAGGAAGGAAAACATGGCTCCGCTCTTCACTAACGCGTGAGGAGGTGATGACACACAGAACGCAGCTTTTACTTTGTAAAACCACAGCCACAGACTTCCTTTCTGTCAGAATAAAAGGATGCAGACACTGATGAAACATGAATTATTGTTCCAGTTACCTTTAGGTTGATCACAGTGTCTACAGCTGTATTTAGGACAGTAATTAGATTAGTTGTTAATAATTAATAACTATTAAACTCTTGCTGATGAAGAGCGAGAGCTGTAGTAAAGCTGGACTGTTGAAGTGGATTTATTAAAACAAGTCCTTAGATGTGTCTTTTCCTAGGACTGAAACTGTGTCCCGGCAGGGCACAGCCCGGACACTTCTCCAACAGTGATGACAGACGGATGCCAGGAATTTATCTCTGAGAATTTACGTAGATTGGAGAAGACACTTGCAGTTGGCAGAAAATCGGTGAGAACAGGAGTTGGAGGAGGGCAGAGAGAGCTGTGCCAAAAACACAGGCCGGCACGCTGGCACCAGACGGCTCACACACACACACACACACACCCTCGGTGACGCAGTACTTCCTGCTACTGTTTTGAGATGAATTTGGACTTTTTACAAACACAGGAAACGTTAACGAGGTCGGATTGAACCACAAACTCAGTGATTCACACATATTTGCTCCAAACTGAGCCAAAGGGAAACTTAATGAGAGCGAGAAGAAGATGCCGGTCAGACATGGGAGGGGTCTCGGGGGGAAAAATGATCGGCTGCAAAGTCCAAAACCTCGAGCTGCAGTTGGTGCAAAGGACACAGCTGCACATTGCTGTTCTCCACATAACATGGCAAGTGTTAAACTTAAAGCTGCTAAAAACACACGTTTTTCCTGCTTTCCTGGGTTTTACCATCAAACAGAAGCCCCCTAAACGTGGCTTTACTTCCCTTACGCTATCAAAGAGGAAAGTCTTTGCAGACAGGAAGCATCACGTGTAGTTCTCTATAGGTCTGCACACGCTTTGCTGTAAACTCTACCCCGAGCTCTACGATGGGAAGAGTCTGTTGTGCTGCTGGAGACCATTAAATGTTGGACAGTCACAGCTACAGGACTGTACTGTGCAGCAGCCAACTCGAACATTCGCCGGTTAAAGAACTGCACCGAACTTCAGAGCAACAAGCCTCTTCAAAGGTCCACGGGCGGTTTGCCAGTGGCTTCGTGTGAGACAATCAGAATCTTTGATTTGTTCTCTAAACAGACGGCACTTTTGGTCGTCTCCTGCCTGAAACCAGTCACCCTGACAGGCATTAGTGGTTGTGTACAGCAGGCGGAGATGAAGAGATGTGTGCTGGCATGTGCTGAGGGCACAGAGGCGTCAGTCATTTACAGTGAGGAACAGAGACGCAGATGAAGAGGAAGAGGAAGACAGGGAACCTGAGGTGTTTGGACTGACAGCGCCCATGACTGACTATAACCCTAACGGTCCGTCTTCACGGACAGCTGGACCCAACACGTCACTATTCCTTTGACCGTTTGCTGTGGTAACTGCTGCGTGTGACAAACATGGAAATCCAATTCTGTCCCTGATCACAGAACCATTTGGTGTCGAGCACATTGTGTCTGCGGGACATAATCTACACGTTACCACCCAAGCTTGTTATGAGCAGGTTCTGAATGCTGTGATGATGGATCTCAAAGCCAAGCAAAGGCGGGCTTCCTGTTTTAAACAGGCACAGCTGCACCTCCCGCCCCCGTCCCCATGCTGCACACCCACAGAGCGCCGGGAGCCAGATTGCTCCCGGTGAAGGTAATCATACCCCATTTTTAGGAGATAGAGCTTTTTCAGAAATAAAGCTTTTGAATTTCAATAGCGTGATTAGGCCACTGGAGGAAGCCGGTGAAGCTCCTGTGTACGACAAATCAAACATCACCTGCCTTCCTGCTCAAACAGAAATGTGTGTTTGCAGTGCGACGGGTCTATAAGCGCTACGCTCCGCAGCTTTTCTTCTCCCATTTAAAACATATTGATTGTGGTTTATTGTTGCACATCTTCACACAGCATCGTATTCATCGCTAAACAGAACGTGTGACATTGAGCAGCGGTTTTACTGTTTGTCTGTCCGTGCGTTAGATTCATTCAGATTTATTCTGGGTGTTTGGGTTTGGGAGATTTTGCAAACGGACAAATGGAGATAGGGACGTGTCCATCTGATCCGTGCAAAGAGAAGCAGGTCATGCAGTTCAAGACAAGTCGTGGACATGTGTCTCTCTCCTGGAAACGTCCCTCTGCTGCTGCTGCTTTCCCAGTTTCTCAGTTCCCTGATCATAATATAGATGATCTGTTTCAGGTCGAGGTCACATGTGCACCAGCTGCTGCTCCCTCGTGAATGATTCAGTGATGCTTCACTCACTTTCACTGTGCTCTGGTGTAAATGCAGCTCAGTTGTGAACTTAAACATGTGAAAACCAAAATAGGACACGAGGCCACATGGAAGGAGCCTGATAAGGCAAGAAATGGGAAAGAAACACACAAGACAAAGACAAATCAAAGCGTGAGCAAATCAAGGCTGAGTAAAACCCACCTCGAGTGTCCCATTTGAAAGGCCAAGTGCCCTGAATAATGTAACAGCCTTTATCCTCTCCCCGGGCGAACAGGGCAGTTCTTAACATTCTTAAAAGATGCTTTTCAATTAGGCCTGACTTGGTGGTGGCAATGTGTATGCTAATGTGTGCAAGCGCAGTGAAGAGGCGCGTGCGTGTGCAGGAAGCCGCCGATGAATCAGAGGACGGGAGAGAATGTGGCGAGCGCACGGCGAGAAGCAGACACCACAGACTTGAATAAAATTACCACCTCTTCATTAGAATGACCAATGGCATAAAAACTTTTTAATCAGCATAAAGATAAGGAGGCTACCGCGGTCTGGAAGCTCCGAAGCTAATCACAGCTTGATTTATTTTGTTTTCACCTTGTTTAAAATGAGCTCAGAATTTAAAGTGATTTCAGCCTAAGTTGTGTTTCAAATCAAAATCTCTACAAAAGCCTGAGCTCACATTCACATTCCTTCTCTGTTTACTCTCATGTTACAGGTTAAATCATAATTACAGTCTAACTGAATACGATTCTGCAGTGGGTGTCTGCTCTCTGCCTCTTTCTCTGTATCCAGCCATGGAAAAGCGTTAACCTCACTCAGCTCCTTCCTTCTTCACAGACCATTTCTCTCGGGGACATGGAGGAATCACAGGAGGGATAAGCGAGTGGGATTTCAAACTCTGCTTCCATCGTTCCACCTTGCAAATCTCTGCTCTTTAGCCCACAGAATGGACGAGCTGCTTCTCGTAATCCAGGCGAACAGAGACTTTGTTTTACTGAGACCAGGCTCAATGAAGCAACCATGGTCGTGGAGTCCCTTTAAAGGCTAAAGCTAAACACCTGCTATACTTCCTAGGGTTTACCTACTGAGCTGACGGGTCAGTGGAGGAACCAACATGGGCTGCATTACAGCCTACAACACGTTGACCGGCCTGGCACTTACCACACGTCTTCCAACACCATCATCCCCGAGGTCCCCTCTTCCCAGCTCTGTCTGAATGCTGAATACACCTGTCAGTGGCTCCTCGACTTCCTGACACATAGGAAGCAACAGGTGAGGCTGGGAGATGCCACATCCGTATGCACTAAAAGCACTGGAGCCCTCTACTGTTCTCCCTTTACACCAATGACTGCAGCTCCACCTGCACCTCCAGCTGCTGACCTGCAAAATTCCAGGTTGCAGAGGACACGATTGGACATGTTTGGTTTGGGAGCAGCCACAAATCCAGACAAAGACCCACAGCAACGAACCGTTAAGACTGCAGAAAAGAATATTAGAGCCCCTCTGCCCATCACTGATGACCTGTGCACAGGAAGTGTCGAGGGTTAAGCCCTACCCAGTGTTGATTGACTATTCTAGCTTTTGAGTGACTATGTTCATTGATTGACTACAGTTTGCAGGTGAAGCAGAACTGGAAAACAAGCAGGACTGTGGCCCTCAAGGACCAGAATTGCCAACCTATGCGTTAAGTAGATGAATGGTACTGGCTTTGCAGATTGACTGAGATTCCTTCTAGCACCAACATGAGGTTTACATGATTAAACATTAATTAAACGTCTGTTGGATGGAGCTTTGGTTCCGATGTTCCCCGCAGGATGAGGAGTAAAAACCGTGTTCCCCCAACACGTTCTCAGACCACAGCAACAGACAGAGGTGTGTTTGTCCGTCCTTTAACGCGTCACAGTTAGCGCCCAGGTGTGTCGCTGTCTGACACCGTACTGGAATCAGACTGACCGTCAGGGCTACGTTAGCTTAAAACTAAATAATAATTTCTCTTCAACAGCAACTTTCTGTGATCTGCAGGAAGCTCATAATATTCCACAGTATTTACTACTCGCCTGTGGGATCTGAGTAAATCAGTGATCTTCCCCGTGAACATTAATCCTTCTTAATTAAAACGAAGGTAAAATCTTTAGGTCGGGGGAGGTTGGAGAGTCTATTCAGGTTCTTTGTGCACATCAACATCCACTGAACCTCTCATTTCGGCTCCTCAACCTTCCCTTTGCCGGGCTCTAACAACATGCTACTGCTTGTTACCGCTCTCGACAGAAGTACGGGTACTTTAGAGCAGTTTAAAGAATGACCGGTGCTGAGGTTTGTCCTGATGACAGGTGCTTTTACCTCAAGTGTAGCTTGCAGGGTTGTTCTGAGCACGTCACTTTTACTGCACGGCTTACTGCTTCAGTTTTACTCAAGGTTTCCTCAGAAGATTCATGGCATTCATTGTTTCATACAGACAGATCTGAGAGAAAAACTAGGGTTAAGTGCTCTACTCGGGGGCCACACTTTCCCAGGCTATCTGCAGACTGAAAACCAATTAGGGCCACATTGCCCTCAGTTTCTAGAGCATCCATCACCAGATATCTGTGAAACGCATTTAAAGAACAATTTCATTTCTGAACCACTGCGTGACCCTTTGTTTCAAACTGCTCACAATATTTGTTGGTTCTACTTTGAGTCTCTACCTGAGATGCAAAGAACCGATTTGAGGGCTTGTTGCGGCCTTTAGAAAACCTGCTCACCAAATCATTTAGGAAACATTTTTATTATTCACCTTTGCTCTGTCTGACGTTTTATGACCCAGGTTCTCTCTTCTTTGACTAATGCACATTAAACTCCTGCATGTTAATGAGCATATTTTGACTTTTCAAAAACACACATGTAGAATGAATTAACGAAGAGAACATTATGCTTATTAGCAGCGTATACAAAGAAAAGTGCTACTGAGTTATACAGCACAGTCCTCCCACGACAGGGTTCACAGCGAGACCAATAAATAACTGTTACTCAGCTATTTATCAGCGCTGCTCCCTTTCCCACCAGACCGTGCTATCTTCATGGTCAGAGTCAGCGGCACCTGGCTTCTGCACAGTTTGCTGTTCCATGGTCTTATCTTCTCTCCCAGACCTTAAAGCAAAACAAAGAGAGTCCCACATTATCTGTGGACATTAGGAATACATGAACTCTAGCACACTAATAATAAATGAAATGAACAACAGGCGGTGGTGGTGGCGGGTGGGGCGTTTTAAAGCTGACTACACAATGTCGACATGATGCATAAAAGAATTACAGTCAAGTTTTTGGTGGTTAAAGGGAGGTAGGGAAGTGCGGGGGGGGTGGCTGGGGTCATTAAAGCAGTAGGAATCAACCTCTGTGGGACATCTGTTGACAGACAGACAGAACCACTAACACTGCCGAACAGACACCGAACACGAGAGCTGGTCAGATCTGTTACCACTATTTAATGCAGTGCACAAAGTAAATTGAGTTGTGGGTAGCCATAGCAACAGTAGTTGCGGTCAGAGGACCTGAGGCAGCTTTGAGAAGCATAATTCAGTGTAGCGTTTGGATGTTGGGCTGGAATCTTCCTGGCACCGGCTCAACATTTTATTTCTGTTGGTAAAATGCGTCACGTTACAACACGAACACATTTTCTTTTGCTTCAATGCACAGTCTGCAAACAATTCCACCTACATTTCAAAATCTCATTTGCACATTTGAGCACATTAGTATAAAGAAGCTTTGGAAACTAAACATGTATTTGTGTGTGTGTGTGTGTGTGTGTGTGTGTGTGTGTCTGCTTCATGCTTCACTGTTTTCTTAAGCTTTGCCAAATGCTGCTTTCAGTTTCATTTTTGCTTTGGCTCAGCCTCCCCCTGTGTACTGTGTGTGTGTGTGTGTGTGTGCATCTGTGAATGGGAGAATGTTTATGTGTGTGTCCATAAATCTTCTGGTTTCTCTGGAGAAGGGCCAGCCAGCTTTCTCTTTAGTGCAATATCCATCCTTGAGCCATGATCCTGGTCACACACACACACACACACACACACACACGCACACACAGTGTGTTGGTGTCACTACAGTTGAGGGCTAAGCTGAACATACTAACTTTAACCAGCTCATCTAAGTGTCTGAACCCAGACAAATGTCCTCATAGTGATGGTTAAAACTAAAATGTGTGTTTCAATTTGAGCATCACACCAGCTCTTTGGTTCTGTAATTACTTAAAAGAAAATGCAACTTCATCTGTTCGCTGCAGGGAAACTGTGATGTCATGTTATTAATCATTAAATCATTCAAATGAAGAAAAGAACATCCAGACATGTCTGGAAGAAGAAGAACTGAGAAATACAGCTCAGAAACACTGTGTCACTGATATTTCCCAGAGAGAAATACTCCATGACTGAACACCACCCGGATGTGAGGGGGTCTTGTTAGCTGCATGCATAAATATCTTTTTGCACCTGGCTCCTGTACACAGCCCGTTTGAAGCGTGTAACATGCAGAAGCAACACTCTCAGCACATTCCTTCTCGCTGATGTTTTGACTTGCTGAATCCGCCTCCGGAATGGATTCACCTGCCAATATCTGCCCTTAGAACTGAAGGAGGCCAAATGTGTCTGTGTGTTCCTCAGTAGCTTACAGGAGCTTTGAGCTACAGCATGAAACACCACGGCTCACTTACAGTTGACGTGTGTGTCCAGCAGATGTTTGTGCCATGTGTGATGAAACCTCCTCTAACTGTGATGTTACAGTGAACTTCTCAGCACCAGAGTCTTGTGATCAGTTCGTCCTTTATCCACTCTGGACACAATCAATTGGTTCCTCTCTGATTCCAACTGGAGCGGGATGGACAGACCGGACGTTCACGGGTAAACTGGACCTCACATTTAGCTTGGTTACCTTTCTCATACCCACTGTCTGTGACTGCTGTCTACGCTTCAGGATTTAGATTTAGACTTTGAACAGATAAACCCAACGTGTTCCCTCCGGTGGGATTTCAGTCCCACATCAGTTACCTTCCATGAAACTACACGAGCTCTGTCTCGTTTCGTATTCGCCGTGAGGTGGGATATAAGCCGTGGGCTGAACCGGAGGGTGTAGGTGTGACTCGTATGCGTCTTGCTGCTGCGGCGGAGATGTGCCCTCAGTGAAGACGCCAGGCTGGGACACGGCCCCGAGTAACTGATCAGCATTCAGAAAACAAGATGGGATGTCCTTGGCAGAGAGGAAGGAGAGGGAGTGGTTCCGAGCTCTCAGATGTGTACCTGTGTGTTCGGTGTCGGTCTGTTTGCACTCAACAGGGAGCCACACTGGGGTTTGCTTGAGGGAGAAAACATTGTGGATCTGTGTGTAGTCTGGGCCGCGTTTGACAGGTGCTGTTTGTGCAGGCGTGACATGTTTCACTGGGTCAAACCCGACCTTCATTTGCGTCACTGTGGTTGTGTAGTCTGTGTCCATACAGCTGTGTTTGTCGTCACAGTGTGTATGCGGCTGCTCCAGGATTCCTGGAGTGAGCGTAGGTTTCTCCTTCAGCATCTCAGCAGGTGCTTTTGAGCTGCTCTGCTTCGTTTTTGAGCTGCTGTGCTTCGTGGAGGGTGTGTGCCTTGAGAGCATCCACTCACTGCTCTGCTTCACGCTCACACCTGGGAGCTTCAGCATGTAACTCGTCTTCCTCTGGTGCACTGAGCAGTTTCACGTCCGCACTGCCAAACCTTTCACTCGCCTCTTAACTCACGCTACTTTTTAAATTTGAATTCTGTGCAGTCAGAACCTTTTTACGCCGGACTTGGATGTTTGTCTCGTGTTCTACGTGCACTTCACTGTGTTAAATTCTGGCTCCTTCAGGCTCCTTGATCTTCATCAGTGAAACAGCAGCTAGGATTAACTGAGTGAGTAGAGAAAGAAAATAAAGTTAGAATCAGGATTTTCACTGCAAAATCAAATTCTTCTCCTCTTGGCGAACAGCAGCGAGTAATTGATCTGTTTTGACTGACTGAAAACTTCCCACCTATCACACTGATTATTACGTTAACAAAGCCAACAGTTTCAGCATTCTGGTTTCTTCTTTGCAGTGTTGCATCACATCTGATATTTTTCTCGTTTTGCATGACGCAATGCGACGACATGGTACAGACAGACAGCTGAGGAAAATATATATTTCAGAGATTCTTAAACAATTACAGTTCACAGCACAGATGGAATAAATTTACGTGGTGATTCGCGGTGATAACAACGTCTTGTGACGTTCGTCCCTGTGATGAACCCAGAAAAAAGTCTTTTCACTGGAGTTTGATTTTTTTTTAACACATGCTTATGAAAATATTACAATTCGAAATGTTTGAGCGTTAGCCAGTTTCACTCAGGGAATATAATACAGACGTGTTGTCAGCTCTTCCTGGAAGCACCGAGAGAACAGCACAGCCAAAATATTCAGATAACATCAGTCCAGGAGTTGACCCGCAGAACCAACGGGACCGATGCCGCTGCGTAGGTGCAATCGATGTTCACGATCAGGTTTGTCGGAGCTCCCAAAGTTTCACGTCTTACTCATCAAGACTTGAGTAAACTTTTCTCACGCAGGTGTAAGTTGAGTCACACTGTGCAGAAGCGCTACAGCTGATTTATAAAGACCTTTAACGTTAATCTATATCTGTCTGGATGAGGTTATATTTAATCAAGGGACGCTGCACAGAAATGTGCTGAATCAGAACACGCACACAATCCCACATCTTTTAAAGATGATAACTACACCCTAACGCTGATGAAGGACGGCTGCTGGCTCGCTGTGTGGCTGTTAGTTACTGTCCTCTCAGACCTAATTGAGGAGACTTGCTGAGGCTCAGACACAGTGAAACGGATCCACACAGTGTTTGAAGCATATGTAGACATCTCAGCCCTTCATCTCTCCAGTGGTAGGTGTGCGGTGTTCATATATAATTCAGATCCTCACACAGAGTGTCCACCCTGGTCCCCACCACCTGTCTTATTCCTTTATGACTCCAACAAGACATCGACCTTTGTCAGCTCAGGTTCTGATAACACATTAGCTGCGACTCCGGGGAAAACAAGGAAGCAAACCCCTAATTAGAGACGGTATAAATCTACAGCTTTTAATTTCCACAGCCCTGATGCTCCAGCTGCCGAGGATCAGCCACAAACTCATTCCTCCGGTCGAGTTCACACCAGGACACACACACTCTCTCACATTCAGCACCGTCTCACGCTGATTTTGTCAGTGTGTAGGAGAGTGTGTGTGCATATTTCAGTGTGTGTGTTTAGACAAAACGAAGTGTGAAGAGCTAAAGCCAGTGACACAGCACAGATCCTCTCCTTATGATTAGCCTGAGGGAAAAGAGGGCTGACGAGGAGGAGGATGAATATGAAGATCACGCTTACGACAGAAGATGACGAGGGAGAGAAACAGCTAGAAGGTTGTTTATTTACCTCATAAAAAGGAGATGTTGGTTCTGCCATCGTTACACCAGCAGCTTCAGGGCTGAAGGAGGGTGAACTCTGAGATGCTAACTATTGCAGAGAGAGACGGATAGAGCTACACGTGGCCGACAGAGGACCAGTTCTCCATATGTCACTGAACGGATCCAAGATCATGCTGAATGTTCTCTATTCACATTAAGTACATGTAAAACAAGAACCTGAACAATTCTCACTTTAGTGAATGAATATAAACAAGAAGGACACAGGCAGCAGGGGGCGACATCGTCCCCTGCTGCCTCGTGATAAACGGAACAGGAAGTAATCCGATCACGCTCAGATGAAGGCTACAGCTGTAGCCGAAACATGTAAGCAAGGTAAAACAACAATTTTAACACTGTGTTAAAAAAAGAATCAATCCACGAAAGAACCTGAACAAGTTACAATTCTATTCTGCAAATTAGTGCATGTGTATTACTCTCAGTCCTACTATTATAATATTACAGTTTTTCTTATTTGCTACGACAAGCATAATGAAATTTGGTCTTTATCGTCACCTTTTCAGCAGTGTGCGTTAACACTTCCTTTTGGAGATAACCATGGCCTGGGTGACTGAGAACCTTCACAGAAAACCCCCCCCCCCGCCACTTCATCATTTTTTAATCAGATATTTCCATAAACCTTCTTTTCTGTTTCAGTTTTTTTTACAGTATTCACCTTCTACGTTTGACAACCAACAATCAAATCAAGAAAACAGTGCAAACACTGGACCATGGTAAACGTTTGTGTAGGTGCTTTCTGCAAGTTGTGTATGTCAGGGTTCGTGGACGCACAAAATCTGCAGTCCAAAAATGTTTTAAATGTTTAATTAAACAGGTCAACTTAAAACTGTGCAGGTGCAGAGAGCAGAAGGATTTATTATCTGTTGTATTATTCATCTTTACCTTCAGCCTGAAAGTGTCACAGTAGACAATAAGCAAATGGGGAAAACAAGCTTCAAATCATATGCATCCCATAATACTAACAATGACAGACACAAAGTAAACGGGCCCGTAATAGAGGAATGAACGGATCGCACCAACACCAACCATGTAATCACACTGACACAAATCAATTAATCACACCAACACTAACCATTTAATCGCACCAACACTAACCATTTAATCGCACCAACACTAACCATTTAATCGCACTAACACTAACCATTTAATCGCACCAACACTAACCATTTAATCGCACCAACACCAACCATGTAATCGCACCAACACCAA
>JAUMTR010000022.1:22099250-22133991 GCA_032270685.1 Microctenopoma stevenorrisi
AACACTAACCATTTAATCGCACCAACACTAACCATTTAATCGCACCAACACTAACCATTTAATCGCACCAACACTAATCATTTAATCGCACCAACACTAACCATTTAATCGCACCAACACTAACCATTTAATCGCACCAACACCAACCATGTAATCGCACCAACACTAATACTAACCAAGTCATTGTATTAAGAACAAGGCCATATTCATCAAGTGTGAATTTCAAATGGTTTACATGGTCAGTAGTTTGGTGATGAAATGTAAACAAAGTGCTCAGAGGCCAGTTTTTAAAACAACACATTATTATTACAAATCCTCCTCACTCATTCTGCAGAACATTTAAGCTACTGGCACAGCTGTGTTTTTTTTTCGTTTGTAACTTTTACAGTGGTAAAAACCATTTTACTGCTGTCATTATTGATTTTTAGGACAAGTTATTTTCTTGTCCTAAAAATAAAAACATATATTTAAATTAAAAAACTAATTTTCTGCAGATTTTACAAATCACTTCATCATCTTATGAAACCTCAAAAATCCTCAAAACAGACCAAAGAAGAGTCAGAGTCAGTCTATTCCTTATTTAAAATATTAAATCCTAAAATCTAAAGGCTTTATTAAACCATTAGCGTTGCTCAGCAAACTCAAGACTACTGAGTATTTCCATGTGTTCATCCTGCTCTGTTTGTCTTCCTTCCTCTCTGCCTGTGTTCTTTCAATAAGAGCTCAAGTCGTTAGCTACTTACTTAATTGAGAGCGGTAGAAGAAAGAGGGAGAAACTGGGGAAGAAAGACTTTTTCTTCTCAAGAGCTCTTTACTTTCTTTGTTCCTGGCAACTTAATGGAGCTTAACGCAATTAAATTTAACATTTACCACTTTAATCCAGCTCACTGTCTCCCCTTATTCTCCCCGTCTCTCCACTTCCCGTGCCTTCCTGTTCTTTTCAGTCCGTCGTGAATGTCTTTTTTGTCAGTTTTAATTCAAACATGTTTGCTTTTTTTCTTATTTGGTCTCAGGAGTGTAATGATCAAGTAAACTACCTGCTGACTGTGTGGCGACGGCCGCATCACCACCGTCCACACTCTGGTAAATACAGTAGTTGTTATACTTTGTGGATTTTGTGTCTGTCCTTTGTTATTGCGTTTTTTTAATAAACAAGACTTTAAGAAAAATACGTTTTTTTTCACCTTTCTCTTGAGAAGGAAAACAGTACATCATCACACAGTATTCATTATTTTCTAAAGCCCATGAGCTTTTTTTAAACTAATCTTACAATTCTCATTAGAGGTAATTTGGATTAAACCTCAAATTGATTGTTTCAAACACAGAAGCTGTTGCACACCCTAAACCCCTCAGGGTGAGAAATAATATCGTAGTTGGGGTGAGTGTGATAATTTTGTGCACATCATTCACCTCAATCAAGCTCTTACGGACTTACAGGCTGTAATCATAGCGTGAGTAAACACACAGCCGAGTGCTGCCAATCATCGTTTGATTAGAGCATTCACAGACGAGGTAAGTTAGAGTTAAGGAGGTTAACTTTGCATCCATTTGTGAGTTTCTGTGTCTGCAAGTGAGTCACGTGCACTTGTATTGGCCACACAATAGTTAATCACAATGTTATCTCGCATCTTCCTGTGTTTCCGTGTGACAATGACATGCAGAGGAGACCGAGTACAATCTGAGTGGCAGCCACTTGACACCTGTGCAGGAAGCAAAAATAATGTTCACCCATGTGACAGAAATCACCTTAAAATGCCAATTTGGACACTGAATTAACTGTCCATCACATCCCCCGTCTGCAAAAGATAATATTTTTGGCAAATGTTTCAGGCTGTAGGAAAAGCATTTCCACCGTGAGGACAGCGGAGAGAGACAGAATGAGAGAAAAGATAGGAACGAGGAGGAAAAATAATAGTGTGGGGGAGAAAATATTGCTAATTTTGTCACATTTAAATGTGACTGACAGCCGCCGGTTACTCTGCGTACAGAAAGAACAGGAACCTGCAGCCCTGAATTCTGGTCTATCACACTCAGAAAAGCTCCGGTGACAGAAAGCGACGTTAAATCAAGCTTAGATTTAATTTTCCTTCTCGAGTACAGTTCACCCTGATGGATGCTGCTCAGGACTCAACGATTACAGGGCATTAAACGCTGCCGAGCCACCACCGAAAGATGCTGAATTTCCCAGTGGTCTCACACGTGCTGTGGCTCTGTGATGCGATGTCCCATTCAACACGATTCCGCTCCCTGCAGAACATTTGTTCTGTGCATATTAATCCCATTTGTTGGCGTAATTGTCCAAAAGCTTGGAACTTTGAACATGGCTGCCAGAAGTGCATTACATTACCTGAAATGTCTCCATTTCAGCCACAAAAGGCACTTTGATCAAAGAAGTGACCATTTAAAGGAAATGGTTGTACAGCTGGAAAAAGCTCTGCTCTTTGTGAAAGCTCCCAAAGAATCTGATAATAGCGCTGAAATGTCACATTTACAGCTATTTTACAAAAGGTTTGAGAATTCACTGCTTCACCTCGAGCCTTCAGCACCTTCCTAAAGTGTCTTCAGCTCAGGACCTCAGTGACCACTTACATGTGTTCAGCACTAATACGTGAATGCTGCATCTCTGACATTTCTAAAGCTGTTACAGTTGAAGACGCGTTGAAAACAGTCAGATCTGCCAAACATCAGAATCCCTCTTAAAACTATAAAATCAAAACTCTCTTCTGGAAACGCATCTGTTCTTTGGAGGATTATTAAAAAGGTGAAACGCGTTGCTTCTGCCTTCTCTCAGCCCGAGAATCTGTTCTCATACCTGAATGATTAGTAACAAATATCTCATCTTTTCATGTGAACTGAACAGTTCTCTGCGGGTCGGGAGAAGGTGAACCCTCAACTTATGGTTTAAGTATCTCTGGGTCTTGTTCACAGTTGAGGGACGAATGGAGCGGGAGGTGGACAGACGCAGTCAGTCGGTCTCTGTCCCTCACCTATGGCCACGAGCTCTGGGCACTGAAGGAGTTTTCAGTCACGGTCATCAGGGAAGACGCACTGCGCCTCCGCGTGGAGGAGTCAGATGTGCCACCCGGACGCCTCCCTGGGCAGGGGTTCCAGACACCAGGTCTCCCGGGGAGACCCAGGACACGCTGAAATGGATCAGGAAACTTTGACACCAACAGAAAAGTCTCCTTTTCTCTCCCTTTGTTTTTCCTCCCCTGTGCAGCCCCTCCTTCTCCTCATATCCCATCTGTAATGGTACTGTGATGTTCTCTTTTCAACTCGAGCGCAGCGCCCTCACTGGTGCTTGTTCCCTCCTTCCCTGAGTATCTAATTGCATTAGCATAAGCACAGCCTTATGTCTGTGTGTGTGTGTTGTTGTTGTGTGACTGACAAAGATTATGTGTGTATGTGTTTCATCAAGTCGGACTAATTTTAGATCCTGGGGATTCTCTGTGCCGTGTGGAGATGCTGCTGACTCTTCTTCTTCTTTAAGCACTGAGACTTGGAGGACGTAAATCCAGTGGTTTTTGGCAGCGCGAGCTCGTCATGAGTTGAGGAGGGAGCTTAATGATGGGGGGGGGGGGGTGGACGGAGTACAGGAGTCAGTTGGACTCGTTGAATGACCTGATGTTCTACCACAGTATCAGCGCTGAACGTGTTACTGTGGCAAAGATGCTCGTTATGATCCCCGGTCGCTCTGCTTCACATGTCGGGAGCTGATCATCTTTGCTGAGCTGCAGAAATGACCCAAGAGAGATAGGATCGAATCCCAGCCCACCCCCCACACCAGGCGTGTCCCTGAGCGAGACACTGAGCGCCGCCTGTGGCTGCTCACATGCAGAGAATACATTTCATGGTAACATATGACAATAAAACTGATTCTTCTTCTTCTCCAATATTACCAGAAGAAGTGGGTGATGGAAAGACGGCTCCTTCACCTCGAGCCTTCAGCACCTTCCTAAAGTGTCTTCAATTCAGGACCTCAGTGACCACTTACATGTGTTCAGCACTAATTTGTGAATGCTGCATCTCTGACATTTCTAAAGCTGGACTCCTTCGAAGCAGCATCCACATAAAGTCACGTTCTGTCCTGTGTCTGTGGTTCATTCTCACAGTGCGTGGATGTGCTGCGTAGTGCTCAGCCTGTGGTCGAGTCTCAAATTCCACCACAGTCCCACTCTGGAAATGACTTTCAGGGTTTATAAATCACACTGTGGCTGTATTAGCATTTTCTAAAGACGCCCCCATTGCATATGTATGAAAGTAAAACTGCAAACGTCCAGACCCACAGCACGCGCTGTGTGGCTCATTAGAAAGACGCTGGCCTCATTGCGTCACATGCTGGATCAGCTCGAGCTGCCTGTGATGTAGCTCATGAAAACCTTTAGTGACTCGGGTCCTACCCAGGCCACTTCCTTGCGAGCGGGAATCTGTGAGCCGTGCACATGAGCATCGAGACGTGCACCAGACTGAACCGTGGTACAGAACCTGAACATGTGGGACTGGGAAGAAGACCAGGAGAAGATGAAGATGGGAGGGGTTAGGACGTGTTTGTTCAGGTGTGAGAACAGAACAGAACCACGCACACGTTGCTCGTTAGGAATCTGATGAAAAGAGTGTCTGTGTTTTGTGTGTGGACACAGTTTTAGTTGTGGATCCACAGCGTGCGTCTGGCTCCAGGAGTGTGGAGAAACCGGTACAACGCTTGAACGTCTCTCCTATATTAGTGGTTTAAGGAGGGTGTTCTGCAGTATCTCTGGTTCTGGTTCCTGAGTCAGCAGCGTTCATCATTCACAGCAGCAGGACGTTGGTCTTCATGCATCGTCTCTTCCCAGTGATTCAAAACGGTCGTGTTTGCGACGGTTTCCCGAGCTGCCTCGGTCCAAACGGATTCTTTTGTTTTAGGAATCTACTTTGATGTACAGCTCGGAGTCAGTAATTCAATTTGACCACACGCTGATCAAGGCTCAAGGTGAGAAACGTTCGCTGTGAGCTTTGAACATTCCACTTGTTCCTGTCCTTTTCATCTTTGTGTCTCCTTTAAAGCTGAGCTGTGCTGCTCGATTCACGGTCACGCTACTGTAGAGGGAGGTGCTTGGATGAAGGTGAAGGATCCGGCAGGCAGCGAGACGCGGCAGCGATCTGAGTGAATTTAACTCAGTCAGGAGGTCCGTTCCTGTTTTCTGATTTATCACCCCGTGTTGTGCTTTGTCCTGGGTCAAGCGGATAAATTAAAACAATACTGAGAGGAGTATGGATTCAGGCGAGCAGCCAAGCTTTGTTCTGTGATCAGCAAACTACAGCTTCATCGACAATAAATGAGGTGGTGCTGCGCGGAGGTATTAACACCACAAACCTCCAACTATTACAATCAGCTGCTGATCCTGGGCTTAAATAATTATACAACTCTGGCTCTGTCGGTCACCGTGGGGAATTCATGAGATCTGGCAACAGAACCAAACAAGTATTTTTCTCCAGACAAACAATCCGACAGGTTCAAATAAAGAAAACAAAATAAATACAGTAAAAGTAGCTTTCATGTTTCCTAATGAACTTTAGGTAAATGAATGCGGCTTCACTGTGGTCTCACATCTTCAAGGCCTGAAGCACACAGCTGCAGAAATGCTAACACAACGGAGAAGCCTGCAGAACCTACAAAACCCAATGTGGAGTCAAATGATAGGAAGTGGATTTAACAGTCCGGATGACTTGCTGGCTTGTTTACAACCCACCTCCACCGGCAGCAACTAACTGCACGTTGAGTCCGACTGCGAGAGGCAGGACACAAGCACATCTCCTCCTTGCGTGTGGACCGGTACGGGCTGATAGTTCGGCTCGGGTCAGTCCACTTCAGCTGCTTTCACGAGCAGAACTTGTGACGTGTGTTATGAGAGCAGATGTGAGAGATCTAAATAAGTTGGCTAATCCAGCCACACGCATCACTGCTGCAGACTCAGTGCAGTGCAAAGAATGCGAGTTGACACTAATCAACATGATGCTGGCATTTGGACTAATCTCCCCCCGACTAGATGAAAGAGGGGAAAGATAAAAGGGCAAAGAAAGTTTTCTGCAAGGATCTGAAACTCTAATCCCAATCCATTGTCCGTCAATTGGCTTTTATTTGGACCAAGCTAATCAGCACAGAGTCGTCGTCTCTCCCCCGCGCAGCGTTCCCACGATGTGCACTTACGTCTCCTGCAGAGGTCTTTGTGTCTTTCATGCAGCTCTGGGATCCCACTTTGCTGTGTCACTCATTTCTGTCCAAACACGAGATGAATCCATCCGTCCTGTTGTTTTCCTGACAGGCTTATTTACCTCTCCATTTCCCATGATGCAACATACCCAGCACTCTTCATACCTTCTCTCCCTGGCCAAATCGCCAGGTGGAGATTTTCAGGTTTGGATTTCCAGACATGAACAAAACCCAGTGGAATGATCCAGCATCTTCTATGGACTAATCCTCGTGCAGCCTGCTGGGCGTCCTCACTGATCTGCACGTCTCGTCGCCAGCTTATTAGTATTCATGTTGGATTAGACGAATCAACACGGTCCACCCTTCATCCCACCTGTGTGAGCCCCCCCACATTCTCACTGTGGCCACCTTAGGATCCTACTGTCCGTGTCCTCCTGCAGCGCTGCAGCTCCAACGTTCCAGCTACAGGTTTGGGTTCGTCCAAACCTGGCGACGTTAAATCCGTGTTCAGCTGAACTCAGACACATCTAAACGGCCCCACCACCTTCTTATTTTCTGCTGATGCTACAGTTGATGCTAATTCAGTCAATACTGTCTCAAACGGAGATAATTACAGAGCCTGATTCACCTTTATCTACAAGCGTGTAACACGTTTGGAGAAGTGGGAACGTGCAAATTACTTGTACTTAGTATCTTTGAGCTGAAGTATCTACTTTAAAAAACGATGTTAGAATGAGCAAGAACTTACTGTGGGTATTTCTGATGAAGGGTACATACTTTCTAATTACAGGGCAGGAAGAACAGCACAGGAGAATCTGAGGAGTGGTGTAGCACAGGAACAGGGATCAATTCAAATTAAACGCGTTTCAAATGTGGCTGCTGATTTGAATTGGATTGAGATTCGTGTAGCTCTTGTAATTCATCATCATCAGCGTGTTTACAGTGTATCAGCATCTATTCACTGCTTTTATCACTATAATGATGCTTGATTTGAGTATAATTAATACACAAGCGAAGAGATAATGAGATCTAAGATAACCGTGGGAACAAGGACGCAACGGAAGCAAACAGACAAACGAAAACCGAACAGTGATGTCGCGCAGGTCATGCTGCGTGTCGCTGCTGCTACAGTCGCAGTGTAGAGGAAAATCAGGCTGCAGTGTTGTAAATAAAGGAGCCAAAGTGCAGAGGCACCGGAGGAAAACAGCAGGAACAAAGGAAGAAAAGCTCGGGACAAAGAAGGTATGGAGAGAGAGAGAGAGAGAGCTGGTTGTAAAAGAGGTGAGACAGAGTTCCCCGGGGTGTTTCTGCTGACACACTCAATGACCACAGCGGCGAAGAAGCAGATTGAATTCTCCAAAATGGTCTTTCCCCTGCAGTTCACTGCAACCGCCGGGTCAACCGTAAAAGCAGCCGAGGCATAAAATATCTGGAAATTGATTTGCATTCAGTTAAAAGAGAAAAAAGACAGGGCTCCTTATCGCTTCCCTTCTCGCGGGGCGGCACGGATGACGGCTTTAACATGGAGGGAGTGCAAAGCGAGAGCCAAAGAGTTTCTTTGAGAAGTGTTTATGACAGAGTGTGTGTGTTTTAATCTAAAAAAGAGCGTGCCGTTTGATATGACAGTCTTCGGGAGCAGAAAGGCTCCTCTCCTCCGGCAACTCCACTTCAGACGCCTTTGGAGCAGAAGGAAATCTCAGCATCCCTCACTGCCGTCGCTTCTTTCATCACATATTTGATTTATTTATTTAGTTTCACTTCAGACACGACCTGCGAGTGACGCCTGCGTTTTCACCACGGGTTAGAAGGAGGCTGCTTCTTCATCTGGGTTACTGTAGTTACCACCATGTTGACAGCTGGACAGCGTCGCTTACAGACTGTGGTGTGAGAGCCACACCGCCCTCAGTGCCACTGACCCTCCGTCTGCTGAGAAACGCCTCGTATCTCACTTTCCGAGCACCAAACCCCCAGTGTTCCCCCTGATCTGAGAATCAGCCACAGCAGAGATCCAGTCACACCTGATTAGATGGAGGCTTCTCCCAGCAGGAGACTCTACACATGTTTTTGAGGTGACAAAAAATCACAAGCCTAATATTTATAAGACATCTGGTAAAATCCAACAGTGGCAAAAAACTCCAGTAGAACCAGTCTCAGGGTGGGGGGCCACCTGCCTCCACTGGTCTGGGTGAGTGTTGAGAAACAGGAAGCGTCTGAACACAGGAGGAAAAACAAAAGTGAAACAGAGTCTCGTCAGCTCCGCTTTCTCAGCGTTGGAAACGCGGAGGAGCCTCCGTCAGAGCAGCTGTGCAGCATCATCAATAATCACGGCCCCACAAACATGTCTAAGAGCACCAAGAACGGACGAGAAGGTAAAACTGTCAGTGTCTGCTGTGAGTCCTGATCGTAATCCAACACAACACCTGTGAAAGGAGCCGAAATCACAGCTGGGTGAAGGCGCCGCGAAACCCGAGAGAGGGACAGTTTGGGAAAGAAGGACGGATGCGTCACCGGGTCTCAGTTAGAGCTGCAGAAGAGTCCACTTTGCTTTGTAGCTTTCGCCTTTGTGCAGAACTTTTTCTGTATTTTCAATCTGTTTCTGGCAACAATCTGAAAAGAAGTGATCTGCTGAACTGGAGAAAGTCTGGGAGATGTGTGAGGAACCACATCATCCTTCTACAGTGGAGGACTGGAACACACAAGGCCACTGCAAAGAGAGGAACATCCTTTGTGAAATGAAAGCCAGCTCATGCCACAGCTTTGGAATCCCTTTAGAGGAGTGAGTCAGCTCGCCCTGTTCCTGACATCTCATCAAGGGCGCTTAATGAAGAGCAGAAATCTGCCAATTCATTACCATAACGTCTGCGTGTAGGAGGTTTAGAGGCCAAGTGCAAAAATCCAATGTTTTATGGTATTTACTTATGAAATCACCGTGACAACGGCCCTTCGTTGAGCACGAAGGTCCCACTAATAGACTAAATAAAATATTTTCTATGGGCTACGTGATGGAAATGACCCAAAATGACTGAAAGCACGTCAAGGTAACGCAGAGAACTAAAAATGGTGTGTTTAAGGACCGTTGGACATTTGTGTTATTTTTCTAACTTTCATTAACACTTATAAAATGGCTGAAGCCCCCCCCCATCCATGCCTGCCACAGTTTTGTAGCAGTGGGGGGCAGAGGGAAAAATAAAATACGATAACAGAGCAATAAAAGCGTCTCACACGAAGGCAGCTGCAGTAATGACGGCAGCTCCTGACTTACTGTAACATGCATAATGCTCTAATGGGACTTTTTAGCTTCACAGCAAATCAATCCTCACATGCTCCCCCCATCCACCCCCCCATGTCTTACATGGATATGTCAGTAGGTGGACGACAGGAACAACAAGTCTCTGACACACATTAACACAGGTGAGTTTGGCTTTGAGGTAAATCAACACATCTCTATAAAAGAAATGTTTAGACCAGGTCAGAAGGTCACTTCGCCTCAGGTAGATCTGTTCACCCCAAGCTAGACCTACTAACCTCAGCTAGATCTATTAACCTGGCCTCAGGTAGATCTGTCAACCTCAGGTAGATCTGTTAACCTCAAGTAGATCTGTTAACCTCAGGTAGATCTGTTAACCTCAGGTAGATCTGTTAACCTCAGCTAGATCTATTAACCTGGCCTCAGGTAGATCTGTTAACCTCAGCTAGATCTGTTCAACTCAGGTAGATCTGTTAATCTCAGGTAGATCTGTTAACCTCAGCTAGATCTGTTAATCTCAGGTAGATCTGTTAACCTCAGCTAGATCTGTTAACCTCAGCTAGATCTGTTAACCTCAGGTAGATCTGTTAACCTCAGCTAGATCTATTAACCTGGCCTCAGGTAGATCTGTTAACCTCAGCTAGATCTGTTCAACTCAGGTAGATCTGTTAATCTCAGGTAGATCTGTTAACCTCAGCTAGATCTGTTAATCTCAGGTAGATCTGTTAACCTCAGCTAGATCTGATAATCTCAGGTAGATCTGTTAACCTCAGGTAGATCTGTTAACCTCAGCTAGATCTATTAACCTGGCCTCAGGTAGATCTGTTAACCTCAGGTAGATCTGTTAACCTCAGCTAGATCTGTTAACCTCAGCTAGATCTCTTAACCTCAGGTAGATCTGTTAACCTCAGCTAGATCTATTAACCTGGCCTCAGGTAGATCTGTTAACCTCAGCTAGATCTATTAACCTGGCCTCAGCTAGATCTGTTAACCTCAGCTAGATCTGTTAACCTCAGGTAGAGCTGTTAACCTCAGCTAGATCTGTTAACCTCAGGTAGATCTGTTAACCTCAGCTAGATCTGTTAACCTCAGCTAGATCTGTTAACCTCGCCTCGGGTTGGAATACCTCCTGTCCAAGTGCACCTGAAGACACCTAATAGGTTCTTTTGTGTGACTGAGGTGTGGAGTATTATTTCGTTGTGGGTGGCTGCTGCAGACGAGAGCACTCTCTGTGATCACAGCTGGTGCTTTCCTCTCCTCCTTATTATAAATATCCTCTCTTCCGTTACAGGTGTGGAAAATGGTTAGAAATCGATTTAATGACACACCTGAAAGTTAGTGAATGTTTCTATGAGAGTAATCACTCGAATTCATTTCACAGCAACATCCACAGAATGTCACCTTCACGTTAGCTCTTACCAACTTTAACCTGCTGCAGCGGTGTTGAGCCCATGCAGACCGACTCTACTCAACCTTTGACACCTTTCACCGACTCCCTGGCGCCTTTGGATTGAATCTAGTGTCTTTATTAAACGCACGTCACAGTTTTAGTAGGAGCAGTCCGGTCTGTGGCAGCTCGACAGCTCCCACTTCTGCAACCAGTTATTTTAAATGAACATGAGTGTATTCAGGTCTCTGTCACACATCCAGCAGCAGGTGAGACTCGTAACCCTACCGTCATAAGAGAAAGTGTATGTGCTGATGCTAATGCTAACGGTCCATTAGCACAAATATCGATCCGGATATAAAACAGAGAAATGTCTCTGACACGGTGAACTGTTCCGTTCATGCTCAGGTTTCCTGTCCGTCGTGTTTCCAGAGGCTTCAACGACAACATGAACCTGCTCTCCTTCAGCAGGTGGAACCTTCAGCCTCTTTCCGTTCAAGTTGCACTAATTAGCCACAATCTGTAGAGATATAAATGTTCAAAGTTTCACTTTATCAGTAGAAACAAAAAAACAAATGTTTTATTTATAGGTGTCTCAGCTGCTGCTTCACAGTCTCCCGTAAGTGCTCGGCGTGATCGATATGTGGTGACTTCAATGACTGCTGCACATTAATCACAGAGTAATGAACAGCTGTACCGCTGGTGATGATTAAATCAGCTAGTTCAGATAAGATACACTGTACGTGACGACACGTCACAGGGTCCAGGACTCAGCACCATGTAGTAACATGTCGGATCGAGACAACAGGCCAGGAACTTACAGCAGCAGGTCCATAACAGGGTTCGATTCTGCTGTTAGCAGCACGTGATCACTCTGATGTGTTTAGATATCGATTAAACTGCAGCGTCAGCACATTCCTTACACAGTAATGCTGAAGCGATGCTGTCAGAGCTCACTGCGCTGATGACACCTCTAATGAAGAGGTATGGACCTTGTGTCCGGGACGTAATGGCAACTTTTGACAGAACCAGAATGATGCAGAACCGACACTAAACGCACTCGACTTTGGTGTTTTCGTGATGAAATCCTACTGTTTGAGGCTCATTCAGATGATGCTGCAGCAGTTCAGCGCTGTCACGTCTCCTCGCTGACGTCCTGCCAGCTGGTGGTGGCTCAGTGTCCAACAACGACACATCTCTTTGGCAGTCTCCTCGTTCCCCCACAGCATCGCTCAAAGGATGAATCTCAGCAACACTCAGCTCAGTCGCCTTGTGCAGGAGCAGCTCGTTCTCCTGTGTGTGTGTGTGTGTGGTTAGTTGTTACTACACGTAGTGTTACAGGTACAGTAACACTGCACACTCAAACACAAGGCTGGACAAAGATCACTCAACACAGGGCGACAGACTCATTACGAGACATGAACCAGCAGCGCCTCAGTAACAGCACAGGAAAGAAACACGTGTTTCTCTGGAAGCAGACAGACCTGTAGCGTCTGTGGTCCCGGTTTCTTCATGTGACTGTAGTTAAACCAGTAAATCAAATTGTTCTCCACTCGACCCTCGTCCACCTCTGGGACTGTCGGGCCGTCTAGGATACCGCTGCCATGTAAAGATGCTCTTAGCGCCTAGCTTGGTGTCAGACGTTTGCCTGGGACCACGTGTCACAGCGTGGGGCTGCTGTGACGACCCGGAGCATTATTTTCTGACTGTGTCGTGTAAAATGAGTGATGTGCTCACGACGACTTCAGGATGTGTGGAGTGGACGGTTTGTCTTGTTCCCCTGGGTCACATTCTGCAGCCATTCATTAGCTGCACTCAGGCCGGACGCATCCAGGGACAGACGACGTGATTTACGTCCTGACGGCGTGAACAAACACAACAGGCCAACAGAGGTTTGTGTGTTGGAGCCACGCGTGGATCGTTCTGGTTTCTTCTCCGTTCTCCAGTCAGAGCCACGATTGCCTGCGAGGAGCAGCTGACGTCTCCCGCTGTTCAGCGCGCGAACGCACACGTGCACGAGCGAGTCGACCAAACAAACTGAAATCTGTCAGCTGTCACTGCCGACGTAGAGAAATGTTCGTGTCCCCGCGCGGGTGGACCAACAGCGAACTGCTGCGTTTCAGCACGTATCCCCCCCCCAAAAAAAAAACACCGCAGCCTCTTTCGTTCTGCACAAACAGGTGAAAACCAGCTCACCTCCTCCCCCACCTCCCGCCCAGCCCTGTGTGTGTGTGTGAGGCCCCACGCGTGTGGTCTGCGTGCATGTGTGTAACCCTCTGGTGAAGGGCACTTCTTCTTCCTCTGGGTGGGGGAGTTCCATATAATAAGCCCTCCGCCCCTCAGTGTGTAGCTTTCTCCTCCCCCGTCTGTGCCAGCATGCAGCTGTCTGTCGTCTACGTATCTCCCTCCCTGCATGCAGCTCTGACAGGACGTGGACTCAGGTCCGTTTGCCTTTTGTGTCACTGCGTGACACCAGGTAAGCTGAGGATATACGGAGCTGAGCGATGTGCTGTGGCTGGTTCTGTTCGTCAGCAAACAGCTGCATCAGGTCTGAGGCTCCACCGACGTGGTTTCACGGTAGCAATAATGCTGTGGGTGTGAACATGACATCTGTCTCCATTTACATCTGTGTGTGACCCAGAGAAGCAGGTTTCTCTCCGGCTGTCTGAAAGGCGTGAGGACACTTCTCTCTTTGTTCCTCTGCAGATTATCTCCTCGCGCTCAAACTGGGGACATGGATGTAACCTGGATTTAAGTAGCACTCTGTGAATTGATGCTGATAAGTGGTAGTTACCAAACATAAAGCCAACGCATGCTGGTAGTTACAGAAACGTCTTTGCAGTGTCACCTACAGTAGCAGCGTCTCCGGAGAGCGCATGCAGCTGCACAAACAAGGCGTTCCAGGAAACATGGAACAGACTAAACACTAAACCTTCGTCTGAAAAGCTGTAGAAAACAGTTTGTTTTAAACAATGCTAGAATATCGATTCTCACTTTGAGAATTAATCTGCACACGCGAGTTTGAGTTTCCCTCATCAGCGACATCTGATCCTGCAGAACTCTGATTGTTCCTCAACCGTGGGGAGAAACAATCAACGTGTGCAAATGTCAAAGATTTAAAGCAGCGTACTGGAAGGTGTGTGTGTGTGTGTGTGTGTGGGGGGGGATAGAATCGTGTAGGATATGTGTTGTCGACAAGGCAGCTGTAAAGTGTTGTACTGTTCCTGTTCTCACAGCACGCGTCTGATTACTAGAACGAAGGCAGTGATGTGTTTAATGTCTCAGGTAAAAGCACCTTTAATGGCAACACTGGCAACTACAGCGGAACAGGTAACGCTGCTTGTCTCTTTGTGTGTGTGTCTGTCCCCGAGCGTCTCCTCGTTCCCATTTTCTCACTTTAAGATGCGTGGGTGAGTCTGTGACGATCCAGTCACACGGGTCCACCGAACTGTTTGGATGTTCTCGGAGACGACAGGCAGGAAAATTAAACTTTGATGGATGACTTCAGTTTGTGATTTTCCAACTTCTTCTCTTCTCTCACACACACTTACGGCGGTTAGATGGTTCCTTCACAGGTCAACGCAGGAAGCTGTGTTTTTCAGCCCACACACTCTTTGTGTCGCCCGTTGTTATTTCCACCGGGTGTGGGAGCGGGATGCCGGTCAAATCATATGTTCACGCCCCTCGCTTTGTTGTAGGTCGACGTTCTCACTCTAATGTTTTCTGTTCTGCAGGCATGTTGATAGGACACACACACACACACACACACACACACACACACACACACACACACAGTAATCACCTTCACATTATTGTCGTACTGCACCTTTCCTCTCATCGCGTCTGATCTAAGCTCAGTTATGTCGAGCTTCATTAGCAGCAGCTGCTCTTACAGACCTGTCGTGCCCTGGGTTTTGTGTCATAGGCTGTGCATCCTCTTTCGATGTTGTCGAAGCCTTATGAAGTACTAAGAAACCCTGCATGAACTGTGGGAGCTGGTTTAAGTGGTAAAAAAGTTCAATTCATTTGCATTTCCAGGCTCAGGTGATATGATGTCACTGCACACACACCACCTTTCTTAGGATTTAAGGAGTCATCACACATACGTGTTATATTATACCGACAGATCAGCCGAATGATGAGAGGAGAAAAATGAATTGGTAGCCATGGTTACCAATCCAACGAGTCTCATTCCAGAATCATAACTGTTCTGTTTAAAATCTTTGTTGGTGTTTATAAAAAAACCTTCTGAGCCTGAGGATGAAAACTGTATTAAACTGTCACAGATGAACAACAATCAATTAGATTTGTGTCAAATACCTGAATGTAAATTTAAATCCCTGCAGAACTAAAAGGTAAAATAAATAACAGTAACTACATTTTCTGTCCTCTCTCCAAACCCAGATGTCGCTCTAAGTACGGAGGAATCCTTGAGAGGCTGTTGAGCAGCTCCACAGCCGACGTCCAACCACTGCAAATGGAGCATGGAAAATATGCAACATCTGGATGAGGAGATTCATAGCTCCCTGAGGACATAAACAAGTGTTGGCACACATTCGTCTTGTCTTTCTGCTCACCCAGCTGCCTGTCTGTGTGTCCGTTTGTCTCACCCGCTGTGTCCCCCTCTCATTATCTCCCTCTCTTTTCCTGCCTCCGCTTCATTTCTTTCTCCTGTGCAGCTCCACATGTGATCTTCATCCTCACATGCTCAGCGCGTCCAGGAGAATCTCAGACCCCAAAAGGATCAGTCACATACGAAACTCTGACACGCGCACACACACACACACACACACACACCTGAGGTGAGGTGCGATTAAGTGTTTTCATCTCCTCAACCCTCAAACTAAAGGAGACGAGTTGTTCAGCTTTATGTCCACTGGGACAGATGATCTCCTGTGTCTCTGTGGAGAACCTGACATTAATCGGTCTCTGTCTGTCCACCAGTCCACAGACTTGTCCACCACTCCCTGGTACTCTGTGGTGTTCCTACAACTGCAGAGTCAGCAGAGAACTTCTGAGAAATGACGTCTCTAATGACAGTAAAAGACAAAGTGTCACAGACAGCACCTGTATGTTTGTGTGTAAGTGACCCATTGAATTCTTCTTCTTCCCGGCTGGCGACGCCCAAAGAAAGCAGCTGAAAGAGGAAGAGGAAGAACACGGGACGAGTCTACATCAGCACATACAGAGTTAACACGTGTATAAGTTCGGGCTTTGTAGAATAAAACTTTTTATGCCTGTAGATTCTACAAAGCACCTTTCACTTTCTTTTCTATATACATCAATAAAAATACTGAAGTCAAACGACATGTCCACAACCCCCCCCCCTCTCTGCAGCCCAGTAAACCAGCGCCACGATAAACAGAGTCCCAGCGAAGCCCCGGGACTAAACAAACAAGAAATAGCAAATCAACAAAGTAGCTAATTATTTGCATTGCTGCTGGTGATCATTAGTTGAGGGATATAAGTTCACAGTACTGTCTGCAGCACGAAACACAGGAAGAGGGTCCCACAGAATATCCAGAGTCAGTGCTTTAATAATGGAGTTCCTCAGGCCTCCAGGAACGATGGACCACGTTTGTTTACATCTCAGCAGCTTAATTATCTGAATCAAAGGCACTTTGAAAGACTTGGAGATATTAGATGAAGTATGAGGTGTAAGACACACAAACAACAATACAGACTCATTCCACCATCATAGATTAGACTGTTACATCATTATGGTTTGATTGATGCTGTGTTGCAGCTGATAAAACCTGGACTTATGTTCTGCTGGGTTCAAATAACACTGCAATAATACACCATAACTAATATACCAACTAAGTTCTGTACATATTTACATTTAAACATCATTCAGCTACAGTAAAGTAAAGCTAAAAGACTGAACGTGAACTTCCCACCGCTGCAAACAGGACTCAAACCTACTACGTGACTACGTTTGGTTTGGAGCAGTCATAAAGTCCCGCGTTGGTTCCTTTTCTGTAGGAAACGACCTCAGCGTCATGTTCTAATAATAATACGACGTGTGAGCATCAAGCTCATTCATGTTGACGTTAAAGGGGCCCCTGGGTCTGCAGGTCCCTGAACGCAGCTTTCGGGCTGTGACAGATGGTGCTGAAGGAGAAGAAGTCGCCTTCCTGTGGCTGCAGGAGAAGAGTCAACGGGAACAGAAGTCTGCTCACGTTTCAGAGTAACACCGTGTTTCTCTCACCAGCTGACACAATCAGATAATCCTGATCACTCAGAGAGAGGTGGAGCCGCACGGCGCTCACGTGAAAACCAGAGGATGTAGCAGAGAGTTCTGATCCAGCCTTTGACCTCCCGATGTTTCACGCCTCTAATTCATGTCCTGACTTCAGAAATGTTGGTTTGTGTATTATTCCTACAGAGCCCTTCATCATTTCACCTACAAACATGTCTTCACATCACAGGAGGGGGGGGGGGGGGCAGAGAAGGAGGAAGAGGATCAGAGAGAGGAAGATAGATCAATGGTGCTGTGGGGAGGAGGAGATGAAAGGAGGGACGAGACGGTGATATGAGGACGAGGATGGAAGAAGGTAAGAGAAAGAAGAGTGAGGAGAGGCAGGTGGAGGAGGAGAAGGAGGAGGAGGAGTGTGAAGAGGAAGGAAAGGAGCGGCGACAGATGGGTGGGAGGAGAGGGCAACAAATAAAAGGGATGAGGAGTCTGGCAAAGAGATGGAGAATATGGGAAGTGGAGAGGAGAAGGAGCAAAGGGACAAGAAGAATGGACAGACGGTGGAATTAGACGACGAGATGAAGAGAGAGGAGAAGACAAAGCACAGAGGAGGTGATGAAGGAGACAAAGGACAGAGGACATGATGAAGGAGACAAAGAAGATGAAGAAGACAGAGGAGGAGAAAGAGGAGAAGACGGAGGACAGACAGAGGAATAGAAAGACGAGAAGACAGAGGAAGAGAAAGACGAGAAGACAGAGGAGGAGAAAGAGGAGAAGACGGAGGACAGACAGAGGAAGAGAAAGACGAGAAGACAGAGGAAGAGAAAGACGAGAAGACAGAGGAAGAGAAAGAGGAGAAGACAAACGAGAAGACAGAGGACAAGACGTATGGGCACAAGCAGGATCCGAATCGAAAGTAGAGACAGAGCATGAAGACGTCTTCCAACAAGACTCGTCCTGCTTTGCTTTAGCATAAATCTGTCATCTGAGCAAAGACGGAAACAAACAAACACACAAGTCACCTTTGATTTTCCTGCACGAGACCTGAGACGCTGTTCTCCTGTTCTCTTTCTCTCCTGTTCTTCTTCTCTCCTGTTCTCCTTCTCTACTTCTCTCCTTCTCTCCTGCTCTCCTTCTCTCCTTCTATCCTGTTCTCCTTCTCTCCTTCTCTCCTTCTCTCCTGTTCTCCTTCTCTACTTCTCTCCTTCTCTCCTGCTCTCCTTCTCTCCTGCTCTCCTCTTCTCCTGCTCTCCTTCTCTTCTGTTCTCTTGCTCTCCTTCTCTCCTGCTCTCCTTCTCTCCTTCTCTCCTGCTCTCCTTCTCTCCTTCTCTCCTTCTCTCCTTCTCTCCTGCTCTCCTTCTCTCCTTCTCTCCTGCTCTCCTCTTCTCTTGCTCTCCTTCTCTCCTTCTCTTTTTCTCTCCTTCTCTCCTGCTCTCCTTCTCTCCTTCTCTCCTGCTCTCAGAGGGTCTTGAATCCTCCGATATTTGCAAGATCACAGAAAAGAAAGTTGGTTTTAAAGGTTTAAAAGCGTTTGTTCTTGAACACATTTCTAACATCACTGTGTGTGAGACGTTCAGTAAGAAAAGAAACAAACCAACAGGATATTATGATCTTTATATATTATAATATTATCTTTATATATTATATTATGATCTTTATATATTATCTTATTATCTTTATATATTATATTATGATCTTTATATATTATCTTATTATCTTTATATATTATATTATTATGTTTATATATTATATTATTATGTTTATATATTATATTATTATCTTTATATATTATATTATGATCTTTATATATTATATTATGACCTTTATATATTATATTATGATCTTTATATATTATCTTATTATCTTTATATATTATCTTATTATCTTTATATATTATCTTATTATCTTTATATATTATATTATTATCTTTATACATTATATTATGATCTTTATATATTATATTATTATCTTTATACATTATATTATGATCTTTATATATTATATTATTATCTTTATATATTATATTATGATCTTTATATATTATGTTATTATCTTTATATATTATATTATGATCTTTATATATTATATTATGATCTTTATATATTATATTATGATCTTTATATATTATATTATTTTCTTGTGTCAGGAAAGAGAAGAGTTCATTTATCGGTAGCCCGCCGTGAACACCTTTCATTCTGGTGTTTACTGCCTTTGGTTCTGGAGAACATCTAAAGGAGCGGTTCAGAGTTTTTCTTTCTTCCTGAGAGTAAGACAACAGCCACCAGTTTGTTAGCTTAGCTTAGCTTAGCACAAACACCACAGCAACTGTGAACTGAGGGAAACAGCTACAGCATCTTTAAGGCTAATTTGAGGCTAATCCGTGCGCCTACATTTTTCTACGCAGGGTCTACGCAGGGTCTCAGTATCAGAAGAGACGTAGAAGAGCATCCCAGCGCGGTGGAGAACCGTCCACTGTTCCTGCTGCAGGAACGTGTGTATAGTGTGCACATGGGCAACGTGTTTGTGTCTAGATCCTCGGTTTGTAGCATGAAAAGGACAAAAGTAAAGTACGAACTGGTTTTTGTCCACAGACTGTGATTAGCTGTGAGTTTGGGGTAGTACTGAACCTGCCTGTACTTATATATAATTCACTTTCTGCTGCACTCAAGTGGAAAAATGTTTGACATAAAACAACATTTTATCTGCTGTGAATGTACCATTTGTGAGACACAATCCAAACACCAACAGGTTCAGACAGGTTGGATCCATGTGTCTGGGTTGTGGAGGGAAACTGGAGGAAGCCGTGGGAACGAGGTGAACACGCCGGGCCGGAACATTCTGCCTGATCACCAGATTAGTTCTTGGTAATTGGGCATTTTAACGTATTTATTCTGCGGTAGCAGGAGGACATTTCTCTGAGTGAAAGAAAGTAAAAGTGAAGAGCTCGGTAATTATAACCTCTGCTGAAGCGTCGTAATGACCGTTTATTTATGTCTTCCACCGCGACCTTCTCCTCGCTGAGCAAAGTCAACAACAGAGGCACCTGTTTATTGCAGCGTAATGTCAGTCATTATGGGTCCGTTTCACATAGAAAGAGAGAAGAAAAACAGACACAGAGTGGAAGCAGAAAATAATAGATAATAGCAGAGAGAACACACACAAGGTGAAACAAGGGTTTCTGCTCCACCGCCGCTGAAAGTATGAAAGGAAACAGTGTGGATGTTTTTTTGGGGGGGTGCAGCATTGTCGTGTAATTAATACCAATATCTCTGCTTCCGTCAGACCGTTAAGCGGATCAACCCACACCATTTGGCGCTGAGATGAGGCGAGGAAGGGAATGAACAGCCTGGCTGCGTGACCACAGCTGTCTGTACCATCGAAGAAGAGATTCCAGCGTTGTGGCCTGAAACCACAGCGATGAGATGCTACAGCATCACGGTGGGTGGCCGCTCCTTCCTCCTCTTCCTGACCGAGGGCATGCGGTTCCCTGGAAAGGCTGCAAGCAGCCAAAGCTCTGGACGAGCGCGGCATTTGATTCGTGCTTCTCAGTGGCGCGGCAGAACCTCAGAGCTGCGGCGTCATCATGTAATAAATGCAAATGGAAGCAATCAAAAGCTTATGAGCTTATATAGGTTAGATTGAAGTGTGTGAAAGTGTGTTTGTAAACGATCGTGGGGAATGGGTCGTCACATTTCTGCTCTTCATCATTTTCATTTTATATTTGACACATGCTCCTAAAAACTCCTCAGCAGAAATAATAATATTTATTTGTTTGTGTTTTTAATCTGTTCAGGACAGCAGTGGATGTTTTCTCAGATGAGTAAAGCTTTTTGATTTAACATCTACGTTCTTCTAGATTCTGAATCTACTGCACACGCTGTACAACATGTAAAGTCATGGCTCTATGTTCTTCTCTGTTGTCTGTGTTGGGCAAAAGTACAATCTCGGCCCTGAGCGCTGTGGCTTGAATGCACAGTACGTAACAGATGACGGACGCGTGCTGCTGCTAGAATCCTGCATATTATGCTTTTTATATGCAGGAGCGTAGACAATTCAAGGTTCCCTTGTTCTAAGAGGTAGAGCTCTGAATTACACCAATCACTGATTTAATTAAATATATTATCCTCGTGTAATTTAGCTTCCAGTGAGTCACTTACACTACTTAACCTCAGAGGCTCTGACAAACAAAGACACTTGATTCTTTGCACGTCCCTCAGCTTAGAGTTGCTCGGGGTCAGGTGGAGGCGGGGCTGCTGCAGTCAGCGGGGGGGTCTTCAGTTGATCGGAAGCCTAACCAAGCGGGGACCATATGCTACGTCTGAGTTAGCACTTGTTAGCCTACGCTTCCCCCGCTGGCTGTTTTGCAGCCAGCTGGGTTCATGTTTATCACTCACGCCAGAGGTACTGCAGCTTTAATTAGCTAGACGCTGCTGCTGGTCTCATGTCAGCATGCGTTTCATGGCACTGCGTCACTTTCCCTAAGGCGGGATGAGTTCCACAAACACTGCTGGACATCTCTGCTGGACACTGATCGTGGGTATGTTGGTGGTTAGTGCTGAGCTCTGCAGGTGTGTGTGAGACGTCCGTTCCAGGATGTGCTCATTCCCTGTTTGAACCTTGAGGGTTTTGCAGGTGTCTTTGTGAATGATCATAGAAGGAAATTCCAGTGCAAAGCTTTTCAGAAACACGTCGTCACCCTGAACACAGCGTAGAATGAGCTGTATCGGCACTGGGCAAATACATCCAGTAGGTAAACATACTCGTAAAGTAGTCCTCGTCCTCGTCCTCATCCTCGTCCTCATGACACCAGAGAGGTGTGATGTCATGCTGAAAATCTCCTCCCGACTAATCCGTCCCGTTTTACACAGGGCACCTTTAAAGGGAGGGACATGCCCTGCGGCGTCGTATACGGTACGGCGTATAGTTGAATACCTCTAGTTTAAACAAGAGAGTTTTTAATGTTGCTCCCCTGCATAAGCAACACAACCTGCCACAGAAGCTTGTTTCTTTTATACGCACCTCCTGGAAGGATTTTACAGCACTTTGAAAGTCGTAAAGAGCCTTTGAATCCTGCCCAATCCCATAAAGGCTCAACATCTGATGAGGGGTAGGAGCTCAGGAGGAAGCAGCACAATGAAGTGTTGGGTTTATGATGTCAGTGCTCTATCTTTACTGATGGAGGCGCTGAGGGTGGAGCTGCCCACCGAACACCACAGACTCGCACAGGTTTTGTTCATGTCCTTCCACATATATGGTTTGTGAGTTCATGCAGGAATATTTCAGGCCAACACCAGTGGAAGACTCTGGGAACTGTTCCTGTTACATTTTTACTGATTTATGCAGGAGATTAAATATTTAGCAGGATGAGTGAAAACTTGGAACTGCTGCTGAAGCTACAGGAAACGTGTGTGTGTGTGTTTGTGTGTGTGTTTCGTCAAAGAGGAAAGGCTGAATTACAAACAACACAACCGAACTATAAATACAGCATTTCACACTCGGCCATGTGTTGTCAGAGGTAATGTGCTCTGCTCCTGAGAGCCGCCGTGAAGAACTCACACGTAGGTTCACTCTGTGTTGATATGAGTGGTTTCCTGACAGCTCGGGTGTTTAATGGGCCACCGTCCATCCCCCAGCTCCCAGCGGACACTGGACTGGCCTAGTGAAGTCAGAGCCGAACCTCTGGACCGAAACCTCTGGTTTTATCCTTCTAGTGTATTTCAAGCACCTTTAAAAACCATGATACTGGTTACAGTTCAGACAAGCTGAGACCAACCTGTTTAACAGGATTCACTTTTCTGTGATGTGAACGCATCTCTGATGTAATTCAATGATGCAGGATTCACTTTGGCAGGAGTGTGTTGTCACGCTGCTTTTGATTGCTTCACCTGCAAACACACACGTTCGACACACCTTCGCTCTGCAGGTGTGAATAACACGCACTCACACACACGTTACCTGGTTATGTAAGACAACGGCGCTCTTATGGGCTGATGGTACAGTCTGACTCATCTGGGAAACAGTTCTGGAAAACTGTTTATTAAAATAAACAATGATCTGTCTCCTACCAAAGAACGGTCAACGTCAGAGGAGGAGAAGACGAGGATCCATCCAGGAGTGGTAATGTTCTTCTCCGTAAACTAATTACTTTCATATCGCTCCCAGAGCAGCGCATGGTGTCAGACTCACACATGTGAAAACACATGTTCGCCCACACACACACACACACACGTGCGTGCACGCAGGCCGTGGGTGACATTGCTTATGTAAGACGTGATAATTGTAACTCGCAGCTTTCAGAGACAATGGTGGTAAACTGTGACTCATCCAGGAACAAACACTTTACCATCAGACGGAACTCACCTGTGGTTTTCATTGTTCTAAGGTTATTAAAATAACTTTGCATCAGTCACCTGGAATAGTTAATAGATCCATTAACGATCCGCCTTTTTATGATGCAATGAGACACGACTGGAGCAGACATGTAGCTCGTTAACTCTTTGTAACCCTGACTTTAGGTGCAGACCTGAATTATTTTGTAGTTTTAGCTGTTAAGATGTTAAAATCTGCTGTGAGTCTGTGCTTGTGTCTCATTTTCAGGAGTGTCTGATAGTTGCTTTAGTGACTGTGTGTGTGTGTGTGTGTGTGTCGTAACACACAGCAACAAAACAATGAATTATTACTGTATAACGCTTTACTTTACTTGGCAGACGCTTTTATCCAAGGCGACTTACAGCTAGGCTAGCAGCTAGCGCTGGGTGTCTGGCTCAGGGACACACCTGGTAGTGGATGTAGGAGTCAGCGGGTTTTGAACCTGCGACCTTCTGCATCCCAGTCTGACGCTTAATCCATTGAGCTACCAGGCAGCTTCAGACAAGATTTGTAGACAAACGCTTAAATGTTCAGTATGAAGTCTGACAGTCTAACACGCTGTGTGTGTGAACGCCAGCCAACGCTGCTTTGTGTTACACAACAGCCTGAAGCGAGCAGGAGTGCCGCTGTCAGAAACAGTTACGGGTGGATTAGAAACGCAGAGGAGACGGTCGGTCTCATGTCATTTCCCACTTACTCAGGTAAATCAATAAAGATTTATTTGCAGAAGAGTAAAGGTTACAGCGCGTCTAGCCAACAGACAGAGCGTCAGTCCAGACAGACTTCGCTCTCTCTTCCAGAGCCATATGAATGTCATGGTGCACCTTCCATGTACTTCGCTCTCTCTTCCAGAGCCATATGAATGTCATGGTGCACCTTCCATGTAGGGGAAGGACTGTCTGTCTGTCACTGATTCTAGAGAATAGAGAAGCACAGAATACACAAACATCAGAGCACACACACACAGTCAGAGGAGGAATGTGTGCGTGGCCTCGATTATTACTGCGTACGGGAAACATTATGACGGAGCTGATCTACCTGACGTGACCCCGCCGCTCAGCTCTGTTACAGCTGTTCTCTTACACCACCTATTACACTCTTCAACATCACCACTGCTGCTCCCAGACGTTGAGGTTTCCCCCACGCACAGAGAAGAGCAGAGGAGGACGTTGACCTGAAGTCCTGCCTTCACCTGGATGCTGGACGCGTTTCTCTGTTTAACTTCAGAATAAATTAACAGCACGGCGAAGATGAAAGACGGGAAGAAATAAAAACTAATGAGAGTCAGAAAGTTCAGAAAGCGTAAAAACAAAATGAGCCCAAACAGAAGAAAGGCTCCGCAGAGCGCAGGCGCTGCCTCACATCCAGTCGATATCAGCGTTAGGACTTCATTATGGACACAGCGTGGTGCCGAGAGCAAAGCGAGAACACTTCTCTCAGTAGTTTCTGCATGCTTACTCCTCTGTTCTGTCTTCATCACAGTCTCATGACCAGAATGTTAATGGTTCTGCTCGTTGTCTGTATTGTTCTCAGCTCATTTAACATCAGGGAGAAACCTAAACGCTGTTGATGTGACGCCTTCCGTCCTGCTGCAGCCTCTACAGTGCAAACTTTAAATGGCAGTGCTCCTCGTTTCAGCCAGAACCACAAACCGGACCGGGCCCCGGGTTCCACCGGGTTCCACCGTGTTCCACCGTGTTCCACCGGGTTCCACCGGGTTCCACCGTGTTCCACCCAGCCATAGAGCGCATGTATGTGCAAGTGTGTGTGCAGGAAGAACCTCACCGTCACTGTGTCAAATGCGTCTCTAACAGACGGACGCCTGAGAACCAGAACAGGAAAAAACCCACTGAATGATCCGGCTCCATGATGGTCCACGCCACATGATTAGCACGTTTCTTTGTGCAGTGTTGTGTTCCTGAGTGACGGACACCGTCCCCACAGGCAGTGTGGGAAAACTTGCCCCAGCAGAACTCTGCCCTCAAGGCCAGCCAGCACCGCCGTGTACCGGGCTGTTCTGAAGGAAACAGAACTTTGAATTCAGAGCTCACTTTTTCTCTGATACCTGCACGTGACGACTCAGCGGTTAAAACACAGATGATGGTTACAGTGATGTAAAGACAAAACAGCTGATTCAAAAATGATGGCGGAACCAGGACAGAGCAGATTCAGACCCGTGTCTGTCCACAAACATGCGTCAGTGCTGGAGAGGATCAGTAATTAGACAAGGACTGAAGCACAAACATGTATTTGTAGCCCCCCCTCCCTGTCACCCACCTGCCCCCCCCCTTGATGGAGGGATCAATAGGAAATCGATGGCTGTCTGGGAGAGAAGGGTTGAGACGTGGCAGCTGCAAAGCTATTGCTCCACCTGCTGAATGCAGAGAGAGAGAGAGGCAGGGGGGGGGGGTTACTGTACTGTACGAGGAGTAGAGATTATCACTCCCCCAGAAGACTTCGAGTGTCCACAGTTTGTCTCCACGTGTCAGAGCTGGATCACAGTCACAGCACGACGCGTCTCTCTTTATCTCCCACGACCGAACAACATGGTGCGGGGGGGAGGAGGTTGGTAGCAAAGGGAGAAAAGGAGCAGGAGGGCTCCTGAAAACAAGACAAAGAGGGAGATAAGGAGGGTGGTGAGGGGAAGAAAGGAAGCTGTGGGGAGAAGTAGAGATCACCTGATTTTCCACTCGCATGCAGTCAGACCTCTACGCGGAGCTGGGAGGATTTCAGCCATGCGAGCATATCCACGGGCTTCTGTGACGTTAATGACGAGGGAGAGAAAGCTTGGAGAGCTCTAATGTACGGCCTCGGTTCGATGGGGACTAAATCTGGAGGTTATCTCTCCACCAGCAGGCGTGAGCCGTGCTGCCGCACATGAGCGAACATCACGGGGATAACGTTTAACGGCACGGATCAAATCACGAGCTGCCGCTTTGATGTAGTTCGTCGATGCACAGGACGAACCGCGGCGTGTTTTCTTCCGTCTGTCTGGGAGAAAGCTCCGGAGCAGGTGCGTCTTCGGTGTCTGTGTTTAACAAGTAGCTCCCTTCTATCAATAATGTACGAGAAGCACTTCCACTCCATTCAGCACTGATCACAGTCCACACCTGCAACGCGCTGACTCTGCACTCACACTCAGCCCCCAACATCTCACTCAATAATTTACAACTTCACCTCCAATCCTAACAACACTAGGCTAAAGAGAAGCTTAACCCCGCTGACTGCAAACGGCCCAGTCAGCAGTTCGCGTGTTCGAACAATCAGAGCATCCAAATTAGATTTCTGGAGGGAAGATGGTTCTGGTTTCGCTGTTCTCCAAACCTACTGCATGCTGTTGTGTGCACGGCGGAAGTAGCAGACACATGCAAGACTCTGAAAACCACCAAAGCCTCATCTCGCTGCTGTTTGTTGAGTAAAATATGTCTTTTTCTGTGTTTTTTGAGATTCTGAGATGGACGGTTAAGCGTCGTATGATCCACATCTCGACTCTCAGTGAAGCTCACGTTTGGTTCCTGCAGACCTGTGATCCTCTCCCGTCTGAGGAGTGAGACCAGGGTTCAGGACGTGCAGCCTGAGGGTAAACCGTGGTCTCTGACGAGCTTTCAGCAAATGAACCGGCCTCGCACATCCTCTGGCTCCTGGTCAGTTTGTCCCACAGCGTTTAGATGGGATGTTCAGGCTGAGGCAGAGAGGGCAGGTCGAAAAACTGAAGACCGACCTCTTTAGGCTTCAGAGTTCATTTTTAATATTAATATTTTCCTTCATTATTGAAACAGGAAAGTGTGGGGATGAGGAAAGATGAGGTAGAAGCAAAGAGAAGTTCGCTTTGGTCAGAGTTAAATACAGACACTTACATTTAAAATATATCCAACACATCAGTAAGTAGTGGAACGTCGTCTAGGACGTATGATTACACCCAGGAAATGTCAGCGATGCAGTTTAACTGGGAGTGATGGACAGCTGAGGCTACACCAGAGAGAATGCTCAAACCTCTCTTCATTTCAATGCGGATGCTACGCCCTCACACCCCGCAGATAGATCTTTGTCTCCTCTGGGAATGTGTGAGTGTGTGGGGGGGCGAGGCGCTGGAGGGAGACAGACGGCCCTTCATTAGCCGTCTAATCAAGGGCCCTAACCCTAACCCTAACCCTAACCCTAACCAGCTACGTCTCACACTCAGTCGCGCTTCGTCAAACTACAACTAGTAGCAGCGACCCCGCCCAGCTGACCCCTCCCTCAGGTCTAAATACGTTCACACTACTCACACACTATTTCACCGCGGATGTGAAATCAGCTTCTCCTCCCAGCGCTGCTCCTGTAGCGGTCCCGTGCGCTGGACGTCACCCTGACAAACAGCAGAAGGTGTGTGCCGGACCTGTGTGAACTGAACTGAGCTCTGCAGTATTTCATCGAGCACAGGCCAGAAGGTCCCACGCCCGGAAGCCGTTGTTTGTGGAAGTGAAGGGACGCGGCTGCAGAGCTTCCATGTGATCTCCTCACATCTCTCATCGCTCCTCAGCATCTTTCCATTTTGATGTGCTCACATTTCCACACATGTGGGGGGGCAGACAGGAGTATTGTAAAGAAACACAGAGCAGAAGAAGAGAGGACAGGTGGGGGTGGGGGGGTGGAAAGCCGACCCAGAGGAATGAATCAGAGAAGAATGAAGTGAGACTTAAGACGAGAGCAGCGCTCTGACAGCGTGAGCTCATGTACATATCAGAGAGCTGTCAATCAAGAACGAACCCCCCCCCCCACACACACACACACACACACACGCCTTTCCTGCCTCAAACTCCTGGATCCATATCCAGGTCCTCCCACGGGCGGCGAGGGAAAGCCCTGAGGTGAGGCGTAAAGTGTGCGGGGCAGAGGATCACACAAAGTTAGGAGACGAGGATTTGTAGCAGGTCAGCGTTCAAACGGAGACGGAAGCATGTGAAGGGCGCGAGTCATCTCTACGAGCGCATTAAGAATTAAACACTTCAGTCCTCTTCGGCATCACTGAGAGTTTCTGACAGTGGGAGCTGAAATCTGAAAAGTTTTTAACGGAGCAGCTCGATTGTGCCTGAGGCGTCGGAGAGAGAGGAACCAAGCAAATTGAGTCCTCTGGAATTAATTTGAATTTTGCCAGGCAGTCAAACATTAATGCACAAGTTCTCTCTCTCTCTCTCTCTCTCTCTCTCTCTCTCCCTCCCTCTCCCTCTCTCTCTCTCTCTCTCCCTCTCCCTCTCTCTCTCTCTCTCTCTCTCTCTCTCTCGGTAGCCTGTTGAGGGAACATAATTAAAAACACATTCAAATGAGCCAAACATGGAGCTTTAGCATCATACGGAACAAACGTAGACACACACACAAACATAGAGAGGACAGACAGAGGCCCGGGTCCCAGCAGACACTGATGTAATCACTGACCTTTGGATGTGTCCACATTTACATTTACACACGAGGAAGCGGCGAATTCATTTGCCTTTTCAGACAGGAGGGAAAGAGGCGAACAAGGAGGGAGAACAACACCAGAGGTGATGGATCGTGGCGCGAGGGAGACGAGAAACCAAATCTCTTTCTCTCTGCAGCTTCTTTCTCCGCTTCTCCAGGCTGATATTATACACACACACACACACACACACACACACACACACACGTACACACACACACGGAGCAGTTGTCTCATGTTCGGTCCCTGATTTCCAGCCCAGCCTTTGTCGCAGCCCTGAAACTATTTCACTGTGTAATTAATGTCAAATCAATAAAGTTTGGATTTGAATCTGTGTTTTTACTTAAGCCTCTGGTTTAAGAAGGATCATGGACGATGACACGTACACAGGAACACATGAGACATGACGGGACTAATCACATCAGGACATGTTCAGTGTTGACCTAAACTTATAGTTTTATGGGCTGGTCCGTCACAGGCCTGGGTTCAGGTCTGGGAGAGAACGCGGTCCGACTCACGTGTCATCGCGCTGCAGCCCGGTTCCACAGGAAACAGAGTTGTGTGTTTAGTTGTGTGAAACCTCGCCGCTCATCTGCTTTAATGGAGATTTAGCTGCACCGAGTTAAAGAGCCACGCTGAGAAAGACCTCTGAGCTGCACTTTATTCTGAAATAATCAAAAGGCTGCAGATGCTACTCAAGCGTGCAGAGCAGAACAAAGTTTTACTCGCACACAGGCAGGCTGGAGCCGAGCTGCGGGAGCTGGGTGTGATGTCAGGATTTCGGCCCTGAACACAGAAAAATGATTGTGACTCGAGTCTCATTTTCATTTTCAGAAATCGTAATAGGACGTTTAACCAGCAGACAGGCCGCCGCCTCCCTCCTGCCAAGCATTCACTTCAACTTAATCAAAGAAAGAAAACGGCACAAATGAAAATGAACTGCAGTACATCACCGAGTTAATCCGTCCAACACACACACACACACACACACTCATTCCCAGACACTTATAGAAACGCTATTTCTCAGTCTCTGATTCAAAACTGACATCTCAGCTTTTAATAACTCAACTCCTTTTTCAACCATCATTTGTCTTTCCCTTTAAGGAGTGGTGGGCCCGCGACTGTTCCCGACTTGTCAGCTGTGATTTACCGCGCCATTATAAGAGCCGAGTATAAAACACAAGGCTGATAACAAATGCATGGAAAATAAAAATCTGCAGGTGTTTGCACTCGTGGTTCCATGTGCTTCTCCAGGCGAAGAATCAGACGCAGCTCCCGGGATCATTTCTCTTCTTGTCTGACGACGCCACCAATCTCTTTCTCTCCCTCCATCTCTCACGGTGCCGTCTCTCTTTTCCAACTCAATCCCTCACCGCTTCCCTCTCCCGTGCACTCTGTTCTCTCTCCAAAAGCAACTTGCATTCTTCATCGCATGATTAAGAGGAAGCAGCCGTCAAAAATAGACCTCGACATCAGTGAAAACCCACATAGATAATACATTCGCCACGGGGGGAAAGAATGAGATATTGTTAAAGTACTTGTTCAGTATGTGTCATTGTATAAATGCATTCTGTGTGTGAAGTCAGGATGTAGGGCTGGGGGCATCAACGGGGAGGGGGGTGTTCATATTCCAAACCTCCAGTAACTGACTTTTTTGGAACACTTGAACACAACATCCAGTCTTTGAGCTCCGGATTTGGTCTCCACCGCCTCAGCAGCAGCCGCGGGCCGACGCGTGTCCACGTTGATCCAAGCTGTCTGCTCCGCACGTCAGCATCTGCATGTACATATCTCAGAGTTTATGCAGTTCATCAATGAACACGAGCCCCTTTTCTCGCTCTACACCGATAACCAGATATAATCTAATCAATGACAGCTCGTCCTCATGATGCTCAGCTGGGTCTCGCTGAGCACCGTTCTCACTCACAGTGCTCTTCACTTCACGACAATCAATAAAGCTTTAAATCATCATCTTAGCTCCGCATTGCTGCAGAGAGACGCTTACAACGTTGATGGGGGGGGTCTTTATTTTCACGCTGAAGCTCAGAGAACCATCAGAGAGAGGAGCAGGCGTTAGGCCGGTGCAGGGCAAACATGTGCAGCACAGAAGCTGAAATCAGGCAACACATTCACATCCAGTTTCTAACAGCAGCTGGACGTAAACGTTTGAAGGAAATGAGATGTGTCCTTATGTTTCATGTGTGCAGCTCAGGCTGGAAAAGCTTTGCTGCAGGGACCTCAGGTGAAAAAAGCCTGGACATGTCGCGTAATGAGCTGCAGCCAGAGGCTGTGCTCTAAAGCCACAGATCGATAGCAGAGGAGATGGGTCTGACAAGGTGGACTCACTGAGGTTAAGACCATCACAGTATTTTTCAATCTGCAGGCCAGAGCTCACTGATCTTTACAATGAAACAGGGACTCGTCTGCTCCTTCAGCTCTTTGTTACATGAATCACTGATTCTGCATGGTCCTCCTGAGCTTTCTCTTCCCGCCATAAAACTCTTGCTGAACTTCTGTGAAGCTTGTTTTGTTCTGTACAGATCACTCCGACCCGGCCCTCAAATTACACGGAACCAGTGTTTCTGTCTCATCCTCAGACAGTTAGTCTCTTAACCAGCCTCCTGACGGTTAACGACCCGTTACCTCAGAGTACGGGTCATGTACGCGGGGTTTGACGACATGTCATCAGCACTAGCGACCTACTCCCCACATTCAACCAGGTGAGAGTATTTCTGTTGCAAATGTGACGAGCGTCGGATCCCTACCAGGAGCCTCTTTCTGGCTTCTGTGAGCGGGAAGGCCTGGGTGTGGAGCTGCTGCTGCAGTCAGACCAAGCAAAGACTACTTGAGCATACTTAATAATGTGAACTTAAGGTACCTCCACATGTGGGCAGAGGAAAGCAGCAGCAGCAGATACATGTCCACCACGTGCCGTCAGTGCAGGCCCTGACTATCAAACAACGGCGCTCATGCCCTCGGCTCCCTTTATTAATATGGTTTTCATGCGCGTTTAGAACATGCAGGCGCCCTCCGCCCACTCCTCCTGCACAGCTGTGTGCACCTCAGTGTGAAGGCGTCATTGTAAATGTTGTGTTTGTGTGTCCAGCGTTAAACTGTGTTGTGTTGTTTTCGCGTGTCACACAACTCTGTCAGTGTCCAAACAGCTGTTCGCTGTGGGACAATAGGAGACACCTTATCTAATCTAATCCTCTTCGCTTCACTTAATCTCTCCTGTGCTGCCGCGCTGCCTTTTTGTGTCAGTGCCTCCTTAAGCCACTCGGCCCGCGTCACACTGTGCTTTCTCTCCTGATACAGTGAGGACATGTCGTCTGTCCAGGTCAGAGACAGACAAACTGAGGACAGAACCTGGAATCGATTCTGCTGTTTTCATTTTGCTCCTTTCTGCAGTAAAATCACTGAGAACTTTTCATTTGACTCCGTTTATTACATTTATTTTTATCTCACGGTACAAATGTGAAGCCTGTTGTTTTCTCCCCTGCATGTATTTGCATTGGATTTCATCACCGTGTTTTGTTCTCTCTCTTAGATACAGCACTGTTTCGCTTGAAAAGTTTTATCACCTGAGCTACTTTGAAATAAACCAACAGAACATTTTTCTTTTTTTCCTAAAACCAGCCCACGGTTCCTGGGACTCCTCAAAGTCTGAGCTCTCTCTGCACTAATTGGATCCATGGATGGCTTAAGGCTTTAATTGGAAATAGTATGAAATAGTTTTCACAAAGTGTTGTCCTCTAATTTCACCATGACAAACACCCCCCCCCCCCTCCATTCTCATTCTCTCAAGGTTATTCTTTGTTGCTTAAAGGGGGGAAGCAGCATGTTACTTACATAAGAGCAGCACCTCAGTGCTGCTCGTACACGGGACACATCATCAACTGGGCCGAATGAATCCCAACAACCTGCTGCCTCAGAGGTGATGTTCCCATCCGCAGACATAGGGGAGAGAGAGGGGGCGATTCAGAGGGGAGGATCTGAACACAGATCATTTTGCAAATTCTCATCACACTCAAAAAACAAGTTCTTATCATGGGGAAACCAGACAGATGGTTCTGACAACCGGCAGACACGAAGAAAGAGGAGGGAAGGATGAAAGAAGGAAACACCACAAAGAGTTAGAGAGACAGCCAGGCTGGGGGTATGGGTCTCAGAGATAAAACCCACTGGACGATGCCTCGTGGACGTGTAGGAGTCTCCCCCCCGCCTCTCTCTCCCTCTGCCTCCTCTAAGCCCCTGCAGCTCTATGCCTGCTTGTGCAGGCCATCTGGGAATGAGAGGATTGTTTTTGCACAGGGACACACGGTGCCAGCTTCCTACTCTGACTGATCTGGGGGCCCTGGAAAGCCCGAGTCCCCCTGCTTCAAACACAATACACAGACAGCATGAATGTGTGCCATTGTGCTGACTCTCACGGGGGGGGGGGGGCGAGATAGTAGGAGGCTTCAGCAGCAGAAGGAGGAGGCAGTGAGTGACAGGTGCGTTGAGACCGAGCATCTCTTCACCTCGCTGATCACGTCATAACGTCACGGCTTCAGTGATGGAATCTGCTTTGTATCTGAGTCTTCATTTCTCTGTATTTCATCTACTCAGTACGTCTGTCTCGGCTACGTCTGGCTATAGACATAAATCCTAGAAATGTGATTCCGTTTATCTCGTTAAGCTTTCAGGACTTCCTTATGTGGATCAGTGAGTCTGCATCGTGACAGCAAGGTATGAAGTTACCCTGCTGCCAGACGTCATCACATTCCTGCGGACTGGACCTGCAGCTGTCTTTATGTGGTCTTTCAGGGTCTGGCTCCGTGGAATCTCACTCAGCAGTCACAGCAGGGTTCAAATGACAGGACCCGCGTTTAAACATGACCTGTCAAACTGTTCATGTTGGACTACTTGAACAGATCATTAGTGAAATCATTATCTGTAGAGTTATTAAACTGTGCCTCAGTGACCACGCAGCACATGGCGGTGCATGCGGAGCATCAGGTAATGCATCCTGTGCAAACTGATATGAAACGCCCTGAAAATCTTGTTTCCGTCTTGCAGGGAGATCATTACAAGGCCAAGTAGGAGCAGCACCTGATTCCTGCAGCTGACTGATAAAGCCATAGGCAAGCTGTCTCACCCTGATACCGGAGCTGCACACCTGAATCTCATTCTGACGGGAGATAGTGCCTGGTGGGGATGAGCATATATCATTTGTCGGAGATGGGATGTTTTCGGAGAGATGTGGGGATGTGAATGGAGAGATGAGCTCAGTGGAGGAGAGGTCTTTAAATCACAACACGCCACCCTCTCACTCTCTGATCTGTGGAGTAAGCCTGTCCTCTGCTGACCGCTTTTGTAATAACACATAATAATATAGAAAAGCCTGCAGCAGTCGAACCAAGCAGCATGTTTATGCTCATGCAGATTCCATTTACAAGACCACTGCAGACAAAACCATTAAGAGAGAATGATGGTGGGAAAAAACAGAAACTATCCAAAATTATTAGAAACTAATTGACACCCATTCTCTTTGACTGTGACCCGGTTACATTACAGACTTTATAGCACAGTTTTACTGTTCCTTCGCTACAGTAGGAGAACTGTAGCGAAGGAAGATCCTCTCCCTTGTCTTGGCCTCTCTAACCGTTATGCGGCCCTTGCCACTGACATCGACGCCACAGGCCCTCGCGGCGAAATTCATCCTCCTCCACCTCATCCAGACCTGGATCTCTCGCAGACATCGGCATCTGCTCACCTGTCGGCTCGCAGCCCCCCAGGTAAACTGATCAAACACCTCCCAGCCCGAGCGATGACCTCGTCTACGCGTCGGAGGTCGCTTCCGGAGGTTACTGCACCGCTGGAACCGGCCCCACCGGCTCCGCTACCCAGGGCAAGCGTGGATGGTAAATTCCTGC
>JAUMTR010000022.1:22147666-22158096 GCA_032270685.1 Microctenopoma stevenorrisi
ACACACACACAGAGCCACACACACACACACACACCCACACACACACACACACACACACACACACACACACACACACACACAGCAGTGGCCTCCTTCTTTGTTACCGTGACGGTTCCTGCTCCACCACTGATGAATCGTCTTGGAGCAGACCTTCACTCTGCTACACACAGTTTCTAAAAGCATCAGCTCAGCAGACCTGAGGCTGTTTTTCTTCCTCTCCGTGCACCAGGAAGCAGAGGAGCGGCCTTCACAGCCGGCTCTGTTGCCATGGCTCTGCTACACATCAGTGCTTCCTGGGCACACGCAGCACAATGTGACCGCAAAGAGAATTCACAGAGCTCAGCCCTGGAGGAATCATTAGGCTCTAAAACCATAAAGGTCCGAGGTCCCAGGACCAGCGGGGGCCAACGTGAGACGTGCACAGAGTTCTGCAGGTCAACATGTAATAAGCAAAGTATTCAGCATGTTTCTTGATAACGCTCGGAACCTGTTTCCACATTTCTGAATGTGTGGAAGCTAAACCAGAGCTGCCCGTGTCCCTCCCCAGCCCTCAGCAGGGCTGCTGGTCTGATGACTAGAGTGCATTAGTGAGATAAGTGTGTCCCTGCTCTCCCCGCAGGCTGCTTAACGTTCCCACTGCTTCAGACAGGGGATCATTCAGTTGATTGACTTTTGTTTTCCCTTTCCTTCCACTGGGGTTTGCAGCAAACAGAGCTCGTAATTGACTGGCTCCTTCTTGGAAAATGAGCTCCGTTGCTATTTAAGCGGGTGTAGTGTCTTGAGTGGTGCTGGATGGATGCGAGCGGCGCGTGTTGGAGCGGCACTCGAGAAGTATAGCACCAGCGTGATTTGTGAGTCCCAGAAGTGCTTGTGTGCACACGTTGGACAGAGCCCAGCACGGAGAGAGAGATTTAAATAATAATGACTGAGCTCACCTGAAGTTGGATTTGATCAGTGGACACACACACGCACACACACACACACACACACACACACATGTAGGCGACAGTACTCAATTACAATTCAATATTCTATCACCCAGTCACTAATCTTTACTATGTTGTTTTGTTTGTTAAGACTCTGTGTTACTCTAATACATCTATGCAGCCCCATCCTCAGCACAGCGAGAGCAAAGCAGGTGTATGTGAAGCTCTCCCTGGAATCCATGCGGCCTCGCTTAACCTGACTGGCTTACGTAACACCGAGCACATGCAGGCGTCTGATGAAGGCCACAGCGAGGAGGTAGGAAAGGGGAAAGGGTTCGTTCATGTTTAGATGACATATGTAGGGAACAGTGGGGGGCGGTGAGGACCAGGTATAGGGTGCTGATTCAGGACAGACCCAGGGGAGGTGTCAGTGACACACTAAGACTTCAGTCAGAAGGTCTGAGCTCTGGCTCGTTGTCTGATCATTTTTGAAGAAGAGCTGAAAAGTTCCTGAACCATCTCTGCTGAACACTTAGATTGAATTTTGGCCCAGAACTTAACATGACAGCACACACACACACACACACACACACTGATCCCTCCACCTTCTCTCCGCCTCTCTGCTCGTGCTTGAACACCTCCACACATTCAGGCAGAATTATTCTGTCTCGAACATGACAAATGGGCAATAAAGGACTTCATCTGAGGAGCCACAATGGACACCGGCGTCCATCTGAGGACGCTCCTCGCCCTCCTCCTCAGAGCACGGGCCACTTGCAGAGATGGCAGTCAATTTAAATGCATATCACCGAGGGTTGGACGTTCGCGAGTGATGAGCAGCTTCCTGCGCGGCATCTGTGGAGGCGGTGGAGAAGCAATGTATAATCAATCACGGCTCGTCCGTGGTAATTCTGAGGCACGGAGGTGTTTGCATGTTCGTAAGGCGGCGCCGAGGAGCTGGAGACCAAACCATCTCCACACGAGATCTAATCAGACGCCCCTGCTGTGTGTGTGTGTGTGTGTGTGTGTGTGTGTGTGTGAACGCACACACTCGTCTTAACGAGCGGGCATCTGTGCCCTGAATGTTAACCCCCCCCCCCACATTCACAGCTGGTCGAGGAGCAGAACAGTGATACTGGTGCAGGACCAGAGAGAGTAACGAGAGAGAGTGTGTGAAAGGTCGCGACCTTCCATGAGCAGCCCTTTAACGTCCTGTCACTCCACACTGCCACGCCGCGCGTTTGCACGTGTCACCGATTCCACGTCAGCATGTGTGTGAGGAACAAAATCCCAGATCCACGTCCAACTAAGCAGCAGGAAGAGAACGAGATGCCTCCGTTGAGACACTTCTCTCCTCTACATTTTAATGCTCTGCCGTCATGTAGCCAATTTGTCTCGGTGAATCTCAAAAACTTCGTACTGAAACATATCTTTTCTTTGATCCCAGGAGTAAAATTCTTTCCCCCGACTCTGAAAATGGCAGCAGGGACATTTCTTATGTTGAAGATTCGTAAAGGGGCAAGAAGTGAATTATCTGCATTGAATCTCTCAGAAATTCATATAGAACCAAACAACGATGATCAGATTCTTCCAACTTATACCAGACATCGGCGTCACACATCCACAGAGCTGGGATCGTGGGTGAACCCACCGGTTCTCATCCTGCTTGTTACTTATGTCTTTTAAAGGGTGCGACCGGCCGTGGCAGTGCTTCTGATGCAAGGCTGTGCGCTTTAAGTGCTGTTGCCTCCTGCCTCTTTCAAAGAACCCTCGGATCCATGACCGCTTTGAAGTGCCCCGTATCGATCCGTTCCTCTGAAGTGAGGGCACCTTCAGGTTGAGAGAGAGGGAAGCAGAGAGACGCAGACGAGACATCCAGCCCCCATCCTTATCTCCTCCCTGACCTGGCTCCTGGAAACACAAACGGCTTTGTTCCTCTTCTCGGATGAACTCGGACACAACACCGAAAAGTGTGGCGCGTGCACTTGTTGGAGTTTTAGGAAGTAAGAAAAACTAACTTTGTTGGTTTGATATGTCAGAGGCTCATGACACTGTGTTTGTTCACGTTTCCTGTCCCCATGTCAACCGGTTCCCAGACAAGACTCTTTGGAGCCTCAAAGGAGGAGCCTGCCCACAAGAATTACCCCAAATGCATTAATTCCTTCTAATTATTCTATCATGTTGAAGAATCACACCCAGCAGAGGAACCCTTTGTCAAAGATGAAGACAGGAAATGACGTCATACATGTTTGCAGGTATTCTCCACCCAAATGAGCTCAGACTAAAATGAGACCTTTCCTTCCTGCTCCAACCACCAGAAATCATCTTCAGGTTGTAGGTGAGCTTTGAAGAGGGTGGACCTCAGCTGTTTGGGAGCGGGAACGTGGTTTCGTATGAGGAGAACAGCCTTGGGCAGAACGTGGCCAAAGTCTTCACTTCAGCTACACAGTGAGAGAAAGTGAGAGGGAAAATCTTCTCCCCGTCTCGCTTTCTCTCCAGGAACCGTCTGCACCTCCCCGTACAGCTAACAGCACCGTCCTGAGTTTGAGTCCAGAGTCCTGTCCGTGTTTAGGGAACGAAGACACTGTGGTGTGGGTTTGGTCTCTCGTTGAGCTGAGGGTCTCACCAGAGTAACCGTAACTGACCAGTTGGGTCTTTGTCTCTGGGCGGGTCCAGACAGGGGGTGGGGATGCTTCATCACCTGCTGCACATCACTTCTCATCACGCTAACGCCAGGTTGGTCTCCGGCCACGTTCCTGCGGCAGCGCCGGGCTCCAGACGGATCGTCTCCGGTGTCAGTGAGCATTCGGTGTCAGCTGACTGCTCTTGTGTGTATATTTATGTGCGAGTGCAGCTGTTTCCACCCGAGTGCCTCCGTCAGTACGGTCGGTGAAAGCTCTGAATATAAACAGCACAATAATTGGCAGATAGCATGAAGCTATGATGTACGACAGCTGATCCAGGTCACGGGTTTGAAGTGTCTGCGTCTTTGTCCTGGACTCCCGCGGTCCTTAAAGGCTAAAGTGACTGAAATGCTCATTTTTCACAGACGGAAAAGCTGCAGTGACATTTGCAGCACGTACATCTCAGTGGAAGAACATTAGATAGAGACGGATGGAGCAAAGTGCCACAATGACACGTGCTTGATGTACTGTTCACTCAGATGTTCTGGCAAACACTCGTCGTAAAAAAGAGCTAGCATGAACATCACTAGACCCCCCCACCACTGTCCTAATATTTCACCTCTCTGACTCGTATATCTACATATTCACGCGCTGGCAGTCTGAGTCTGTAGGTAAATCCTCCGTCTCTCTGGGAGGAACCATCATTCAATCTTCTCTAGACCCAACCAGAGACCATGTCCCCGCCTGAAGAGACCGAGACGTCCCACACAGTCACAACCAGTCTCGGTGTCTCTGACCAGCCTCTCTCTAACCAAGCAGTTTGAACTGGGCCCAGACCAGCCCACAGGAAGACGAATCCACTCTCCCTCTGCTTCTGACATTTTCCTCGTCACGTCGTGATTATTACCCGTTTCTGTAAACGGGTTTTCACTGACAAAACGATTCAGATTTCCCGAGGACAAAGTGCACACTGTTGCGTTTTAATAGAACTCTTTCTTTTTGGATCATTTGTAATATTGTCTTTGGTTTTATTGTGGAGTTGTTCACCATTCATCCTGTTTCCAGCACTCAGCCTTTACTTGACCGGAATCCGGCGCCAACAGATCCGAACCCAGCCACACAAACATCTGCATGTTAAACTGCAGGAGTGTTGAAAACAGGAGGAGATGAACGACAAGACACGTGTAGAGGATCATATGTCAGGTCTGGTCCTTTAACAGTGTCGCTCTCAACATATGAAGAAGAAAAAGATGAATTTATGATGTGAATATTTGTCCTGAACAAACGTCTCCAGGCTCCAACACTTAGAGTGGGATCAATAAAAGGCATTGTGTGATGTCACGTTACTCTGCGTCCGCTGCAGGTGTAATGATCTGAATCTGAATTATTTCCAACCTCGAGCGTCTCGGTCACACTAAACATCTGAACACAGACTTTCTGTTCAGAAAAAACTCAAATGCACGGAGTTGTCATGCTTGGAATGTGGATGTAATTACACCGAAATATCCCAGCGTGTGGTTCTGATTGAGAGCGAGTGGGTTCTTATGATGGGCTCATTACACCGAGGGTGTTGGTCTGTGGAAGTGATTGGGCTTAATTGGCCAAATTGCAGCTGATTAGTAGAGAGAATAAAGCAAACTCGGCTGTGGTGAAACGGCTATTAGAGAAAAGACATAAAGGGGAATGTATGCGGCACACACACACACACACACACACACACACACACACACGCACACACACACACACAAAGCAAAACAGCCTCCTATGAAGCACATGGCTCAAAGAGCTACAGAGGAAACTTAATTGATGGTTTGAAAACAAACAAACGTGCACACACACCAACACACACACACACACACACACACACACACACACAAAGCTGGGTCCTCCCAACGTGTTGTTATTCCCCAGCCGTCCAGCCGTCTCTGTGATGTCCTCTGGTAACTTGTAATTGTTTCAGGGCTGGAAGGGGGATAAGTAGTGGAGGTAATTAAACGTGCCCTTTCCCCAAAGACGTTTAACCCTTTGTTGTGCGCGTGTGTGTGTTTCTATGTAAACGCTGCTCCAGATAATGCTGGTTTAATTAAATGATGATCGATGCGCGGACAGTGAAGTTCCACCTTCAGGCAGCGCTGGGATGACTGTGTTCATTCAGCAACAGGTGTGTGTGTGTGAGTGTGTGTGCTCAGCTCTCATGCTGCACACACACACACACACACACACACACACGCAGTGAGATCAGGGGAAAACATATTTTCCTGCAGAACTTGAATCTGGAGACGCACGCGTGACTGAGCGCTGCTTCATATGAGGAGCTGTGATCAGATCAGACACTGAAACAGATCTGTACTCAACATAACTTGAGACTTAATGCAGCATATTCTTTCAGGGAGTGAAGCCGCGTTGACTTGTGTCTGACAGCTGAAGTCCTCGACGTGCGTGTGCAAACAGACAAACAGCCTATCAGCAGTGTTGTGTTTTTGTCGCCCAGATCTTCACTCCTCATCAGTTTCACCTGATTTTCTCTCCCGTGACCTCATGAAGCGGCGTTTAGCTTCTAATGGTTTGGAACCAGAAGCAGAGGGAGATTGTTCTGAATCAGCTTCCTGCGTCGGCTGGATCCCATGTGTCCTGTTACTGTTAGGGTTGATTTGTGTGCGTGAGGAACGATCGTCTGATGAACATCCTCTCCTCCCATGTTGTTATAATGAGAATCTGATTCTCTAATGTCTCTCTCTCCTGGTTCACGCTGCGGGGGACCGTGCACAGACGTAGGAGAGAGGCTGGCTGCACGTGGCCCGTGGCCCCGTACATGTCTGAGAGCAGACACGATATTTATAGAGACGAAGCTAAATAATGGAGGAACGGAGTGAATGTGACGGAGCTGCTCAACGCACCGCAGCGGCTACAGGCCGCCATCCTGCTCCAGGCCTCCACGGACGTCTGCACCGCAGAACAGCAGCGCCGCCAAAACTCCCTCATTGATCCGACGCGGCTTGAATACACAGCGAGCGATCGATGGCAGGGAGCAGAGCGAGCAGCATCAGGCTGTAGCTGGCGGGCGGAGATGTTCAGAATAAGTGTGCCTGGTGCTCTGGATCATCCGGCGTCGTTCATCATGTGAGATTCAAAAGCTCTGCACGCACAGCTCTGTCCCTCAGTGACATCAGCAGCACTCGAGGACACATTTCAGACTCTGTCCCCGTCTCTAATCAGTCCATTGAGTCCATTGAGGTCTCGTCTCTTCCCCCGCGTCACCGGAGGTAATGGGTATTGGAGAAGACATTGATAGGGTCCAAATGAGAGTCGATGTCTCAGTAAAGTGGAAATGCAAACTTATACCGAGCCGGGCGACGCGTGATTCGTCCTCCGGGAATTCCTCCATCCTCCGTCTCCAGTCTCTTCGTGCAGGGAGGTTTCCTGTGGTCGACAGACACTCGACGACCAGATTCCGTGTGACGTGTGAAGGCTTCAGCTCAGAGAGACGGTGTGTGTGTGTGTGTGTAACACACAGGGCCCAAATGATCTGGTCAAAGGACATTCACTCATTAACAAACGTTAAATATCCTGAATTTTATATTTGGTTCTGTTGGTTCTGTAAATGCCAGCGTCAGGGAAAAAGAGTTTTAGCCCGGCTGCAGACGGACATGTGTCCAGAGAGGGGGGGTACATTGGCAGACAGACAGAACAGCTGCCACCACATCACAGGACGGAGGAGGCAGGTCGTTCAGACAACGTCTGCACCTCTCTCTCTCTCTGAGGTCTGAGGTTCTTTCTCACGTCTCACAGAAAACTAGCGTCATGTTTCAGTTTCACGTCACTTCTTAAACGCTGGACTCGAAGAACCCGGAGTCATGTGGGAAGTTAAGTCTCTTTCTAACGTGAAAACCTCAGTGAGTGGAATCTTCTCCGTGAGAAAACCTGACGTCGGCCATGATGAGAGATCCGTTCACGCCGAGCCTGAGGCGGAAACAGATGAGCTGTGACCTCCAGATGAGGAAACGTGCTGCAGCAGAGACAAAGCGCATCCTCTGAAACGGAATCTCTCAGTGTAAACGTTACTCATCAGGTTTACAGGCTGCTAATGTCGTCTTTAGTCGTCTGTCCCTGCGTGGACATGCTACTTCGGTCCATTTCAAACTTAACCTCAGTAACAGACCCCAACAACGCCTGTACCCCCCACCGTCTCAGTCCACAATCACTGTTTTACTCGTGTTTTATTATTTATCCAGCTCTGTTGCACACCGTTGTTTACCCTGCTGGCGATGTCCTTGGACGTCCATATGTCTCAGAAACGGATAATACCTGCCAAAATCTAATTTAGCCACCCCCCTCCTCTCGTCAGACCTTGTAGGCAGATTCTCTGGGTCCACAGATAATAAAGATGAGCGCTGCTGCAGCACAGATGGATGATAGAGGTGCAGGAAATACGGGGGCAAGCCCTGGAAAAAAGGAAACTGAGTGAGAGGAGGAAGAAGAAGAGGAGATGTTACGTAACAAACGAGACAAAGGTCTCACAGGAACCAGAGCAGCAGCAGCAGTGAGACCTGCTCTGAGGCAGGTCTTTAACTGAGCCTGGTCCCCGACATCTAAGAGGAAGACTCCGCCCATCCCTGAGTCTGTCTGGGTCCTGATCAATCCTGGACAATCCCTGCCCTCATTAACAGCTTAGTAAGAGAAATATTAGATATTTCATCTGCACGTCTACAAAGACATTAAAGACAAACACAAACAACTCAGCGAGAAGACAGAACCACCACCAGGAGGTCCAGTGTCTGCAGAGAGGCACAAAGCAAAAGACTCAAAACGCCTACAAAGACTCAAAGCAACGAGAAAGACTCAAAATGTAAACACACGTTTGTCTGTGTGTGTGTGTGCGTGCGTGCGTGTGTGTGTGTCTGTGTCTGTCTGTGTGTGCGTCTGTCTGTCTGTCTGTCTGTCTGTCTGTGCGTGCGTGCGTGCCTGTCTGTGTGTGTGTGTGTGTGTGTGTGTGTGTGTGTGTGTGTGTGTGTGTGTGTGTGTGTCTGTCTGTCTGTCTGTCTGTCTGTCTGTGTGTGTGTGTCTGTGTGTGTGTGTCTGTGTCTGTCTGTGTGTGCGTCTGTCTGTCTGTCTGTGTGTGTGTGCGTGCGTGCGTGCGTGCGTGCGTGCGTGCCTGTCTGTGTGTGTGTGTGTGTGTCTGTGTCTGTCTGTGTGTGCGTGTGTGTGTGTGTGTCTGTGTCTGTGTCTGTCTGTGTGTGCGTGTGCGTCTGTCTGTCTGTCTGTCTGTGTGTGCGTGCGCGCGCGTGTCTGTGTCTGTGTGTGTGTGTGTGTGTGTGTGTGTGTGTGTGTGTATGTCTCTGTGTGTGTGCGTGCGTGCGTGCGTGCGTGCCTGTCTGTGTGTGTGTGTGTGTGTGTGTGTGTGTCTGTCTGTCTGTGTGTGTGTGTCTGTGTCTGTGTCTGTGTCTGTCTGTGTGTGTGTGTGTGTGTGTGTGTGTGTGTGTGTGTGTGTATGTCTCTGTGTGTGTGTGTGTGTGCGTGTGTGTGTGTGTGTGTGTGTGTGTCAGCATTCGGCTGCTGAATAATGCAGCAGTGTATTTGCCAAACATATTAACTATTCAATCATGTGATTGATTCTTTTCCATAATCTCACTTAAGGACGCTCCGTGTTTGTGCCCTGGGTCAGTCTGTCTGTCTCAGTCCCACACAGACACGACGCGTCTCCTCTCACTCTGGGAAAGAGTGAGAGGAGAGAAAGACAGTTCTCTGTGCAGCCTCCTGGATTACGTCTCACTCCGAACCTCTGCTCAGTGTCGGTTTAAACTGAGCTGCAGCGAATGGATGTAACATTTCATTCAGTCCAACACGGACTCATTTGATGCCGTGATGAACGTGGAGCATCTGAAGTTTGTTTGACCTGCTTTCTAAACCTCGGAGTTCTGCAGAAAGGTTTTCGTTTCACTTTCTGCTCCTGTGTTTTTTTGTCCTTTGCATCTCTTCTTCCCACAGTTTCCAAATATTTGTATTCCACCACTCCTGCTGTGGAGCCGAGGCGCCCCGGCGTCATCCTCCCACTGACGTCACGCTTCAAACAGAATCCGGGATGATTTGCGTACTCGTCCCCCGTTTCATGTCGAGGCAGCTGCAGCGGCTGAAAAGAGGTTCTGTGAGGGAGTTTTACAGCCGCAGGGAGGAGAACATGAGGACAGACGATTTCTATTTGTGTTGCTTTTTAAAGGCGCCCTGTTCTGTTTGGTTAGTGTGCTGTAGTTTTATTCCCGGCGCTGTCAAAGCGTGTTCTCACAAAACAACACTTCTCATCCGCTGTGTGGAATCTGCTCATTAACAAAGAGACTTTAGGTGAAGCTCACATTTCTCACTTTTGGACCAGAAGAAAAAGATTTTCTGTGTTTTGCACTGAAATCGTTTATGAGTGGATAACGCGTTCATTAAATACAGCAGTCGTTTACATGACGTCATCATGCTGAAGATCAAGGATGATGCACACGTGTCCGTCTGCAAAGGACAAAAAGACACATGCAGAGAGGCCGCGGAGGAAGAGCGAGGAAGATCTAACAGACTCGTTACCAATAAACCAACACGTGAAAAACAAGAAAAAGGTGCGAAATAACTTCAGAAGACGTATTATCACAGGTAAACACCTACATACACACGGAGACTAATTAGGAAATACCTAAAATCACTAATTACAGAGGTGCAAAATGCTGCAGACAGGGGGGGGCTGCATAGAGACAGAAAGGGGGGGGCTGCACAGAGACAGAAAGGGGGGGGGGGCTGCACAGAGACAGAAAGGGGGGGGGCTGCACAGAGAAAAATAGGGGGGCTGCACAGAGAAAAATCGGGGGGGCTGCACAGAGAACAATAAGGGGGGGCTGCACACGAG
>JAUMTR010000022.1:22169212-22217532 GCA_032270685.1 Microctenopoma stevenorrisi
CCAGGCACCCGGCGCTACCAGGTGTGTCCGTGAGCCAGGCACCCGGCGCTACCAGGTGTGTCCGTGAGCCAGGCACCCGGCGCTACCAGGTGTGTCCGTGAGCCAGGCACCAAGCGCTACCAGGTGTGTCCGTGAGCCAGGCACCCGGCGCTACCAGGTGTGTCCCTGAGCCAGGCACCCAGGGCTACCAGGTGTGTCCGTGAGCCAGGCACCCGGCGCTACCAGGTGTGTCCCTGAGCCAGGCACCCAGCGCTCCTTGGAAGTCGCTTTTACCAGGAAAACTAAGGTAGTAAAGTAAAGTGAAGATGCCCACCACCACAACACTGACTGTACTACAGGATGAAGGATGATTCCTGATAACAGGAACTCAACATCTTTTTGAGCGGCGCAATAATTCAATAAGTAGAGCAGTCGTCTTCCAACCTAAACGTCAGCACGTCTCTGTCTGCACGAAGCCACATGTTGATTTGTCCTTGGACCACGTAGGAGCTCAGACACAGGTCTAGCAGCTGTCAAACAACAATTTCCCCAACGATCAATATTATTGGATTATTGAAACGACTGGCAACTCAACAGTGAAAATGAGAACCGTGATAACGAGTAAAACAGTTTTCACATATGAACGGACCCTGTCTGGACACTCCGGCACCAGGCAGTGTGACGACATTTCCCTGATTTGCAGAGTCTGTTGTGTTCAAGTCATCATCTTCAACTACGGTAACTGGACAAAGATGGAGCCTCACAACACTCAAAAGGAAAAAAAAACTCACAGCCAACTGTCACTGACAAAAACTAAACTAAAATGTTAAGTAGTAAAAGTTAAAACTGCTTTGTGGAGACAATTTAATCCAGAAAAAAATAATTAGGAGGTAAAACATGAGCTTACTGAAGCAGGAAGTTGGGTAAAATAAATTGGATGTGGTAAATGGGGCATGAAGAAGACTGATCAGCAGGAATACTCAGGAAGGATGAGTCAATGCATGCCGGGAAAATAATAGAATATTAGTGCTGTAAATTAGTCTGTTACAGACATGAGTCAAGAGAAAATACATCGAATCTGGACATTAACAGAAACCAAACAGCGTCTTCTCCTGCTGAATGAACGTTTGTGTTTTACACTGGTTAAACTACAGCTTAAGTTCTTTTGTAATTCACATCATCTACAAGAGTGAAGCATCAAACAAAGGTCCAGACAATTTATGATCCGCTCCAAGCCGAGAAGGTTCCTTTTACTGGTGTTTGATGCAGAATATGATTCATTAAATAAACCGACAACGCAAACAATGTTGGAGTTCAGTAGACTGAAACGTACATCTGAGGATTCTTCTTCCCCAGGAACACGGCTGGAGCGTCTGATGCGTCTACAGGTCAAACAGGTCAAACCGAGACACTGAATATGTCTTGAGCTGTCTCGTTGAGGAACAGAGATGATGATGATGATGATTATTATTAAGTGAGGTCAGTGATCCTCCATCTCTGCGTAAAATATGACCAACATGCAAAAAGCATTCATGACCTTCACATAAAAGGTTTAAGAGGAGATGTCCAGCTCCTACAATCGCTGATAAATGCCTTGCTCAGGAGCATCCTCACAGGCCATCTCCGGATATTAGACCATCAATCAAGCACTTCTCTCTTTCACGTTCTCCCACGTGGCTCGTTGCTTTGAACCTGCAGCAACTAAGCGTCTTTGTGCCGTCACTGCCTCGTGAACTTAAATGCTCATTAAAGCTTTGTGCGTTTAAATTAAATCACAAGAAACAGCTCGAGCAGGAGTTCGTTCTGCAGACACGGCGTTTGCTCTGCATACACTTCATTTGCTCTGCAGACACTTCATTTGCTCTGCAGACACGCCGTTCGTTCTGCAGACTCTTCGTTCGTTCTGCAGACACTTCGTTCGTTCTGCAGACACGGAGTGCGTTCTGCAGACACGCCGTTCGTCCTGCAGACACGCCGTTCGTCCTGCAGACACGCCGTTCGTCCTGCAGACACGCCGTTCAATCTGCAGACACGCCGTTCGTTCTGCAGACACGCCGTTCGTTCTGCAGACACGCAGTTCGTTCTGCAGACACGCAGTTCGTTCTGCAGACACGCAGTTCGTTCTGCAGACACGCCGTTCAATCTGCAGACACGCCGTTCGTCCTGCAGACACGCCGTTCAATCTGCAGACACGCCGTTCGCTCTGCAGACACGCCGTTCGTTCTGTTCAACACTGTTTGCTCTGTTTCTACACTGATTTTTAAGCCTGTCTGCTTTTAAAGTGTCGAGAAGTTATAGTGTTGTAAACAGGCACCATAACTTCTTTTATTGGCAGAAAACGAGCGATTTGATTTAAGAGGTGTCACACAAACAGACAGATCACTCATATATTCTGTCAGTGTGAGTGTCTCTGGCAGCCGAGTGTGTTGAAGGGTTTTGTTTGGGGACCTTGGCGCCAGGAAACAGACAAAATGAGCAATGGGATTTAAAGTGCTGCCAGCCCCCACCCCACCTCACCCCCACCCCTCACACTCACTGCAGGTGTGGTGGTTGGCTTTCATCGGCCCTATCTGGCCAAGCTAAGAATAACGACACGGGATAACTGGCATCATGAAGCTGATCAGCTGAGTCGGCAGGACTTAGAAAAACCCAATCCAGCTGAATCAGTGGAAGCAGCAGCAGCAAGTTTCACTTCATCTGGTCCACTGCAGGTTCCCTGATCATGGCCACGGGAGAAAAGCTCAGGGACATCTGTGGAGTTTGTAACTGACAGCTTCAGCACAGGTTATGGTGGTGAGACACCAGCTAAAGCTGGTGTTAGCAGGTAAAGCCATTCCATTCAGATCTCAGTCCTGTCTGCCAGCTGAACCATCACACCTCCTAATAACAGTGATCTTCCTTTTCGCAGTGTTGGGTACAGAGGCGCATTTTCCTCATGTTATTCTGAACCGCAGTAAATTACAGAAGCTGTTGGAACGCAAGCGTGCATTTTTCCTACAAGTCACATTCAGTGCTTCAGATGCTTTTTCTGGAACAATGCAGTGAATCTGCTGATCGATGAGACCTGTTGCAGGTCGAAGCAGGTGCAGCTGGGGTTGCTATGGTGATCAACACTTTTTCTGAGCCCAAAGAAGGCGACAGTATGTCGCGGCTCTTATTTCACATTACTCTGCAGTGCAGTTCCACAGGAAGCAGGTAGAGTGTGTGTGTCTGTGTGTGCGTGTGTCTGTCTGTGCATGTGCGTAGGCTGCGGGTCGTCTGTCGCGTGCGTGTGGAGATGCTGTGATTGATCCTCGACTGCAGCGTGAGCAAACAGAGGAACAGAACAAATGTTCTCTGGCTCCGGGCTCGGGTCGCCTGTAATGTATGAGTCAATATTCATATCGACATTAGTTCCTCATCGCCATGTTTACTCCCCCCGTTTACATTTACATGAAGAGCTCTTGCTGTGCTGACATGAAGAGAAAGATGATCCGTGTTTTTTTAGTGATCAGACTGTGACGTGAAGGCGTCTCTGCAGCACAACTTCTACACAGGCTGACAGATGAGCAGGACGACGAAGAGGCTGGTAAACAGAATGAAGAGGAGGCCGCCTCTACACTGCAGGTCGCTCACTAAAGGTGACCATCGTTACCACAGAATGCGGGCAACAGAACAAAAAGTGCAACCTGAAGCTCACTTTTAGGCGTACCAGCTACGGGATGAGGTCTAGGCACCAACCAATATAGAATATCCATAGCTATTAATATGGAAATAATTAATATACTTACACTATCGTAAATGTGAAGAGAGAAGCTGCTGCTCAGATTAACGAGAGGCTGAGAGAGAAGGAGAAAGTTTCTCCTGCGTTGCAATAAAGCAGCTTCCAAATGTCTCTGGTTCAAAGGTTTCTCAGCTGCTCTACCTCCAACATCAACAGCTTCGTGGAACAAACCACTGAGAATTAAACAGACAAAAGACATCTAAAAGAGTTCCGATGATCTTTGCGTTACTATGTGAGAGAGTCCGCTTTCAGAATCAGCTGAACCTTTTCATGGACCTCACAGCAGCTTCAAACGCCTGCGTATATCACGTAGATATGAACCCAGAATGACGTGGACGAAGCGTTTTCTGATCCAGCTGGTGAAGCACAGCTGTGCGCACAGAAATGTGTGTGTGCACCTGAACCGCACACGTCCATACGGGGCCATTAAAGTTGACAGGACGCATGTGTGCGCTGGCACCAGGTTCACACATTTGATGAGGCTTCGTATTAATCCAGTGGTCGAGGAAACGTTTGTTCTGACGCTCCGTGCCTTGAAACAGCTGCCAGCTTCCTGCTTTTATGCTTTTTCTGATGTCATCGATGATGTTGTGGGGTAAACTAAGCATGGGGGGGGCCTGACTTAATTGGGGGGTGTTGAGTTTAATGTTTTTTCTGTGTTTTAAAATATGAAACAAGTTGACGTGTTTATTAATAATAAAACATTTAGTGTCTGAACCACTTCAGTTGAAGGAGGATGACCCCCCCCCTGAACGAACATGGTTCGTCTATGCAATGAGACGCTGGACAGCAGGGTCCAGACAGGCTGCGGATGGGATGATCGTGCTGGCTGAGAACTGGGTGGACTGGCAGCATGTCTCATCCACCTTAAATGCATTTTAGTTCATAGGCTCCACCTATCGAACCAAAGTGTTCGGCCGAGTCAGTTTGAACGAAGCGGAGGAGTCACGTGGTTTTTCACGTGGCTTGGGGAAAGCTCGCTCAGTCTCCCCCTCCCCTCTACGCCCACTACTAACCGTGGTTCGTCTTTCCTGTGCAGACCAGGCCGTCAGCACGTCCTCGTGCCAGAAAACCTGCGCCGGCTGCTGTGAATCATCTTTTTGTGTTCGCTGCTATCAGATAAACAGCAGCGGTGTTCAAATGTCAGTCCGGTTAGCGACGGACGTCACTCAGCGTGTACCACTGGGTCATGTGCGACTGGTCAGCTGCTGATCTCTGGGGGAAATGAACAGACTCTGCAGAAAATGAAGTTATTTAGATGAGTTTTGCCGTTAGCAGGACTCATGTCTTCATAACACTGTTCTACTCTTGTGCACTGGAAGACGACTCGTGTGACTCTTTTCCCGTCTAATGCGCGGAGGCGATATCTTAAGATTTGAAGTGCAGCACAACTCCCTCCCTCATCCTGTCCTTTGTGGCGCACGTTTCCTGGAATAAACGCTTCCTCTGCTAATCATCCAGGCAGATTAGATCTTCACATAGTCGCTTCTAGTAGCAGGGATGGTGATTGTGAACGGAAAACTCCATCAGACACGTTGATCCGAACACAGAGTCAGTTTCACGCAACACATTTGAGGCAGCAGGTCGTACGCGGGCTCTCTGCTCTGTGTTTTTGGAAAGGCCTGGAGTTTGTAGTCAGACATTTAACTAGAGTAAAGAATAGTGTTGTTAATCTGCAGCCCACCGCTCATAAGTAGGTGGATCGTTGTTCTGCTCTCACTTTGCCTCAACCCGCTTCATTTTCCTTTAGTGTCTGAGTTTCATCAAACACAGACTTCAGGAACCATCACACACAATCACTTCCTGCTGATGGTTGGATCTGATGCGGCCACTGAAAAGCTCCGTCAGCATTCAGTGGAGACGTCAGCGCCAGTCTCCGTCACAGGTTTCTTTTTATGTCAACAGCATACGGGGCTTTCAGAGTAGGACGGATGCAGGACACAGGCCTCACCTTCCTCTGCACGTCCCGTCCATCCAGGCTGAGCAGGCTCACACTGTCTCATCACTGATGTTTGGTCTGTTTGCTCCCGTCCACGTGAGTCCGGGTGAGACAGCAACGTGTTCCAAATAAAAACCTGCTAACAGAGACGAGAAATGATGAGGACGAAGTCAAACAGCAAGTAGGAAACAGACGGACGTCCCTTCACTCTGGGGACTGAACCGTGGCTTCGTGTCAGCAACCACATGGAGGCTTTTTCTGCTCCCAGCTGATTTCCAACTGAAACCTGCTGTGACTCAGTCAATTACGAACAAAGACACTTAAAGCGTGGACTTATTTCTCTTTCCTCAGATTCTCCCTGGTGTCGCGGTGCAGCCCGGGGTGAATTCTCCTCTGTCTGACCTCCACCAACACCACCTCTCCATTAGTCATGGCTGCTGGCTGGAGGCAGGCCGTGCGGTGAGTCATTAAGACATAAATAACTCCTCAGCTGAAGCTCCTGTGCTCACGAGCTTCCAAAGTTCTGCTTCTATCAGAACTAAAAGTGTTTGTTTTAAAAAAGCTGCAGAGCTCAGGCATTAATGTGACATTTGATTGGACCTGCGGCCTCAGTACGGTTGAACACATTCTGCATCTGTTGCAGTGATTGTAGGAGGATCCACCAGGATCAGGTCTGGAAACAGACACGGGCTCTTTAATTTGGATCATTATAAGTGAAAACGAATGAAATCTAAGAACATTTGAACATTGTGAAAATGTGTGTCTTGGTCTCGGTTTAGTCGGACTTCCTGCAACACGAGGTCCGACTATTGAAGGTTGGGTCCTGTGCTACTACGAGGTATCGGACTCTTGTCCGAGGACACCTGGACATGTGACCGGGTGGGGCTGGGAACTGAACTGGCTCACCCTCGGGTTTGAAGACTGCTCCACCCACTGAGCTGTCGTGCTATTTCTTTCCCTCCATCACTGGTACCTGCACTTAAAGGCAAACGTCACGAGATGATCATTCAACAGGACCGAGTTGGTTTCAGCTCCGTGTTCCCAATGAGAGCCGAGCTCTGACGGAGACAGCGGTGGAGTCAGCACAAACCCAACCACAGATCGGAGGCGTCATAACTCCACATTATGTATGTTACAAAGAAGAGAAGAAGGAAGACAGAAACGCCATCATCAGATTTACCGTCTTTTCTGAGCCGCCCGCTCCACCTGCAGCACTTTAATGAACAACAACAACGATTTCAATCAGTTCAAATCATCTTTTTGTCCATGACGACCAGCGTCTCTTCTGTCTGTGGTCCAATGATTTGCATGTCTCCCGGGTTGTTTTTTCGTTCTCCCCCCCACAAACAAACTTTGCTCCTTTTCTTTCTCCGTCACTGTTTTTATTGAAATAGTTTTGGCCACTGGACAAAACAAAGAAAGACAAACGTCCTGACGAGTCCAATCACTGCTGCTTTCTTAAATATTTCTTGGCACGGTGGAAAAGTGCATGAAAATCTCGACATGTTCTCTCCCTGCAGCGTGACACAGCTTCCCACTTGGCGTCTCCACGGCGACGCTGGGCTCAGCCTTCGGCGTCACCAGCTCTGCGCGAGTGATGCCAGCTGACTGTGAAACGTCTCCAACACAAATGTCAGAGGGGGGGTTGACAAACTTCAGCCACGAAGGCGTCAGGGTCAGATCCACGTAGGAGATCCAATGAGGACAGACTCGCATGTGTGCATCTCTCATCACTGAGAAGCCAAGTGGGAGGTGTGGGAGTCTACCCGCGTTATCATGACCTCATTCTGTTTTAACATCCTCAAGTCAAAAGGAATCCTCACTGTCAACGATCAGACTCCTGCTTCAAAGCTGCTGGGATTCATTTCATGGTTAACCTGCTCGGTCTCCCCGAGAAGCATCAAGTGACTCCGTGTGAAAACCAGCCGCAAACACACAGAGACACACACGCACGCACACACACGCACACACACAGAGACACACGCACACACACACAGAGACACACACACACACAGACAGAGACAGACAGACAGACAGACAGACAGGCGCGCACGCACATCCACACACACACACACGCACACACACACACAGAGACACACGCACGCACACACACAGAGACACACACACACAGAGACACAGAGACACACACACACAGAGACAGACAGACAGACAGACAGGCGCGCACGCACACACACACACACAGAGACACACACACACACGTGAACACACACACACACAGAGACACACGCACGCACAAAAAGACACACACACACACAGGATGCCTCCAGCTGTCCATGCTCACTCGCTGGAAACAGAAGTTGTGGTTTCTGCCAAAAGAATACTTTGGACAAAAAGAACGAATAAACAAGTCTAATTATCCCAAACAGAGGGGAAATGGTGTCAAGCTGCTGCCGAGGCTGAATCGGCGGCGGTGAATTAGCATGCAGATCGTTCCCACACACGTGTCGACATTTGAAGCCTTTAGTCGTGTTTTTCTTCGTCTTTTTCACATTTTAGGTGCAATTAGAAGAAAGAACGTTCGCGGCTTCAGCTCAGTTAAAGTAGAGCTGTGGCGTTCAGAGCGTTCTCCTTCTGCTGGTGAGTTCAGCGTGTTTGTTGATGCCGCGCCGCCCTCATCCCAGAATACAAGATGAACTCTGGTTCCTCCTGTTACAGGAGCTTCTAAAGCAGACTCCGGTTTTCATGATGAAACACAGGCCTGATGAAGCCGTATCCTCCGTATCCTCCGAACGCCGTGACATACAGGCTCCTCCTACCAGACAATAGCTGTGTGCTCCCACAGTCGTGCGGCTCCCTGCGGAAGCTCCTCGGAGTGGGAGGAGGGAAACAAAAGAAAACTAAACCTGTTCCGTAAGATGGAGACAGAGAAGTCAGGCTGGTCAGTGATGCTGCGCTCCCTGAGGAAACACGAGGCTCCAGACGAAGCTCCAGCTGGATGCGTACGTCACTATCATCCCGTTTAATCTTAATCCCATTTTAAATAAGCGCTCTCCTTTAATTTGACTGTTTAAACAGAGTTAGAAAGACTCACCCTACCTCCCACTGGATAAATCTGGTTCCTCCAGCTATTTTTCATACGTAGAACAGAACCCGGTTAAATGTTCTGTGTTTAAAACAATCTGGACGTAAAGGTGACGCTTCAGCATTTTCTGTGCGTGAGGAGAGAAAACGAGCTACTGCACATGTTCTCACCACCAAAACAGAACCGGTGGCTCTGGGACTGGCACGAGGGCTCAGAATACTCGGGTAACTGTGGATGGTACCAAGGGACATGTTATGGATCAAAGAGCTGCAGGTGCTCCCTGCTGTGAGGCGACACTGATCACGTCTGTCTCGTCTGTCTCGTCTGTCTCGTCTGTCTCGTCTGTCTCGTCTGTCCCGTCTGTCCCGTCTGTCCCGTCTTGTTCCGAGGGCGTTTTAAAGACTCGATGATCTGAATCCCCTCAGCGTGGGGAAACAAACGAGCCCACTCGGTTGATTTATCCGTCACCTTCCTGCGCCATGTTTGCAGATATTTGTTACACACGTGGCCCCGGTGGGAGGTTCAGCCCTAACGCAGGCAGAGCTGCTGCCATGCTCCATTAACTCAGCTCCACAGGGACCCGAGAACCTCCCTACGTGTGTCATCCTCATGGGCCGGGAACTCAATCAGCAGTTGTTTTTTCTCTTGCAGCAGAACACAACAAACCCTATCTGTGCCCCTTCCACCCAACCAAAACAAATCTCCCCATGTGGAAAACAGGAGCATAAATTGCTGATATATGAAATAGACTGCATCTGTGCAGACAGCGAGGCATTTCCAGGACGCCGGGGCTGCAGTGGTATTTTCTTCTGCTTAAATCACCGTGTCATAAGACTGAATCAACATCAGAGATTTATTGCTGCCTGCTCGTGTGAGATCAACACGTTTCACTGTGTTCGAGTGCTTCGGATAACGTCCACTGAAATCTGTACATTTCACCCTGCGTGGATGTCTGCGGCGCGGCGCACATCCGCGAGTGAGACAGAGGAGCGCGAGATGAAAGAGGAACTGGGAGAGACAATAACTCCTCGCATTATCCCCCGTCTCCAGGCACGGAGACAGTCGTCCTCATTTTCCTCCCAAAAACAGGGTAGAAACCGCGCTCAGCAGAACGGCGTCCTGATACCTCGCGTCCACAGTCACATGTCTTTTGTTTAAGAAGATGTCCGAACCAACCAAACCAAGAAAGCGAGTGGACATAAAGCAACGAAGGAGGCGCTGCAGGTGACATCGAGAAGACCAGCTGGTGCAAAGACGTTGAAACAGGATGGGGTCATGATGGGGTCATGATGGGGTCATGATGGGGTCATGATGGGGTCATGATGGGGTCATGATGGTGACCTGAAGGGGAAATGTCTGTGAGCATGGACATTTTAGTGCCACACTTTAAACAACTGTTGAATTGTGAGAGTCAAGTGTTTGGGTCCAATGTCTCTGGGGAGGAACCTGCAGCTTCTGTGAGGAAGAGGAGAGACCTGGAGGTTTGTTAGAAGAATACTTTGCTGACAAACCGATGAGCAGCCTCCTGCTTGGTTCGTCTGTGCCACGGTGACACTGCCAGCGACGACGTTATTGTCAGAACGCTCAGAGTTTGATGTCAGAATATTCTGACATTATTCTCAGAAGAATTTATCTCAGTTTCATTTCTGAATCTTTTTCCAGCGTAGCACGATGTTTCAGCAGCCTCTAAACCTAAAGCTGGTAATAAAGCAGGAGAAGGGATGAATCATGAGAAAGACACTATCAGACATCCAGGGCCTGGGGGTTATCAGAGACGGACTGGGAGGACCCTCATGCTGCTACAACAGCTCTCATCTCTTCTCACAAACCACGGAGGAGGCGCGAAGCGGGTCCAAACCCTGCTTTTCACTTCATATGCATCTTATGGAGGAAACGGTGGGGGGGGCATCACTCACACACTAGAATAGAGGGACGAAGACATCGTTCTTTGAGAAAGGAGAAAAGACAAAGACACGGGGACAAAGAGGCATAAAACAGCGCGATAAGAACCAGCGCGTCCTCCTGGCCGCATCAATCTGCCAGCTCTTCACTGGGGGAATCTGGACTCTCTTCAGTTCTCCGGCCTGTGACGCTCACGCTGAAGATAAATTCACACTAATTAATATGCAAATGTGCTGACATTTACCACAGAATTCTGTTTATCCAAGTGCTGTCATCTAATGACTACACGCGCCGCACGCTGCTTTGCATTTCCTGCATCAAATTCCCCACAGTTATATGTAAATTTTAGCGGGGCAGCAAATGAGGCATCAGGAAAATAATGCAGACTAATATCGACTTGTAGATTAGAGGCACTTTCTTTACTTTGTGTGCGTCGCCCCCCCGCGCGGGTTTCACAGGAAACCAAACACATGCTACTAACCCGCGACAGTCGGGGTTCATCAACTCACCGAACAAAGACATGTTGGACATGTGCTGCACATCGCGAGACACACACTGACACGTCTGAGGATTCTGGATGCTAACGTGAAACAATGCAGCTAATAAAACCTTTCCCCTGAAGCACCACACGGACAGCTACGTCACAGGAGGAGGACGCTGCTACCTCAGAACCTCAGCAGGCGGCAGCCAGTTTAATCTCAGCCGAAGTGAAAGTTCAGTTTGCTGCTAGGGAAGACGATAAGGCAGACGGAGAGCAGATACAGGTAAGGCAAACCGAGGGAGGTGAGAACAAACTGTTCTCAGAGATACAGAGGCAGGAAGTTTCCTCAGAGAAGCATCAGGTAGAGGGAGCGGTGGTTTGGACGCCCCGAGCTGACGCCCTGTAAACGGCAGCTCTGAGGTTTTTCTCACCGTCACACACCGTAAATGCTGTTTGGTGTTTTGGCACTTTATCGTTTTATTCAGATGATCAGGATGTAATTTCCACCTACAGACTGTCCTCAGTAATTAATATATTAGATTCAGTTAAATAATGAAGAAGGAAGGCTATCACATATTTTAGGATCACAACACGGGACACAAACTTGGTGTAATCATGGATTATTGATTCAGATTTTATTTGTCACATTGCAACGCTTTATTCATACAGCTTTACCAAAACACTGCTGCTGAAAAAGAGCACATTACTTCAGGCCTCAGGTCTTTACACTGGCTCATGATTCGTTACAGAATTGACTTAATGTCGTTTACATGCACGAAATGGAGGACCCAAATGCAAACCAGGGACAGGAGACGGTTCAAACAAAGAAACTTTATTGTAAAATACCTTAGAAAGCAATATGGAACAGAAAATCACTCTTCGTAGGAGGCAAAATGGCAACACTGAAAATAACAGACAGGGGGATTAAACAGACACAGAGGGACAAAGAGAAGGTGAAAGACAGAAGGGAGAAATAAGAAACTGAACCCAAAACCAACTTACATGAAAGGAGCGGCGCGTAGTGACTGGAAGCATGATGAGTTGAGTATGAACTGACAAAGGAAAGGAGGAAGTGCAGAGGCTTAAATAGTGGGAGGACTGATTGATAATGAGGCACAGCTGGAAATAATGAGGGAGTGAAAGTGGAGAGAGAGGGAGGTGGTTAAGGTGAGGGAGGAACAAAGGACACATGAGGGCTGGAGGAGACATGACACTGACACAAAGATTTATTCATTCTGTACAATGTTAGAAGAACATCAGCCTGGCAGGTGTGTACGGTCGGTGCGGGCAGGTTTTCTAGTGGAGCGCAAAGCTGCAACAAAGCGCTGTGAAATGACCTTTAGTCGCTTTTTAAAAAGAGACCTTTTTATTTTCTATAGCTTTTAATTTCTGCTTTTGCTCTTTTACCTGATGATATTTTTACGTGTGTAAAGCACACTGAATGACCCTGAGCATGAGAACGGGCTACAGAAATAAACCTGATTTGATCCACATTCCCTGACACGCGTGTTAAACACCAGCAGTGCGCATGTTGTTGACAACAGCTCACACACACATACTGAGAGTCGCTGATGATGGAGGAGTTGAGACAAGTAACTTACTTTAAGAAGATGCTAACTCTTCCGTTCTACCTCGGCCTTCGGTCGGATTGAAATGAGATTTTCTGCCCGCTGCTGCCTCACATGTGACAACAAGCATTCATTGGTCCTTACGTAAATCAGGACAATCTACTCCTGTGTAACTTGGAAGATTTAGATAAAGCACCTAACAATCCCTGGAAAGGACATCAGCGCTCACACATTACTGACTGACGTCTCAAGTAGACAGAGATAAAACAGAATCACACGGGAAATAGTGATGCAACAGGCTGGAAACGAGAAGACAAAGGAGCTCGTTCCTTTACTCTCGTCAGTTTGCGGGAAAGAAAAGGCTCTCTGAAGACTTGCTGTACCGTTGAGGTTGACTCAACACTGACTTTTAGAAAAGACCAATTTAGGTTTAAGTGTAGTCACACCACCAGTGCCAGAGACAATTACGTCTTGATACGCCACTTTTCAACTTCACTTGGAAAGCACGAAGAGAAACCCTACGGATGTCCTCCGATGTGTCGTTAATTACCACGTCTCATCCTTCGTCATTCACAGGAGGACTCGGACTCTTAAGTCCAATAACTGAAGCTGTTGTGATTTTATTCCAAGAGTTAACTTCAATGACGACACAGAGGAGAAGTGTGTTAAAGCTGATATCGTCTGCAGTGTCAGCGTCTCTCAGCACAGAGTCTGGTTTCAGCAGGACCACGCTGAACATTTTAAAACTAAACACAGAGTCAAGCTTCCTGCTGTAATGATGTCCAGTAGACCCACGAAGAAGCTAAGTACGGGTTCTTACCCCTTCCATCAGTACAGGGACCTTCGTCGGTCAGGAGACAGGTGGACACAACATGGCGTCCATCAGGGTTGGTGTCTGCTGCCAGTCGCTGCAGTGAGCCGGAAACAAGCCCCCACAGCCAGTCAAGACAAGTGTCAACAATAAACTCAGGCTCGTGGTCGGAAACAACTGACAGATGAGAGATCAGGATTATTAACGTGTTTATGCTTTGTGTCATCAGACAAATAAAGTCATCAATTAAATTTGGGTTTAATTACGTTGAATGATGCACTTCAGTAGATGCGAGGCCCGTGTTTGTTTGGTTTTCAGACCCGTCTGGATAATTAATGAGCGAAGGCTGATGTTTGGATCAGCGTTGGTAACTCCGACACGACATGAAGGCAGGAAAACGTTCAGGAAGCAAACTGCTCAGCAGCTTCTGGAGAGTGTCTCACTCTGTCCCTGTTACAAGCTGGTGTCCACTTCAGGTCTCCAGCGTTTTTACTGATGACAACAACCTTCACAGAGAACACACAGCTTTTATGGAACCTTTACTGGCGCTGGACTAAACTGAGCTGGAAAAAAAGGAAGGAAAAGGAGCAGGAGAGGAGAAATCAACGTATTCAGATGATTTCAGATGTGAAGATTTGCACAGCTGAGCCCAGTGTGTTCAGTCGTACTGCTCCCAGTCCTGCTATGTCAGCGCTCCAGTACGTCGCGTTCTTCTTCTGCTTGTTGGGATTAATGCTTCTGTATCCAACGTTCAGCACTAGTGGCATGCAGGGAACTCCAGCTGCATCATATCACAGGTGGGGAGTAGCTCTGCATCCCAAAAGCTAAAAAAAAACATTTTTAGTCTCAACTCAAACCTCTTACTTTAACATTTAACAGCGGTGCAGCAGGTTCACGTGCTCGTTTAAAGAAGAAGAAGAAGAATCCGCTTTATTGTCATTGATACATTTTTTACATGTTACAATGAAATTTGTTCGTTTGACCCATCACCCCTTGGGGGAGCAGTGAGCAGCCACAGGAGGCGCTCGGGGAGCTAGCGCTCAGGGACACACCTGGTACGGGGGATGGCCTGGGTGCCTCAGCTGGGAATCGAACCACTCTGCTACCAGGCCGCCAAGGCTGCAGCCCTGCCTCCGCGTGTGAACGTGGCGCGTGGCGGCGACGTCCCCTCTGTATCAGCGTGGGTGGGTGTTTTGAGGTAAACAATCACATTTTTTTCTTTTATTATTGTTCGTGCATAACTCACTCAGTCTCGTTTGCTGCTGCTTCAGACATCAAACACTTGAAAAAAAGACGCAGAGCTCTGGGTGAGCTTTAAGAATATAGATTTAAAGATGACTTCTTCTCACAGTGTCAGCCCCGAGTCCTCTGAAATTATGCAGTGGCTTTAAAATGGATTTCATTGTGTCGGGAGTGGGTGGGTGGCTGGGGGGTGGGGGGCAATTATCGCAGTTGCTCAGTTACAATCTCTTATTTCACAGTAACGTGAATTCTGCAGCTGCACACTCAGATTCACACGAAAAAGCACTTGACAAGACAAACAAGACTTTTATTGTGAAGTAGTCACAGGAAATATGTGTCAACAAATACGACGTGAGTTTGTTTCGCTTCCTGAAGAAACATCTGTGTTTTATTAACACGTGAACGTCACGTTACTGATTTAACAAATGGAGCGATGAAGGGAGAAACACACAGATAGAGAAGTAGAGGGGGGGCACAGGGAAGAGCCTGATTGATGGTCTGTCTCTCAGGGCTCTTTTTAGAGGGGCGGTCGGGCTCTGGGCTTCAGCCACAGGAGCGTGTAATAACTGCTGAGGAATTTCAATGGGCTCAAACCCTGAGAGAGCTCCAGCACAGTCTCTCTCTCACTCGCTTTCTGTTTGTCAGACGGCCACAGCTCCTGTGCTGCCTCCACCGTCCCCGCTCACACGCCTCATATCCTGTCGTCCACGGAGAGCGAGGCCGGTGCGATGTGGAGAAATGGGGTATCACAAACAAAGACTCACAGTGTGCACACGCAGAAACTCGTGTGAGTATTTGCTGAGCCGAGCTCCTGGGTAACGACACCGTTGTTTAAATATTATGGTACGAAAAATGAATCCCAATAATCAATTAAATAATTCTATTTAATTTCTCCTTCTTGTTTTCTGCCTCTTTGTTCCTCTTCTTTATTGGTTTAGTTAATGTGTCTGACAGCTGACGATGAGAAGCCTGTGCAGGATTTCATCTGCTGGATGTCTGTGAAACGCTGACACCTGCTCCGTATTGATCCGCAGCTTCTCCCACCTTCATTCCTCTCCTTCTGAGAGGAGACGAGGAGAGAACAGACATTTGTCATGGAAACCACAGACATCGAATATCCAGCAGCTGGAGCAGCGAGCGCTCAGGAACACGCACGTCAGAGTCGTGATGCGTTCAGGGAACGTGGCAGCTCTGTCTGTGTGCTTCATCTACAGACGCTGTCACCTCCACAATATGTTCAGGGGGTCAGTGGTTCGAATCCCGCTGCTGAGCGTCTGCCAGTAAATGTTTGCGTGAAACTCAGAGTGACGCTCTCCTCTCCACCCCCGCAGGATCCTAACAAAGCAATGTGACTAAGCCCCCCCCATTGCCTAGGTGATGTATCCCACATCCAAGTGTGTCATTAAGGTAATAATCCACAGTCACAGGTCGTGCTGAGGGAGAACACGAAGCTTCACGATCCTCTGTGACAGACTCGACCTGCGCAACCCCAGCGGCTCCTAACACCTCTCATCACTCACATCCTCGTCTCCCCAGCGCACCTCCTCACTGTCCTTCAGTGGGTGAAGGAATGAAATGACTTGTTACCCTGGTGCTTTATGAAGGTGCATGAACGTACATGCGGCAGGAAAACGTTTCCTATTTATGAGATATGAATAAATATCCAGACACACAAACAAAGCGACTCCCACACACTGACCCGTCGCCTCCATCTGAAGCTCCATGTGTTCATTACATGTTCATGGAAGACAAACACCACAACAACACATTAGCCCCCCCCCCTACACACACACACACACACACACACATCATACGTGACTCTGATTTACACTGCAGCAGGATCCATGAGCTTAATAGATGAATCACAGGAGTCATAAAATAATCGCCGCTGAATACACACTGTTTAATCAGAGTTATCACGCGGCGCCGCGCGAGGAGTCACTTCTCATTTAATAATCCTTTTAAAGCTTCTCAATTGTCATTTACCTTCCTGCCTCTCGTCGTTTATGGCTGCACACGCTTCCGCCGGGTGTTTTATGAAGATGTACGAGTGTCATAAAAATGTGTTTAGGGTTTCTCCGCACTCTCGTTGCCTTTCATGATTGGAATGGTTCCGCTGAAACACTGCCGACGCCGTCTGGAAGACACACATTAGTCAGGTCCACGCCAGGGGCCCACAGCGTGCCGCGGGTGGAGCAGGCACCCACAGTCTGTCACGGGGGAAGCAGGCGCCCACAGCGGGCCGTAGGTGGAGCAGGTGGAGCAGGCGCACATCGTGTGTCACGCGTGGAGCAGGCGCCCACAGTCTGTCACAGGTGGAGCAGGCGCCCACAGTCTGTTACAGGTGGAGCAGGCGCAGACGTGACAGTGACACGTCCAACGTGACACTTTGATCCAGTTTCTTCATCAGCCTGAGGATCTACGGAGGTCGAGTGGGACTGACCAGCTGCAGTCTGACAGGAAGTTAGGTGTAGTACAGGTGGTGTCACACACTCTGCAGTAAACACCTTCCTTTTGACCCCCATAAAAATGCTCTTTGCTCTCTCACTGATCAATTTATCACTGTCAGACAGACACAAATGAAACGACGGTTGGATGATGGATGGTTTCTGTCTCACATCGCTGCGACTCCGTTTCTCAGGATGGAGAAAAATGTCCTTGTAAAAAGACAGTAAATGACAAAAGCTCCTAAAAATACATTTTCCTATCACATGAGATAAAGTTCCGTCTTTAATGAGCCCGTCCTGTTTCTGTTGGTGCAGGATGTCCTAACGCTGTTACAGGCCTGGAGCTGGTGGGAGCTGAGACAGGCTGCGCGTCCTGTTTCATACAGACACACTGAGACCGCTGTCTTTACTAGGAGATGCACTCAAACTCTCATTCAGCCTAAACGTCAACACATTCCCAACATCACTGTCTCTGTAAACATTTAGTTCTGGGATTTCCCACCTATTACAGTCACGTGTTGTTTTCTGTCTTTACTACAGCATCAGTAAATACGTTAGTGTCTGTTGGCAACCTCTCTTTCTACTCACATAAATCTTATCAACATCTACGAAATGACATTTAAACAGTTGTGTTGTACCTGCACAGAAGCATTTTCAGGAATCTCTTCACGTTTTCTGTCCTGACTGAATCACTGTTACTTTCTGTAGGACACAACACGTCCAGGAGCCATTACTGTCCTTTTTCTACTCCTCTAGCTTCCCCAAACACATTGAAGACCTCAGGAGTCACCAGTGATGAGACTACATCCTGTAAGTCGCTCTGGATAAAAGCGTCTGCCAAGCAAAGTAAAGTAAAGTAAAGTAAAGCAAAGTAAACGGTCTCATAGACTGGAGGTGGGTAGTGCAATGTCACTCCTTCCTGGCTTCTTTGAATTATTGAAATTATTGGTAAAATGATCAAACAAATATGATAATTATTGTGTCTCAATGCCTGCTCAATAATGCAGGTGAGGAAATCCTACGGGTTTGATTCTGTTCCGTGGGAGATCTCTTAAGGTAAATAACCGTTCTAACACTGCTGCTCACTTTGGTGGATGCTGCTCCTTTTCTTTACACAACACAAACTTCAACTCAACAAAAGTAACCACACGTGACGGATGTCACACTCACGCTGGTGAAACTAACAAAAAACAGGACTTAAGACTGATGGGGGGGGGGGGTGAGTGTGTAATTACACAGGAAACAGATAATACACAGATTTCTAGTTTAATCTCAGACTTGTGTTAATTAAAACTGGGCTTCTCACAGGTGCAGCTGGGACAACAGGACTCCCGCCACCCCCCCGATGCGTTTGTTTAGCAAAGCTTGTAGATTCAGTTAAAGTGTGATGAGGAACACAAACTAAAGGATTAACAATTAATGTTAAGTCTCCTCCAAACACCTCCAGCAAACAGATGGAGGAAGGCTCGCATCTTCGTTTGGACTGCTGCCCGGTGACGGCGTGTTTGGCCTGGTTTCTCTTTGTTAGTGTAATGTAGCCGTTTTCCCAGCCCTGCCCAGACAATTCCTCCATGGAGAAGATGAATAAAAAATCATTTACATTTACTGGGCCATTAAACTTGTGAAATATCTGCATCTGATCCCAGCAGCAGTTGTTTTACTTTCTCCAAAGAAAATGACTCATAAAACGAGAACCGTTCGGAGAAGAACTCCCTCCCTTTGTGGACAACAATGTGCTACTTTAACCTTCCCTCTGGTATTTTCATGCCCGGTGCAGTGGACGTGCTGCAAAGGTTGGAGCGCAGCCACAACGAGACAGTAGCTTCATACAAATAAGGCGGCACAGCGTGACGCGGCACAATCTGAAAAACAACTCAAGACCAAAAAGACACGAAGACACAGAGTTGATGTTTTAAATCTGGGCAGAGCGGGGCGGGGCGGGGCGGGGCGGGGCGGGCCGGGCCGGGCATAGCTTACCCGCTGCTGCCTAATGAGTTGCATTAGGGTTAGTTGCATATTCATGCTTGTGTTGTGAAGCATGTGTGAGGTTGCACACGTTGTTTCTGAGCTTCATTTGCAGTTGTGTGTCTGCATCAGATCACAATGTGTGCACAGTCCTGCTGCCTGGTGGTGGTGGTGGGGGGGGTGTTCACAAAGCTTCAGAGAAGACGTTGACTGTAGTTCTGTCTTCACATAGGAGGAGCAGGAATCACTACTTCACAGTTCGTCTTTGTGTAATAAAACCATCTCGTTAATAACACGTCATTGGGAAATTATTGTTTGGACAGCTGTGTCCGTGGAACCACAGGGTCCAAGGACACTTTTTGTAGCTTGGGAGGACTGTCCGTTGACTGAACACACTGTCCGTTGGGTTAAATGGTGTCTGTCTCCATATGTCAGCCCTGTGATAGAACGGTGACCTGTCCAGTGTGTGTCCTGCTTCCTATTCAGCGCTCTCATTACAGGATGGGGGGGTAGAGTAATGGCTGGCCGGATGGAGGCTGGGGTGGAGGACAGGGCCCAGTCTAACTCCAGGGTGTGCATAACGATCACTCGACAGGTAAATTACACCAAGATATTTCTTCTTGTTAGTTCCAACGAGGAACGTAAAACAGCGCTTTGTGGCGACGGCAGCTGCTGTTTTCACCCTGGTTTATGACGAGGGGGGGGCACGATCAGGTGGGAAGAGAAGAGATGTTTATGATTCGGGGGAATTGGAAACAAAAGACATTTGGATTTTATGAGCACTGAAATTGCACCCAGGAGAGCGGAACTGAGAGAGAACAAGTGAAAGTGGAGGAAATGAAACGTGTCAGTTTGTGTCACTCGGCTGTTTCCACACAAATCGTTCAGCATCAGACAGAAATCAAGCGTCTGTAGAATCAGTCGGGGGCAGAGGACGAGGGTCGCTCCCGTGTGCAGGAGGGGTTAAAACCTTTGATGCCATTCTTTACATTAGTCCAACGGATGCGTGTGTTTAACATGAACTGTGCAATAAAACACACAGTGCGGGAGAAGTGTAATGAAAACCAGAGACAGAACCAGATCCCCGGCAATCAGTGTCCGTCTCCGTGTCCAGCAGCACAGCCCCCGACTCATACTCCAGCAGGAAATGAAGGCATAGATCAAAAAGCTGGTGGGGAACATATAGCAGCACTGCAGACATCTCATTTGGGTTAACAGAAACTGCAACATGGTTCAGCAGCACCGCTAATGACTAGACGGATAGTGCCGGGTTTGATGGATGGGGCCCGGTTCCTGCTGATTGGACTGGTATGCAACAACAGTCCAGACTCCAGCGCTGCTCCGACGGCGTGACGTTTAACTCTGGATGTAGAAAAAATCCAATGTGAACTATACATGAAACGTGTGGACCAGTTCTGTTGGGTTTGGTCTATGTGGATCAAACTTCTCTCTGTAAAGTACAGTCACGTGATTTTACCTGCATTGAACTGAGCGACTGTTTGCTCGGATTCAGCCAAATGCTTCAAAACTTTCAAATATTTTTCAGGTGCTGGAAGAAAAGCTGAAGGCCAAACACCGTCGGATCAAGTAGAGGCTGAGACAGCTGCAGCGGAGGCCTGCCAGAGTCTCACCGGGATGAAAACCAGCATCTGGTGGTGCGTGGGCGGCTTCCAGATTTAGTGGATGAGTGGGTAAACTCGGTGGTGTTTCCTTTCTACACAAGAAGAAGTGGCAGCGAATGCATCGCTCAAACCCACGAGGCTGCTCGCTCGGCTTCAGACAGATGAGGAAGCAACATCATTACTGTGGGTGGGTGACTGATTCATTTGCAGTGACTGAGCCGACCGATGTCTGACGTCAGATTCCTGCTCACTGCGACTGTTCAACACGTCATATTTCAGTTTCACATTCATCTCAAGGCTCTTTGAGCAGAACCAGGCTCTGGGTCGGCGCTCATCTGCCTGGGTCCAAGGAAACAACAGGAGGACATCAGACAGAGCGACACCATCCAGGACTGGCTGGTGCTGTTTCAGGCTCGACTTGCAGGACTGTGCAGGCTCCTCAGTGAGTAGAACATAAAGGAAATGGCAGCAGACGTGGAGCCTTTGATCTCTCAGGCCCATCTGGTTTCCTCCGCTCCCCACATCTTCTGCCAGATGTACAGTGTGCTGCATACTCACTTAACCTCCGTCCCTTAACCCGTCCGTCCCTCTGAGACTCTGAGACGACCAGCAGTGAGAGCGATCATTTCTTCTTTTCTGAAACGTGAAGGTCTCAGAGCGCATGTTCAAATGATCCAACCTGACTGATATGAAAGCTCGTGCAGGACACGGCTGCTCTGCTGCGTCTGTGTTTCAGCGCTCTCATGCGTTTGTTTAATACGAGGAGCAGAACAGCAGAATCGTTTCCAATTCTGTCCACGTCTGACGTCCACTGTAAAAAATGCTCATCAGATGTTAAAGTGCCTGAGTGTGTGAGAGATCCTCCTCATCCAGCTACTTAGCAGCTGAGCTTCGTGGATATTTCACTCAGGGGGAATGTGATTAAAACACAGCAGCGGGCGTTTTCCTCACTCTCCTAAAAACATCAGAACCCGAATCACTGATGTAACCGCTTCATCGGGACTGAGCTGTTTCCCAGTGAGAGAACGCTCCACTAACGAGGAAAGACAGATGCAAGCGCAGGAAACGAAGACAACAGGAGAATGATCCGCCATGAATAAAATCAGCATTAATGTGTTCGGCAGCGACAGAACAGGACACGGACCTATCATAAAGTGAATGTGTAAACGCCGGGGCGCTGTCACACGACGGAGCCTGGACTTAACCTCCTCGTCTCCGGGTCTGTGGGGCCTATCAGTGGTTTGTTGCAGTGCATCATGGTAGTTTCTCAAACCTGAAATTAAAAACAAAGAGTGTTTTTGTGTTATGAGATTTAACAGTTTGGTTTATTATGTAATGAACATAATTACGTAAAGAGTGGGGGGGCTCAATGCATCTGTCTGCTGATCCCACCTTCCCTCCTGCCCGTGGTGTCAGATCAGTGATGTGGGTCAGAGGAAACGGGACAGGAGGCTGAAGTAAACACACATGGTCCATCACGGTCAGCCCTAAACTTCTCATCTTCTCAGTTCTCTCCAGGTCCTCTGAGTTCGGTTCCTCTGGGCTGAACTGGATGGAACACGTTATCATGAGATATGATTCATTTCTTGATGCTGTGAGATCTGCTCAGCGGTCTGAGAGAGAAACGGAACAACGCAGAGGGACCGCTTACAGACGGATTCGGTTCCTGTTTCACACCGTGAATTAAAGGCTGATATAATTATTAATCATATTTCTGTTCCGAGCAGATCATGTGTCTCTGCACACGCTGGGTTCTGAGGAGTGTTTCCACTGTGAGCATCGACCTGTCTGGATCCGTTTCTCCCAGTGTTTCTGAAGGACAGTGTCCGCGTGACCTCGTTAGCTCGGCAGCGCGGGAAGAGTCCCGTCCACGCGTCATCTCGACCCCCTTCTTCTCCTCTCAATCCTCAGACAGTCCTTCAGGTCACACCGGCGTAATTGGATCATTGATTGCTGACAGGTCTGATGCGGACAAACACGCGCCGGCGTGACAGACATACCTGCAGCAACCTGTGGGCTGGACACCTGCCGCACAGGGACAGAGACAGGGAGACAGGGACAAATGAAGAGACCTCAGGAAGAAGATTTGCTGCTGTGAGAGAGTGAGGGAAGCTACTCACAGGAAACCAAATTTTTTTGTTAAACCAAGTCTTCTGTTTTCTTGGTTCTTAAGAATCCACATGTAGTTGCCATGGCGACCTACGTGGACGTTGCAGGTCCAAACTGTCCACTGTGATCATCTAAGACAAAGAGTGAGGAGACGTTTGCAGCAGAGAGCACTTTCTCATAAAGTGTGGCAGCCGGAGACGTGGTCGCTGCCGCAGGACGCACCGCGGCCGCCGGGACGACGAGGTCCGGCTCTCGGGTTCTGAGATGCATTTAGCAGAGATTTATTCTCCTAAAGGCCGAGGTGAGCTCTTATAAATCATCCGTGTGACATTCAGCCTCGAGTCAAACTGCTTCCTCCTTTAGTGCTCAGCGTGAAGCAGTAAACTCACTGGACCTGGAACCGGAACCGGGCCCCTCTGAGACCACTACCTCCTCCCGTGGGACTCAGCGCCGCGTTCTGTTGAACAGTAGGTGACTCTCTCCATCTGGGTCGTGAGTCCCTGTTCTAATAGGAGACCCGTGGGTCGGGACACCGGTGCTGGCAGCGTCATGAAGGTTCAGCAGAGCAGCTGTGTGGGTCGAGAGAAACATCTGAACCGAGCTAACGCCACAAGTCACGACGTCGGGGGAGGCAGGAGGTGAGATCATCCCCACACACACGTCACTGTGGTGAGAGGAGGCGCAGGAGTTTCCCTCAGACACACACACACACACACACACGCGTTGATTCATCAGGTGGACACAGAAACTTCAGTGCCCCCCCCCCCCCCTGCTCTGTCTGTCACACACCAACAGTTCAAATCGCTCCATTATCACTGTTATGACTTTGGCCTCTTAATCCCCCCCACCCCCCCGGCCTCCCTCCCGCCCCCCTCTGACTCCCACTCTCTTTCAGCTATTATCAGCTCACAGTGATGCTCTGGGTGGGAAAAGATGGACGAATACAAAGACAGAGAGGCAGTGAGAGAACCCCCCCCCTCGCCGTGTCCTTGCCTGACAGACTGTGGCGGTAATGAACGTGTGTGATTCCACGGCGCTCGGCGCTCCTGGCATTTTAATTGAATTTTTTATTTCTGCTCTTGAAGAGGAGTGTGAGGGACACGGGATAAGTCAGTGTGTGTGTGAGCGGGCGTGTGTGTCTGTGTGTGTCTGTGTGTGTGTGTGTGTGTGTGTGTGTGATATTCAGACAGTAAAATAAATCCTTCCCCCAAACAGCGATTGTTCAGTATCGCGTTGAAAATCGTTCCTCACCGACCCACAGTTGTTTCCCTGCTCCACCTACACCACCTCACACCTACACCCTGGCCCCAACAGGTCACCTAAGTGTAGCTGCCACCATCAGAACACTTCTCACTTCCATGACAGCGTCGATTCTCTGCAGGTTTCTGAGGCTGAAGCCTGATATCAGCTGTTTTTTAGTGTCCAGGTTCAGGTGGGAGATTCTGCGCGTGTGTGTGTGAGTGTGTGTGAAGTTAATAAAGCAACAGCTGCTCCGGGAGCTGCAGGTTAATCTCTGACCACTGGACTGAACCCCACCTTTAATTTTCCACAGTCATGTCTGTGTTTATTAGCGCTGAGAGACCCGCACTGATGTGATGCGAGGTAGAGGATGGTGTTGGCACACGGTTCAGTGAGGGAAGCGTTTGCCTCAGTGTGTGTGTCTGTGTGTGTGTGTGTGTGTGTGTGTGTGTGTGTCTGTGTGCGTGATGCTGCAGCTCACACACCTGCTGGTCGGTTGTATCAAATCCAGTTCTAGGAGTAAAGAGGTGCAGTTTGTTTCTTTCCTCTAATGTGAAGCAGAGGACATGAGCGGGGGGACGTTGGGTGGAGCACAGAGGTGGAGGAGCTTCAGCTGGATAAATGACCTCTGACCTCTGTATCCGCACAGCGCCGCGAGCATCTGTGTTCCAGCTGTTTGCCTTTAAAATGAAAACCAGGAAGGATGTAAGAGAGAAGAAGCTGAAGGTGCCCGGAGGAGACGTAAAGGAGGAGGAGGAGGAGGAGCAGTGAGAGGAGGCAGACAAGGTTTTAAACTTCCTGTCTGTTCGGGGGCTCAGTGGATCAGAACGGCACCCGGGTGAGATTCTCCGGGTTGATGCTTAAACCCTGAATATGGAGGAATATTAAATTGAATTGTGCCTGCGAACGACTCCTAATGGAGCCGAACTGTGCGGAGACCTCCGATGAGTTTGCTCACGTGTCCCTGGAAAGATGCGCGCGCAGTGTCTCACGACCACCTCGAGTGTTTGTCTGTGTGTGTGTGTGTGTGTTGGTGTCGGTGAAGACGTGGTTCGTGTCGTCTGCAGGGTCCAACCACACAACAGCATCAGGCCCACGGAGGAGGCTGTGAGGAGGCTCCTTTGTTTTACTCCTCTCCAAGTACTTGGAGAGCAGCTTCCTTCACATGTGTAGTTTGGCCGTCGTGCTCCAGTCGCTCGTGTAGTTTAGAGTTTTTCCTCCTTTAAGACTTCGTATCTGTTCGTCCTAGTAACGCTTAGTTTGTTTCTGTTTTACCGTGTTTACACAAACCTCCTTATGGATGATTTCTCAGGTTAGTGTGTCTTCATTCTGTGTTTGTTGGGCGTTTTCCTGGGTCCGTTAACCCTTTACACCTTTTCTCTGTGAGTACTTGCTGAGCTCCCGCTGCGCCGCGTGGACGCGTGTCAGCCGCCACTCACGCCGAACGGTGACGCTGTTTGTATCTGTGCTCAGGTTTCACGGTGAAAACAACCTCACAGAACAACACGGACCTGAGAGAAACACAACAGGATGGGATGAGATCTATTTTACGCTCAGAGATTGGTCTTGTCGATGTCTGGCGGCTCAGGTGACGGTTCTCTGTGGATTCATCACGAGCGGTTCCAGTGATTAGTTTAGTTCCAGTGATGCTCAGTGTGCCGGCCTCAGAATAAGCTCCCCACGCCCGGAACCAAATACCCTGCAGCAGATTTAGTGTTGGACTGAAGTGCAGCGCGAGGTCACTGCTGGAGCCACGTTTGTTTCTGTCCTTCTCTCCCTCCTGATCAGAGTTTTCTGGGCTGTAGAAGGATTCATTCAGGTGAAGCATCCAGATGCTGAGTCAGCTCCTTGCTGCTCACGCCCCCGTTCTCGCCCTCGACCATGCAAAGAGTTCGCGCTCAGTATCTGTCACTCAAGCTTTTTTTACCACTTGTCTTCTAATAACGAATACACGAATGTGGTTTTAATAGAACTGACAAAACAACAAATCTAGTCCTAATAATTACCCTGGTGTGATCAGGACCTCACTGGCCTTTCCGTGCCCCCCCCAGATGTTTTCTGGTGCCAGTCAAAACATATTTCATTTATCACGGCTCATCTGCAGCAGGAGTGATGCTGGTGCACAGCAGACAGAGACGGGGGGGGGGTGTTAGAGTGTTTGTTTGTCCATGTTCGTGTTCTGGTGCCAGAGGAAAACACTCCTCACAGTTATTATCAGGTGTTCAGTTTAGCTTAAAGGTTCTACGTCCTGACAGAGTGGGTCCTTGTTGTTTGCACAAAGGGAAGCAACAAAGAAAAGTCAAAGTGAACTTTGTGTAGTGTGAGGAAAGCAGTTCCACCGCTGGCCGGCTCACTGTTCTCCACCTCCCTGTGTTTCCACCGTTTCTGGATCACAGGTGACAGACAAACACCTGCTCCGTTAAAAACAATCTAATTCATGCAAAGACAAAGTGAGCAGCTCCTGCGCTTTGTTGGCTAAAGCACATTCGTCATCACCAGCAGCGGGCTGGTTTCCTGAAATAGACCTTTCACAATAAAGCCTGAGCTCATTTACTCTCAAAGAGCCAGACGGTGTAATGAGGCAGCTTTAGTCAGGTTCTTTGAAAGGGCCCGGACCGCTCAGCTGGAGAGAGAAAGTTCAACATGACGTAAAACAAAAAGCCTGGAAACGGGCCGACCAACCCCCCCCCACCCCCAGCCAAGGCTTCACAGAGGGCGAGGTTCCATTTCTGAGGGATTTTATTCTGAACTCGCAGCAACAAATGCTTTGCTAGAAAATAGCAGAAAATGTTTTTGATTAGAGGAAAAATGTCGGTATGAATATTTCAGATGAGTTTATGGAGAAACTGAAAGATGAAGAGGTCGAAACAGGAGCTGGAAAAATGGTAGAAATGATTCTGGGAGACGTTTTACCTGAGCACGTGTCGCGGCATCATCATCACCTTCGTCTTTAACGGCATCACGTCATCATCTCACGAGAAGCTTCGCTGCACTGAGCTGCGTTTGAGCAGCACGCGCGCCAGACACTAACAATGGAGAGAGCTAGCCTCCCAAAATAGGTCTTATACAATACGGCTTCAAAGAGCCTCGCGGTGTAATGAGGGTACCAAAGGCTTTCAGTAGCACTGGAGTGCTAGTCCTGGGAGAGAGAGTTCCACATGATGAAACAAATCCTGCAAAGTGAGGGAGACAGCCAACCTTAAGGGAACGCTGCAGCCACAGTTTCCCTCTCGATACACACACAGCATTTTTTATTTGGACGTAATAAATCTAACAAGCAGCTTCTCTGCCGTCAGATGAGTCGAGCTGGTTTGTGCAGAGGCAGCAACAGACACGAAGAGTCCTGTAGGTGCCTCCGTCAGCGCAGGCCGACGCCGGTGGCCCAGCGGCGAGGGAACGGACGACGCGTTCTGAGGCCTCGTGTGGGCTCAGTCAAACAAAAGTCGTGTCAGCGTGCAGTGATGGCTGAAGGACAGAGAACACTGTCTTCATATGCACACGTGGGATTAATGAAGCAGATTCTGTATGTTTACGTGGACCGAGCCTGCTGGTCCAGTTTAAATGTGGACCTGGTTCCAGGGATTCGTTCCCTGCTCCTGATAAACGCTCTGTGCTGTAGAGAAAACTCCTGCAGTGAAGACGACAATGGGCGCTGTCACGCAAACCGTCTCTGCAGCGAAACGCCACCGCCATCACTCGCCATCACTCGCCACCACTCGCCACCACTCGCCACCACTCGCCATCACTCGCCATCACTCGCCATCACTCGCCACCACTCGCCACCACTCGCCATCACTCGCCATCACTCGCCACCACTCGCCACCACTCGCCACCACTCGCCACCACTCGCCACCAATCGCCACCACTCGCCCACTGGTTCCGGTTTCATTGGTTCTGCGTGTGTCAGGTTTTATATTGCACTGCAACACGTCACAATTCCTTTAGAGCCCGGCTGCAAAATTCAGTGTGGTGTTTGACAAATGACTCCACTGCAATAAAGTGGCAACCGAGGAGGAGGGGGGGGAGGAGGAGGAGGAGGAGTGTGCGAGCTGCAGAGTAACACTGACCACAGGGAGGAACTGTGGGACTCTGGGCGGGTGACACCGCAGCCTGGCAGGAGTTGACACGCTGAGTCTCTGACGTGAGCAGAAGCTCCTGAGTAATAAACCTCGAATCCCGTTTAATACACATCACAAGACTCCGTCCTAGCGCTGGTTTGTCCTGACGCTTAGGTGCACGTCTTCTTACTACGAGGCCAAAACACTGCACTTTCCTGTGAAACTGACTGTTTTGATGCTTCGACAGCAGCTGACAGACAGAAGCACCGTGTCTCTGGCAGCTCACAGACTGTCTCCACGTCCAAGGAGAAATTATGCAGCACGAGGAAGTAAACACGGCTTTGCTCTCATTCCTTCTCGCGTACAAAGAAAACAGCAGCTCGACTTGAGAGGCCTTACATAAGTGGGTTACATTCCCCTCCTAATGTCTCACAAGGTAAAATAAGCCACTAAAAAATTCTCCCTGAGACATTTACGAGGCTGCGAGTGAAATTGGGCGAAGGAAACTGGATTAAAATAGCAAGCAATTTAACAAACGAGGCCCTGAAAACATTTTATTCCCCTCATTTACACTGATAAGCAAAGAAGTTCTTTAAAGGAAAAGAAAAGTTGAGCTACATGAAATGGAAATGACTGTCCAGGCACTCGTCTAGAACCAGCATTTAGCTTGCTTTTATTATTCATCATAAAGCTGCAGCGGCCTGGGTGTGTGTGTGTGTGTGTGTGTGGGTGTGTGGGTGGGGGGGCTCACATAAAGCGGTATTTGGCCGTTAATGTTGTTTGCATTGCAGCTCTGCTCAGGGACGACCAGAGACTCCAGCTGTCCCGGGATGATCAGCACGAGCGCGTGACTCAGCAACATGGGCTGTTTCTGCTGCATCACTGTCCGGCATCTGGAAACATCTGCACCGTTTTCACTGGTCGTAGGAAGAGTGAAGTCTCGGCGCGGTGTGAGATCCAAGCAACGAGACAAAGCCAACAATCACGTGGGACAAAGAGGACTCGCAGCCGGCTCATTAACAGTCACAGCTCATTAGAGCTGGGAGCGGCTTAATCAGAATTCTGAAACCATACCGGGCTCTGCACAAACATCCAGCGTCTCTGCAGCATGATGAGAGAAAAAACACGGTGTCACACGCCGAGTCGTGTTCATGGAGGTGTAGCTCGCCTCCTCCGCCTCCAGCCGTCCAGCGTCACTTCTACATGTGACCCAGTGCACAGTAACCACAGGACCAGAACAATGAACAGAATGAGACTCGAACCAGAACCAGAACCCATTATTCTATTTATAAAAGCACTGAACCCAGATCACAGTAGGAACTCGGACCTGAAACCAAGTCGCGTCCAACAGTTGGTTCAGTTGCAGAAGAAACTGATCAGCCGCCTGGCAGTGATGGTCCTGCATCACACCACCGGTTACCGCGGGTTACCGTCTGCAGCAGCTCAGGGTACTGTTGGAATCCGTAGTAAGAAGTACACACAAACGTATACAGGAATAGTACATCTGGCTCGTAAATGTACTGTAGTTCACTGCCAAGTTTATTTATTTACTCAACTATACTTGGAGTGTACAGTACTTGAGGTATTCTGACAGGTATACAGAAAGGTATAAGTACATATTGCACTTGTGGTATACTATGTGGTATGTAGTGTACTTTGAGTATACTAACAAGTACAAAGAAGTACTCTGTGAAAACGATATTTGATGATTTGAAAGAAGTAAATGTAGGAACTGAAAAAATAAAACAGTGAGTGAGAGGACTGATCCAGAGCTTCCCTCTTCTGCTGGCTGAGCTAAGGACACAGTTATGATCTGTTTGATCCAAACGGTCCAGTAACAACAACCCGATGGACATCAACACAGTCAACACACAATAACAAAGTGTGACTCGTGTAATCAGTGTCATCATCCCACATCTGTCCAGCTGTGGTTTACCGTTAACCCACAGTGTCCTGAAGCCAACAGATGACCAAACACGCTCCCACTGAGCGGAGCCTAACAAGGACACACACACACACACTACAGCAAACATGAAGCTCGGCCGACAAAAACAAAGGTCAGATTTGTTTTCGGAATTTACAGTCAGCTGCAGAACAAAAGGCCGAGTGATGTTGCTATAGTTACGGAGACCAAAAAGCTCCTGAGATGCTGAAGACAGATTGTCCTCTTAGAGTTGGATTCTGAGTTTTCTGTGTGTTTATCGCACACGCTCAGCCTGCGGGGAGACCAGGACTACCTCGGGAGGACACAGTCCTCCTCCCTGCTTCTGTGCTTATTATATTATGGAAATGCAGGCTGCTGGCGATGATTAATTACCATCTAACTGTGGGACACTGACTGTTTTCACATGTATTTCTGTGCTGCCACCGGCTGATAAAGAGATACACACACGGTGGATCTGACGTGAAGCTCAGCTTTGTGCTCGTTTCTTTCTACAGGAAGCTTTTCCCCAAACACACGTCCGAGGTGTTGGACATGTTAATGACGAGCAGGCGACGTCATCAAGGTGAGATGGTACGTATATAAGACTTCATCTCTTCTCGCCACCGTGTTACGACGCATGTCGACCAATGAGAATCCAGGAAGGTTATCAGCTGTTTCAGTGGTGGTTCAGGCTCCCTGAACCACCACAGGTGGACAGATGGCGTCTCCGAGCCTTCAGTCAGGCCACGGGCCCGAGCTCTGGTTGGCTCCCTCTGTGCACGTGTCTGCTGCGCGCTGCCTCGCTGACATGTGCAGAGATAGAAGAGTCCACCTGTGGACCGGATACTGTCCCGTCGTGTCCTGTTGTGACACGGTCCACCCCGTCACAGACAGCTTTTAGCCGCGCGCTGAGGTTCTGGAGACGGTGACGCGGGTCGGTCGCCTACGTTGAAACCTCTCAGCTTTATGTGACTTTTCATCGAATGAGAACATCTGTTCTTCGTGTTTCGTGATAATTAGCGGTTATTAGCATGCGACCTGAGGTGGGGGGGTGTAACCGTTGTTTGACTGACCCATTCTCATAGAACCTGGAATAAAACACGACAGTGATTATTTCCATTAATAGTCCACCTGAGTCAGCACTTAGCAATGAACCTGGCGACAGACAGCCGTGCCTTCAGCGTGTTTGCACTTTAATACGCTTGATGTTTAGACTCCCTCCCATTGTCTGGCAGCTTTGCTCCCGCTGAAGGGAGCGGCTGAGTGCACTTTGTCACCCAGTTTAAATGATTGCTTATTTCCATAGCAAATTATCCATGCGCATTCAAGTGTGCAGTTTCCAAATTATTGACTGATGTTCACAGCCATCAAGCCCGGGCGTCGTGGCTCGCATACAGAGGATCAGCTAATGGGGGGATTTGCTCTGCGTCGAATGGAAATGGAGAGCAGTCACCTGGAGACGATGCCTGTTCCAGCTGCATTCCTGTCCTCACCCTGTCAGAGAACGGTAGGTAGGAAGCCACTCGTTCCTTTTCTTTACCCGAAGCCCCAAACCTGGCTCCTGCTTACGGAGCCCATTTCAAACTCATCGCTATCAGTCACGCAGCACAACACTGACTTATTATAATTACATTAGAAGCACAAACACAGACAGCGCAGCAATAAAAAACAGCAGTGGACAGATGTCAGAGCATGTTTAAGGTCGCTCATTATTCAGTTCATAGGCTGTTCTGTGATGTTCACACTCTCCTTTGGCACAGCTGTAAATGCAGAAGACAGCATCAGCACATCTTCGCCCTAAAATAAAATATCTCCTCACAACAACAAACACAAAGTGATTTGCTGAGGCTCAGTTCCTGTCTTGATCTTTTCCCTGAGCACGTGATGCGCCCTCAGCATCAGTAGGCGTCTAAAGCCAGCTTCACACAGAGCAGTGAAGCATTCGCGCAGAAAAACACCTGCAGAAAATCTTCTTTCACATAGTTACAGAAGGAAAAACACAGCGGCCGGGTTTTACTTTGTCCCCGCGCTGAGCGATCTAAGGGAGCTGCAGCTGACTCCCTGCAGTCAGCGCTGCTGGAGACTCCGATTTATGAACGGTGCGAAAGTTTTACACCGTCCAACGTGTCTCTAATAAGAATGAAACGCCATTAATCTGTTGTGATGACAGGCCTCCATGATTGGTGCCGTTTTGTCTGGACTCATCCCAGCCTGTCAGTTTGGTCTGGGCTGGCTCATTTCGGGTCCCTGCTGCAGGCTGGTTACAGTTTTCTGCACTTGTTGTCATAGAGCTGTCAACTCACAGCCAGCCAGAGTCCATGACTTTCCCCACACACGCTCCACAGCAACAACAATGGGAAGTGATTGTGGGCTCAGCAGCCATCTGCTTCCTGCTTCAGAGGGACCCTCTGCAGTCCTGATGGACCTCGGCTGAATGTTAATTAGGAGAGAAGGAAATTGTTGCCTGTGAAATGGTCACAGATGGGGGCTGCGAAATCAAGTGGAAGTCCAGCTGATATAATGGGTTGGAATAATTAGTGCTTCTCTCTCCTCCACGCTGAACGCAGGTTGTCTGCTGCTGACAGCACCCACCTTTCTCTCCGCTGTCGAACACAGCTGCACCCAGATGTACATGCACTTTATTTATCCATAATGCAATACTTGACAGCGAGATAAGCACACAGAAAATGATTTTCGTGTGAGAGGCTGCTTCACCTGCTGCGTCGTGGATTTCCTGTGCATGAAAAACGCAGCGTTACGATACGAGTTGTGCAGAGCTGTAACTCACGTGTCAGTGTGGAAACGAGTTATGAAGACATGGACACGAGTCGCGGGGACATTCTGGTCCACAGAGCGCTGCAGGTAATGAAATGAGCAGGTTTGTGACAAACACCAAGAGAAGTGGGAAGAAAACATTACATATACACATCAGCCTCTCAGAGTGTGTGAGCTGGACACCACCCTCGGGCAGAGGAACGTGTAAAGAGCCAGAGCTTCACTGTTTCATCTCAAATTGTCAGCTTTGTGAGAGCACCTCTTTAAAACTGATGAGAACGGGAAAGAGTCACATGTTGCTGGGAAAATCAGTGGGTATTTTTTTCTTCTTCTGATTGTCAGGGAGACGCAGCGATTCGGTCGTAGACTGCAGAGTGCTGCAGCAAACCCGGCTCACTGTCCTGCTGTCTAGTGTTGGTGTGTTATTGACAAGACGAGTGGACCAAAATAAAACCAGCAGAGAAACAGTGCCACTCAGAGAGGAGGCGGCCTCCTCGCTGCTATCCCCGAACAGGTAGGAGCGTAAGAGAAAACATTCCTTTCCAACGGCATGATATGAACGATAAAGTGGGGGTAATCTCCTCTGGAAGAGAAGTGAATAGAGCTGCACCTGCTGCATCATAAACAGAGATATAAAAGCAAATAAAAACGACGCGTCAGGAGCTGCCTGAATAGATATGAGCTGGTAGACTCAACTTCAAACTCAATTTATCCCCCGAGCTTCCTCTGATCAGACATAATAAATCAAAATTGATTTTTGTGTGTAGACTGATGGAAACTAATATGGTTTGGTGATGCTGATGGTAAATTCACATGCAGGTATATAACCTGGAATCAAATAGAAGAAACACCCCGAGGCTGATCTGAGGGTTTCAGCTGTGAGATACAAACCAAACAAAAGGAGACGCAGCAAGATTCACTTTCATCGCTGATGTATTTTCCAGTGTCCAATGTTGAAAAAACTAAAACGTAGATGGTGTTTCAGGCCAGATGTGTTTAACGTCTAGATTATTGTTTGACTTGGTAAATGTGACATTTATTAAATACAGTTGTTCAGTTTAATGCCTGATCAAAAGAAGCTTGTAGCTTCACACGGTGTCTCACCTGATCTTGGATTTACCTGGACAGGATACAGGAGGGTGGAGCCTCAGACAGGTGGAAAACAACATGGCCGACACTGCACCCAGAAGACGGACAGTGAATGGGACAGAGACGGGTAGGAGCATGTGAAAGATTTCATTTTGTTTTGTTGTCAGCTCAGTGGTTTGACCAGGTGTGTTAGCTGTTGACAGTGTTGGACAAACCGTTTGTCGTGTGTCTGTTGTGTTTCTTGCCACGGTGAGGCAACACGAGAAGGTTATTTACCAGCATGCTAGCAACATGCTAGTTAGCTTAACAATTTCTCAGCTAGCACATTGTTAGCTGGTGGTAGATTAATACAGAGTAAAAAAACACATTTAAATAGAGACAAGAACAGGTTGTTCTTAATCTACAGACAGCCCAATGTTATTCGGATTCACCTTTTTTTTGTCACGTGCATCATACACAGTCCGATATGCAGTGAAATGCTTATTCACTTTAGATCAGACGTGTAGTGATGGGAATGGATGTGTAACAGGTGTCCTTTAAATAACTGTCCTTAACTACATGAAGCCCATGAAATCTGTTCTGTCAGTGAAGACAGACCCAAACCGACCTCCGTCTCTTCAGTGACTGCACCACACATTCACACAATTAAGACATTATGTTTTTTTTTATGGAAATAAACAAAAGTGAGTGATAATCCTTCAAAATGCTCTCACCACAACATCAACAAACTTTATGCGCAAAATATTTAGGAACGGCGAGGAAAGCAGTTTTTAACCGCGTTTGGTGAGGTTTCAACAGAAGCATAAGATGACAGAAGAAAACTGGATGGAACATAAACAGAGCTCTGTGTACAGGGGGATGGACCTCCTGCACCTTCCTTTATCTGAGGACGTCTAGGACTAAAGCTGATCCGCTGTGGAGAGGATCAGAGCTGTTCTCTGTGATGTTCAGCCTCCTTAAGTCTGCTCTGCCCTTCATGGACACAGCTACTGTACATTATGGTATGTTGTGATTTATTAAAACTCATGTTGAACTCATCTCTGAGTCAGAAGGAAGTCTGTCTTTATGAGGCGTTAATGGATTTTGCTTCGGCACAGACTCCACCCAGATGATCATCTTACACACAAATAGAAATCCGATCATCTTCTGACTACTGAGCCACTTCAGGGTTCAGTGCCTGGTTAATAGATGTGATTCTCTGCCCCCTTCTCCTCACTGGTTCCCGCCTCCTCCTGGCACCAGCAGCCTGTCCATCAGCTCTAACACCCGCTGCGTCTGGTGTAGAAACAGGCTAAGAATTCAAATTACTCCACATCCTTCTCAGTGACATAGCTCAAAGCGGCAATCACACAGCAATCTGTGATTTTAATGTCGTCGTCCTCGGCGGCGGTGACACGGCGAAAGGAGAGCCTGGTGACTCAGGCTGTTGGTTAATGTTGTCGTGGACGAGATGAACTCGGCCTTTTCTCTCTCGGTCGCTCCGGGCAGCAGATATGCTAGATTAACTGAGAAAATATCTGTTGCATGAGTGGAAACAATAAATCACAAACTATTGCTTCAGTCTCTACTGACAGTGGTGAAAGCAATCGAGACGCTAAACAAGCCGTAGCCCTGAGCCCTTCAATTAACTGAAATGGGCCGTGTGCGTTTAATAATGTATTTAAACAGCCACTTCTGCTCCCTTAGCTATTGAGCGTGGCTCTTATTTACTTCGCACGGATCTTTTAATGTCATAATGTTAAGGCTGCTTCCACTTATCCTGGAGGAAATGGAACATCTTCGAGCTGAGTACGTGTGGATTTGCATGAGTCGGTGTCTGAGGGGAATGAGTAATAAAGACGGCATTACAACTGTCTGTCAGTGATTCAGCTCGGACTCCGTTCCACAGTTCCACTGCTGAAAGTGGAACTTTTCTGCCTCATAAAGACTTTATGAGCTGCATTTGTCAGAGTTTATTTCAGCGCACTGCATTTACACTACGTCTGTGATGTGCTTCGCTTGTATTTGTTGCAGTGAGCTTGTCGTTACCGTGTCTTATTGTTGACGGCGGTGAGCAGCTTTTAGTTCTGTGTCTGAACAATATTCTGGGAATATAGATGTGAAATGTGATACCTTACACGCAGAATACTTTTCTGCTGACATTAGCTTCTTGAACGTGAGGGAAAGAATCAGAATACTTCAAACACACATACTCGTCATACAATTTCAACAAACTTGTCTGAACAACTGAATGTCAGCCATCAACAGGTTGTGTGTGTGTCTCTCAGTGAGGATTGTGCGAAGCCACAAATGAGACACCTGTTCTCTCCTGCACGGTGTCTCTGTGGCCAGAACCGGATGGTGAATAAAGTGTTACTCAGTCACTGTGGCCCCCAGATGGGCCCCCTGGAGCTCCTCAGAGGGGAGTGATGGCAACACGCAGGTACTGCATCACCTCCATAATTAGCGTGTGTGCACACACACGTAAACAAGCACAAACTGTGTGTGTGTGTGTGTGTGTGTAGGTAGGGGGCCAGCAAACATGCGACAGCTGCCAGCTTGCAGAATTTCCCGGTTTATTCAATGCTGCTCTCTAAAGTCCAAGTCAGTGTATCTGCGGGAGTCGCTGTGTGTCCGTGAATCATCCTCAAAGCACTTTTATGGCTCTGTAATGAAAACCGTCGTCATGTTCTCTAACAACGCCAACAAAGAACAGGCCAAAATCTAAATACCCTGACTGCCAGTGTGTGTGTGTGCTGTCTGACCAGTGGAACAGCACCGCCTCACCACTCTCTGTGTGCAGGAGGGGAACTGCTGCAGTGTTTCCTGGTGCCATTTATTCCCACAGTTCGTATTCAAAACCTTTTAACAAATCACATAAATAATTAAAATAACATAACTGCTCCTTTAACGTGCTCTTAATTCTGGACAAACAAGCAATAATGGGTAAAATAAACCTCCCTTTCTCCTTTTAATGAGCTTTTCGATTCACTCACCTCTGCGGAACAGCGCACTGACATTTGCCAGATATTTCTCAGCAACACGTTTCAGTGGCCCCCGACGTCTGCAGGTCTCTGTAGACGTGTCGCTCTCATGAAGGATCCAGTCCTCAGAGGGTCACTTTGTGCCATTTCAAGTTTGCATGTATTTGTGTATTCTGCACAGTCACTGAACACCTGACAGAGCCGATAAATCCGGTTCAAACCTGTTAGGAACACGCTCAGTCACGTGTTGACTTATTCTGCTGTAAATGCTCTTTTTATATTTCTCATCTTTTTTGATTTTAACGTTCGTCTGGTTCAGAGAAGAGACAGAGAAACGAGAGACGACTGATCTGTCCTCGTTCACTCCGACCGCCTGCAGTGTCCCGCTGCCTTGTTACCATCTGGTAGAAACCAGTTTTTAGAGATTGTGCACGACGTGTTATATTGATGTATTTATCATGGCTCCTTGAAATTGCTTCTTTGCTTCCTCGAGTGCGGCGTCAGCACAACCAGCAGCTAAAAAGACTTCAAGTAGGTCTGAAAGCTCCTTCATGGTCCTAATTTCCATCCATCCATCCATTATCTACCGCGTATCCGGGATCGGGTCGTGGGGGCAGCAGGGAAGCCCAGACCTCCCCCGGCCACCTCCTCCAGCTCCTCTGGGGGGACCCCAAGGCGTTCCCAAGCCAGCCGGGAGATGTAATCCCTCCAGCGTGTCCTGGGTCTGACCCGGGGCCTTCTCCCAGTGGAGCATCCCGACCAGATGCTGAACCACCTCAACTGACTCAGAGATGACCGTACCTCTCCCCCTATCTCAAGGAGTCCAGCCACCCTGCGGAAGAAACTCATTTCGGCCGCTTGTATCCGTGATCTTGCTCTTTGGGTCACTACCCAGAGCTCGTGTCCATAGGTGAGGGAGGGATCGTAGACGGACTGGTAAATCGAGAGCCTCGCCTTTTGGCTCACCACAACGGTGCAGAGCCCGCATTACTGTGGATGCCGCGCCGTCTGACGACCTCCCGCACCAGTCGTCCCTCACTCATGAACAAGACCCCGAGATACTTTAACTCTTCCACTCGAGGCAGCACCCTGTTCCTAACGGCAGAGAACCATCCACCCTTTCCTGGCTGGGAACCTAATTAGCCCGTAGATTGCTAATATTTGTGTTTGGTTTAATATTAGTTCCTGGTAGTATTCCCCTAGGCAAACTGTCCTACAGTCTTTGACCAGCAGGGGGTTTGTGAGCACAAGTGAACGCTGACCTTCATTTAGTCTGACAGCACTTTGGCACTTTTCGTGCAACACAAGGTTTCACCATAACGGCAGCTTTCCCCTGCTTTAGCACAGGCTGAATGTCTGTGTGTCCTGCATATAAACAGCAGCAGATTTTAGATTTTCGTTGCGTTGGCTTTCTGCACAACTCGTGTTTTTTGATCATAATGATCAAATTCTCTGCGAGTTATGCGGCTAAATATCTGCTGGGTTTTTTCAGCTGTGTTTCCACCTGTGCTCAGGCGCGAACGCGATGATTTAGTACGAAGTTTCTCTTCCTCAGCACACATCACAGAGCCGTTATATATTTTACTGCTGCTCTATTCCAGCTTTTCCTATCAGTGTTTGAACAACACAAACTGAATCAAAAGTCTATTTCCGGCCCGTTTGGACCAGAACACCATGAACCTCTGTGAAACCTTGAGCCTAGTAAACAGAGCATGCGACTTTATGCTTTGTGAAAACATCATGGAGTTCAATTCCAAGTGAAGGACTTGTTTTCTTTCAAACTGTCATTCTTCCACTGCTCTGGTAAAACATTGTCTGCTTGGAAAAGCCTTCTTTCAAGTCGTCTTTCATGCGGCGCCCGTCATTGTGTGCTTGTTATAGGAGTCAGGGAGATGTCTCCCAGTGGTAATGATTTTTCTGCAACAGAGAAAAGGATTTACTGGATCATCTACTCGATGAAAACAGCCAACAAAAAGCAGCAGGCTGATCTCTTCATGTTGTGGCATTAAAGTCCAACCTGCGTGATCAGGTCTCCGGAACTCGTTCTGCTTCCTCTGTCTCTTCCTCAAAGTGGCTTTTTGTGTTCATCCCATTTTCTCTTCGTCATTCTTACACTCCATACAGCTGCATGTCAATGTGCACCCCCGCTGGTCCTTCTTCCCTCCGTCTCCGTCTCTTTTTACGCCTCTCTACATTTACTTGACAATGTCTTAATGAATAATGCAGGAAGCTATTGTCTCCTGGTTTTATAACATTTCATTCCAGACCTCAGATCCTTCTGAAACGCGTCTTTTTTAAGACCTTTAGTGACAGAGGAGGACACTCGGTTGTCTCTATTAGAACATTTATTCATGTTCAGCAAATGGGGAAAACACTTTAATAACTGAATTAAAAGGACAAATTAATGATTTTGTTTTTGTTAATCAATGAATGAGACAAGAAGAAATTTAATTACGTTGTGTGTCATTAGAATAAGACTCGCAGACGTCCCGCTGCAGTCAGATCACATGAAAGCGTGATTGGTTTTGTCTTTGAACAAAAAGAACCCCCTTTAGAAATGTCCTTCACTTCTAACGGTGGCCGTGCATTGGTTGAGGTTAGCGGAAGGTGCTGGATGGCGTTTGTAACTCTGCCTCATCTACCTCCTACAGAAACATCAGCCGGTAGCAGAGGGAGGGCGGCGTCATCAGATAACCCATGTCTCCGTCAGCGTCTCTCTCATTATCAGAGAAATGTTTTTTAGTTCATCAGCGCAGCATTTCCTCTCTCCCTTCTCCCTCTACCGACCCATCTCTCTCTCCTTTATGACACTTTCCTCTCTGGCAGCAGACCAAAGATCAACCGTCTCAACCCCCCCTCTCCCCCCTCCTCCCATCTCGCTTCTCATTCGTCCTGCCTCTCTTTCACATCTCTGCCCCCCGCTCGTCTCGCTTCTCCTGACCTCTCCCGCTCAGACAGGACCGGCTCCCCCGGGTGCAAAGCCCGGTGCTGTAGTTTCTTCCGTTACGAGTCCAACACCTGACACCTCATCGCTTCATCTCTTTATCTCTCGCTCAGACTCGTCTCTCAGGAGTTTCTCTCCATCTCGTACATCACCTGTCTCTCTCTCAGCTCCACCCTTTGTTCTCTCTCTTTCCCTTTTCTAAAACTCATTGAGTCATTGAGATTGAGAACTCGCCCTAAATCACTTTGCATTTCTAACCATAATGCAACACAAGATCCAGTCCGATGCAGATTCTGTCTTTTTAGTTTTTCCATCCAAACCTATGCTCCACTTAAAATCAGATCACTCACGTCCACATTAGCATCATCTGTTTTAGCGACTCTGCAGCTCTGTGCTTCCTCTTCCTCTCAGTTCTGCCCCGCTCAGGGGCCGAGGGCAGTGATCTGGCAGGCAGCTCGTTAGATACATATCCTCCCACCCACAATACATAGTCGGAGAAGTCATTGCAATTCACCGAGGCCTGAAATTAATTTCATATGTCTTTACAAGCGAATGCAGCGGGGCAGACAGAGCAGAGCTGAGAGAAACGAAAGGCAGGGTTCAGCGACGTGCATGGATGAGTTTGCATATTTGTAATGATGATGATAATGCTGCAGTGGACTGTGTGTTAAAACAACTTCCCCTCAGAATAACAGAAAACACGTCGGACAGCTTTGTGTGGAGGAAAAAGGAAAGCAACGCACACATCACAGGAGCCGACCAGAACAAGGACGAGACGAGGTTTAACTCTCACGTCATGTTTCGCTGTCTGCTGAAAATCCAGCGCTCAAGTCGGCTGGTTCTGACTTTAGCTCAACATTCGTGGACAGGGAGACTCTGCACAGTAAACGGAGATGCTGGCGCTGCACGCCGCCGGCCTCCTGGCGCAAACAGAGCTGAAACTTTTTTCTTTTCCATAAATGGAAACACTGCAGGGACGTCACATGTCCCGACACTGAAACGTAGAAAAAGACAAACTCTTACTGGATTTGGTGTTTTAATGTGCAGCAGCAGCAGGACATGGTGTGTTAGCATTATGGGATGTCATCAGCATCAGGTGCTCCACTGAACGCGACGCCACAGGAAATCATTTCTTCCCGCAGCCATCAAACTATACAACTGCTCCCCACCTCCCTCAACACTCATAACCATCCACCCCCCCATCCTTTCGTGAGATTTATGTTGTTATCACGTGTTAGTTTTCTGTTGTGGTTGGTTCTTCTCTTTTTGGCTGTAACAAATACTACTACTGGAAACTACTGGAGCCAGTAGAGCGTCTGAGAACGATGTTTGTGCTGCCTCGTTATAAAATGGATGAGAATCTTACTTGAAATCTTACTCTACTGGAACACTCAAAGCATGCCTCCGTATTGTTTTTTTCTAAACAGGCGTGCAGTCAGTGTGTGTGTGTGTGTGTGTGTGTGTGTGTTGCATTTCTGTTTCTCCTGTCTTCGTTCCCACACATCTTTCCTGCACCATCTGTTTACTCCGCGTGTGTCTGTGGACTCTGTGCACGGACATGTTTTGTATTGTAGTAACTACCGAGCAGCGACATAAACCGTCACAGCTTACAGTAGTTTTCCTCTGACCCTTGACCTGAAGGCGACATCACCTCCTCTGAGTATTGTTCTTTTTCCTGCATGTCGTGCGCGCTGCTGTTGCTCCTGCCTTTCTAACTGCTGCCGAACAGAAACATCAGTGGGAATCGTCATCGCTCCGTGACTTCACAGGAGCATGGAGCTAAAGCTGCTGATGTTCTGTTGGTGCCGTAGCTCAGCTGGTGGAGTGGTTACTAATCAGTCCTACAGTCCACTGTTCATGGCCTGACTTGGGTCAAACCACAAAATCTGTAACTGCCTGTTCCCCAAGAGGAGTTTAGTAATTAATACAAATAATAATGAATTTGTCCAGGTCCAGATCAATTCAACCAAATCCCAGAGCTGTGTTTACTTGGTTCTGTCCAGAACATGAAAGTAAAGCTCTTCACCATCAGATTTTCTTACCTAGATTTCGTCACACTTCCCGTCGCCACCAGCAGGTCAAAGCGAGCTCTTGGTAACTGTGGGAATAAAATAAAGAGCTTGTGTTACTGTAGCTGCTGAATCCGACTTTATATGTGCAGATGGTCAATGAGCATCAGCGACCTCAGTGACCCGATCTCACTCCAGCTACAAGCATCAGGCCTCAGTACACCTCTCTGTGACATCATCCATGGACGATAACTGTGATGACGTAGTTCAGCACATTAGTTACAGAGGTCAAGAGAGACACAGCATTGTTTTAAACTACACGTTAAAGAGCTGGGGAATGATTTCACACTTACATTCAAAACTAATTAACCCCCGACCTGCAGAGAGCATTTGAGCAGCTGTCAGGTTGGAGCACCGCGCCGTGGTGAAGGCTTGATCACACGAGATTAGACTGCGGGTTCAGGAGATTAAGGTTTTACTGCAAAGGCTCAGGTGTCATTTGAACATTGATCCGTGGTCCGATTTCTAACGCCCACTGCCACACTACGGGGATTAAAGTGGCGAATATAGACACAAGCGTCTTCGTGCAGCTGCAGGGACATCGTGTACTGCAACAGAGAAACACCACAGCGTTGTGGCGTTCGTAGAGGGATTGATTCTGGTAAACGTGCTGTTTAAATTGACCTACGTTGTTCAGTGTAGATCCTCTAGAATCTTACTGGATGATTCGGTTGATTCTTCCACTTGACACAATCCTTTGTCTTTTCTGTCGACTGCACTGGTTCAAACTTGAGCCGCCCGCTACTGGAAGTGCTTCCAGAGCCCGATATTATCCATCTTTCCCACGAGCTGAGAAAATAACTAGTGCTTTAATTGATCATTCTCTGTGAGCCCTTCAGTTCCTCCCAGAGCTCAGAGCGAGACAGCAATCATTAAACCATGAGCCTGAGAGCTGGAGCGCCCTATTAAATGTCATGGTTGGAGACCAGCTGGAAAGCAGAGCTACAAGGAGGTGGCGAGTCTGGAGGTAGAACGTTCAGGACGAGAACATGAGCGCAACAACATAAGAACATAAACTGGACTCTTTTTCATTTCAATCTTCTGTGGTTCATCGAAGGAGAAGCGCGAACATGTCTCGACTGATGCTGGCGTCCATAGAACAACTGCAAACACTGCGTATTATTGAGTGAACTGCAGATGTTCGCGCTCTCTCACCCCCCACCCCCCGCTCTGACACAGTAAAGTTACTGTCTTTGTGTCAGCATCTTCAGTAAACTGCTTAGCAGCCTCTAATTACCTCTGTGTTTGCCAACGGTGGTGGGGATTTCATCTTGTATCATTCAAATGAGCCTTTACAAGAGAAGCACTGGGACGTGACGTGTAGTCTGGGCCGTAATCCTGAAAGAATTGTTTACCTCAGAGGATCGGGCGGGAGCGACTGTCTTGCTAGAGCAGCAGAGCGCGTTACTGAGGGGGAACGAGCGCTAGAAAGACAAATCAAGGGAACATGGAGCATCTGCCTGCCAATGAGGGGAGTGAGGTGTCAGCAGAGAGGGAGAAGCTGAGGGAATACGAAAAGGAAAACTGGAACCAGAGTCGTTGGTTGGTACGCTGAATGTCTCTGCAGCTACAGATGCTAATTGTTCTTCACGACAAAAGAGAGGTCACTCAGGGAAAGCAGACTGCCCCCCTCCCGCGGCGTGTGACTGCAAATATTCCCGAGAAGCCGCATGTGAGGAGGCTGCAGTCAAAGTGAATCGGTTTTCTAATGAGCTACTGTTGTCATGGTGTGACTGATCTAACCAGGTAAAACCTCATCAGACCTGTGATTCGTTTCTGTTTCTCCTCCTCTCGTTTGCCACCATACTACCAACACTTTGAACATCTGCATGTTCCGTGTGCGTCTCTCTGTATTTTCTCTCTTATCAGTGCCAGCGAAACAAAACCAGGCGAGTCTCTTTTTTTTACGTGTGTAAGATTTAAGGTTCAAGCCCGGCCGTAAAACCCCAGGACTAATGTTTCACACTGTGAGGAGGCAGAGCTGCAGAGAGAGTGAGAGAGAGAGATGAGTAAGAAGAGATAAAGCGTGAGAAGAATCTAATTATCTCTCATGTCCACTGAGAAACACAACAAGACGCAGCTCTGACTGACGTCACTGATTCAACTTCTTCTCTGACGGATTGTTGGACACGTTGAGCTGTGACCTGTAGCCGTAACCAGGACCAGCAATGTTAATGTGATGCTTTACTCCTGACTATAAGTAAAGCGTCAGCGTCTTGTGCACCAAAGGAGTGCGACGGCGATAACGGCTGTTCTATTCTATTCTATTCTATTCTATCCTCCACAGGGCCAACTCTCAGAGCGCTGGCAGAGTTTAGAGCTGTGTGCAAGGTCACTGCAGCGGGGCCGGTGCTGGCTGTCGGAGGTCGTATTACACACAGCTGTAAGTCGTATTGTGCTCCATCACTGCCACAGACTCACATTTAAAACATCCCGTTCTATCGCTGGGAAAATCTCCATCGCTGCTGTTCTAGGAGGGAAAAGCTGGGGTTAGATCAGCGGGGGGGCATGTCCTCCTCCCCAGAGCAAACCAGCCGTGGACGGTCTTTGCTGACCGGGTCACATGAATCCAATCAGACTGTAACGTCGCTGTCAGACGTGAAATAGCCTTTAAACCGCGTCCCGCAGGCTGCAGCTCTGCTCCTGACTTCCAGCAGCGCTCTGCGAGGCGTTGCCATGGCATCCGGCCGTAGGATGGAGGAATTCACCCACCGCTGGTGGAAGTCTGCCTGGAGGCTCCTCAGGATTCTCTCATGCGTCACCATCGGCGAGCTGTGACTCCCTCCCTCCCCCCCTCCTGTTTCCTCACCCTCCTTCGCACCTTCAGCTCAGGCTTTGCCGCTTAGCACGAACTCGTCCAGCTGACTGTGCCGTCCCTCTTTCTTGCACCTCTCCCTCTTTTCACATGTCCCGGCTTCTCTTCCTTCTGTTCATTCTTCCGCGCTCCGGCGTTCTTTCACCATTGCTATCACTTTCCCTCCGGCTTTTCCTACTTTCCACCCTTTCATTCATCTGTTTCCAAATTTGATTTATGCCTCTCCACTTAGCTTCTTCTTTTCCTCAAAGCTCACACCTTCCGTCACACAGTCCATTCATCCTTCCACCATCTGTCCCTCCTCCACACTCTCCCTCCCTTCCTGCACCTTCCTTCATTCTACCAGCCACTCTTCCAAACCTCCATTTTCTCCCGACCTACTCTCTCTCCTCCTCACTCTCTATCTCAGCTGCTGCCTCCGGCCTCCTCTCATCATGGCTGACGCGTTGAAGGGTAGAAAGAGACTGTCACGCAACCAACAGCACAAAAAAAGGAGGAGGAGGCGGGAGGAGCAGAGAAGTCTTATGAGGAGTAAAGATAATAAACGAGGACATCGTTAATCTCTTCACGTGTCTGCAGCTGTTTGTGCTTCATTCATTTCTAATTCATGCTTGTTTCTTACTTTTAATCTGAGGTCTCTTCACACACACACACACACACACACACTTAAACCATTTATTTCGTTTAGTCTAACGTCTAAAACATTTGAAAAGATGCGTGAGGGAGAAACATTTAGTTATATTAAACTGATATGACTGGTGCTATCTGGTGCCGACCGGACGCCTCACGGAGAGTTCGGGTCTTCACACATCAGCCAACCAGCAGGAGTTGATCAGAATTCTCCGTGGCACTCAGCAGACTGACCAAACGCTGTCGCTGACGTGCTCTGGTGAACCACAGCCTGAGGCTTTCACTGCTGCTCTCGTGAAGGGCTCTTTGACCCAACGCGCTGAGCGGATCCGACTTCTACTGGCAGACACTTGGCCCTCCACCTCCTCCGCCTGCATGGGCTGATTATCAGGAGAAAAGCTTCCTTCGGGTGGACTTTTCAAGCCGCTGTCAGCTCGATGATGAAGACGCGCTTGGCGTCGTGTGATAGTAGCCGTGTGCTGGGAGAACCCCTGTGGCGCTGCATGCTTTTTCTCCTGCATCTTCCGGTGTCGGGTCTCGTTAGCATCCAGCCTTACGCAGATGGTCAGTGCTACTGCCTTGAGAGCGCGATCGCGATGCCACCCGCAGCGTCTGTCTGCCAGCGCCTCGGGGCGGCTGCTCCTGTGTTTAGGGGCAAACTGATGTTTATGTGTTTCCTCAGCCCCAGATTCAAAAAGACGAGACGAAGAGTGTACAGGGTTCACCAAAGTTTCCGATGAATTAGTCTGCTGTGGTTCTATCCTGAAATCCAAACGAATTTAGAGTGTGTTTAAAGCTGTGTTCAACATGTCCCATGATTCATAGCGGTGCCCCGATAATCAGGACATGGAAACCATTGAGTTTATGTCGGGTTCAATTTCAGTGTTATTCACGTCCAGACACTTTGACGTTCTAGCAGAACATCCACCGTACCATCTGTTCTCCTTCAAGAGGCTGATCAGATTAATATCACATGTCTGACACTGTCAAGGAGAAATATTCATGAAGCAGGCGCTGCAGCACAGGAGGGACACCGGGATCGTCTTCATTTATTAATGGTCGTAGACCGTTAGCAACGCGCTTCGCATCACACATGAGCACGAGCCTGAGAACAGGAGGTGCGCTTCTGTTGGGTAAATAAGAGTCTACAGCTGTTCGTTTTCAACGTGTTTCTGGACTTAACGCCTGTTTTCTCCTCTGAGCTGCACAATGTTAACTCATCAGCTTCTCTGACAACAGCCACAGCTTCAATTTGTGGTGTATAGTTTTTGTGTTTGCTGCATTAATCCGGTCGTGTCCCAGTTAGCTGTGGCAAACAGAAATCCATCCCTACCTACACCCACTGTTCACGGCCTGTGGTGCAGGCGACTTTTTGTGGCACATTAGCATCTTTTAAATCCCTTCTGCTTCGCACAGTCGGCTGGATTCCATTCAGACAGAGGGAAAGGTAGGTCTGAGGATCAGGGCGGGATCTGACGGCTGATCTGAGGTTCAGAGCATCACTGTCAGCATGTTCTGCACATTTCTCTGTGTAATGCTGCTGTTCTGCTGGCGGTGAGACACCCCGCCAGCGAAGCCTGTGGTGAAGCTGGTTTCCTGTGGGACGGAGAGACCGTCATTGGTTTGAAGCTTTTGTTATAAGGAGCTTTCATCATGTATGAGACAGTGGAGGAGACGGTGGGGACGGCGTGTTAGAGACCTGCTCCGTCAAATGGAGCATCCACCTCTCTAACCCACAACATGTTGGTGAAGCAACCAGCAGAAAGGTTTCAGCGTTTCAGTCGGAGCTGCGACTGAAGCAGCTCTCCTGCCCCCGAGCTGGAGAAGGCTGCTGACAGAAGCACCTGCTGCCGGAACGTGACGGAACAGCTGCACAGTCTGAAAGTGTCTGTGCAGCTGGAGGTGGTGCACTTCACCTAATGGTGGTGATAAACTGTGCTTTCTGAAACATAATCTGAAATAAAAACTAACCGAGGTACAAACCTGCCTCATTCATCCGACCAACGCTGGAGCAACTTCACTTCTATTTCTGTTTCCTGTGCGCAGCTGTGAAAGGCGAATGTTTCAGTCCCAGCGTGACTGAATGATACGTTTCCATCTCTGTCCTTTACTCCGTCTCTAAAGCTCCTCATGCTCACTCATCGTACAGCAGTCACCCTCCTGACAAGTGTCAGCGAAATGTCACAGATCAAACGCTCAGACCTGACCCAGCACCGCGGCGCTGCACCGCCTCGCACGTGTCTGGATGCCTGACGGAGCCCTTTCAAGGACGTAGAGGTCATCACCTCCAACAGTTCTCGGCCTTGAGGGATTATGGGGAAATATTTGCTCAGCTTCCGGCGGCCCTGAACTGTAAAGCACCGGACGAGTGTAGAAGCTGAAGGGCTGCATTTCATGAAACCTTTAAAGCTCCGTCTTAAAGAAGACTCCTGAGCTTTATTGAATTTGTTTGCTCACTTTTTGCTCCGCGCACGTCCGTTTCCATCCTGCGTCCTTGCTGCTGCCCTTGTGTTCGCCATCATCACCTGCTTCTCCCGCTGCAGCCGCGCGTCCGCAGAGTAGCTTCTATGGCATCAATGAGACGCGCCGGATTCACGTGTTTGTATTTTCTGTGTGAAACTCATCGACTGTAAGTGACTCCACGAGGGACGGCACTTTGTCTGCTCCTCTGTCTGCTCCTCTGTCTGCTCCTCTGTCTGCTCCTCTGTCTGCTCCTCTGTCTGCTCCCCTGTCTGCTCCTGTATGAATCCAACACAAAATATCAAAGACAGTCAAAGAATCTGAAGCGCAACGAGTTACAGCACTTTTAAATCAGAATCAGAATCAGAATCAGAAAACTTTTATTGCCATTGTCATAGAGCGCAGCTCATGATGGTTGAGGAGGTGGAGGAGGGGTGTGAGGCCTCAAACCTGGCATAAAAGCTGTTTAACTCCTCTGCTAAT
>JAUMTR010000022.1:22230088-22241691 GCA_032270685.1 Microctenopoma stevenorrisi
GTCAGCGCTACAGGGTATCGGTGTCTTGTCCAAGGACACCTCGACATGTAACCTGGTGGGACTGGGAATCGAACTCTACACCCTTGGGTTTAAAGGCGACTGCTCTACAGAACCATAGTTATGTTGAATTTGAACAAGGCTCCTCTTCCTGTCCGCTGCTCGCGTGTCAAACACGAGGACAAGTATTGCTCTAAAGACTAAAACATGTCACAGACCCAGGTTTTTCTTTCCTTCCTTTTTTTAGCTGAAACAATCGCAACCTAATGTCAGTAAATAATTTAGTTCAAGTGTGACGGCTGGTGAAGAATCCTGCTCAGAACTAACAAGCAGCTCAGAACGTCCTCCCCACACGTCGGGCTGGTGTCATCCTCGGACCCGACGTCCTGGCTCAGAGCTGTCACAGCACAAAGAGCTGGTTCGGAACACGGCCCCGGACCTGTCCTGGTGGAGACGGCTTGTGTGAGCTTCTCCCATCACTCTGCTTCACACAGCAGGATGAAAGCAGGATAAGCTTTCATTTAGTCCTCAGATATGTCTCAGTCAGTTCACTGAACAGGACAGTTCACAACAACCGTCTCATCAGTTGAGCCACAGATGATTCCCGTGGGCTCATATTTCCACACACAAACTCAATATCCTAAGATGCATTATTCCCCAGCGGTCTCTTCTGGTTCAGGCCGTGGCTGTAAAATCGACCTTCCTGTGGTCGTAAATTTGAGTATTTCAGAGAAGAGATCAATGGCTGACATTTGTCCAGCTGCAAACGATCAATATCTGATACTTGAGACGAGCCAATAACAGCAGGTAAACATTACGGGCTGCAGAGATAATGCTGCAATGATTGTTTAATCTCCTTCTGATCCAGCGCTGCTGTTCTCAGGAATTTATGTGAGAACTGCATCGCAGACAAAACCCTTTTATTCCATGCAGAGTATTTTAGGGTTTTATTTCCCCCATAGTTTCATCAGCAGCTCACGCGCTGCTTCTTTCTAAACACAGATTGTTTAAGAGTAAGAACAGGCCGATCTCCAGGAGACCAGCATCCAGAAAAACACGCTCAATGACTACTGTCCTCGACTGGACGCGGCGAGCAGCAGCACTGGGACGTGTGAATTAAGGTGGGAGGTGCACTGGTGTAACAAACAGCGGCTGTGCTGCAGATCCGTGGAATTCGAATCCCCTGTGAGCGTGTGTTGCTAATTGCTGCAGGGGCTCAGGGATTTCACACGGACATGTAGCATAAACTCCCTGGTGTTTCACAGACGCCGTCTTAAAAACCACAGCGTGGATTATGAGGGATTACATAGAGTCCAGTCATTTCATGTGAGGTCATACATGTCGCACAACGCCGCTGTTTGTCTTAACGCGCGTTTTATGAAGCGGCGACAGGAATTAGCCCATTTAACAGAGGTCATTCGATAAGGAGTTCAGCTTTTTACTCAGGCATCTGTTCGCGTGTGTGTGAGAATCCGTTCACACTCCGGTGAGGTGGGAGACCACCGAACATAACCAACTAACCCATGTCTGTGGTTCACGTGAACATTTAACTATGTACATAATATCTCCTGTATGATTATTTTAAATAAGTCACGCCGCAGCACGGATGGAGCTAGTTTCTCTTTCCTCAGCGAGCGGCGCTGACGACACATCGAACTTTCACGGTGACCTCCAGGAGGTCCGCCAGTGTTTCGTGGCCTTTCTCTGGTCTAAAAAAACCAGAATGATTTCCCCACGTCGACTTTGATCTTCCTCCATCAATACTCGCTCCTGCATTATCTCAGCCTCCATCGGCTCCCTCCCTCTCTCCCCTCGATGGGTGGCAAATTAATCCTGTTCCTCTTGTTCCCTCTAATCAAAGGGTCCTCACATATCATGCCGGGCTGCCGTTAAAGGTCAACACAGTCAGCAGGTGGGAGGCGAGATAATTTGCTCATTATGACTCGTTTGACTAATAAAGAAAGTCAATAATGATGCTGCTGCTCGCTGTGGAAATGATTTCATTCAGCTGAACTAATGGGGCTTTCAGCGCAGTTTGAATGTGTTACAGACGAATCTGTCTCCTCCACGGCGACACACACCACTTGTTTTGTTTTGCCACACAATAGTAAGATTTGTTTCACTGAAGGCGAAATGGAAACGACATGATCCCGTATCACTCCACAGCTCTGTTTCCAGTCCTCGTCTTCAATTATCAGAGGAAACCAGGAGCTTCTCCACCTGCTGGTAACGTATGGCAAGCCCTTTGGACAGTTAACTGTCTTTACTCACATATCCGTAAATGTCACTCAGATATCTAGGAATGCATCTGGAATAGTCATAATTCCAATGTGACTGGTCAAAGTTAAATTACAGACATCTGCAATCGACTTTTGACTAGTTAAAGCAGACTTTGAGATATCTACTACGTCAGTTTGACTATTGTAAGGAGAATTCTAGATATGAACAATGTTCAAAGTTTGACTGGTCGTATTGTACTGTGACACATCCAAGAAGATAAATACGATATCTTCTAAATGGGTTTAATTAGAGATATCTTTAAACCACTTAACATCCGCTCAGCTGTCGCTTTGGCGTTGGGATTAGCTAACTAGCTGTGGCTGATGACCAGCTGATCGGAGCGCTGTGGACCAGCAGCACCGCAGTGAGAACGTGTTTGTGTGGCGCAAGTTTAAAAGCTGCGATGTTATTAGAGATGATGTCGCCCACTTTCAGACCGTCCCGTCTCAGATACATCTATAACTTTACACATGATTATTATTATAATTCAGTGTGAAGTGTGATCTCCGCGTCTTTTCCATGTCTCCCACATTAATCACACAGTCACACGGGGCTTTGAGTCCTACATTAGATTTGAGACGCTGCAGCCTCTTAATAACAACAGAACACATTTTCATCAGCGTACCTGCTGATGCTGAGGGTACGCCGACAAAGAGGATTTGAAAATGTGGAAAGCTTCTCCCTGAGACGTCTTTTCAATCAGCAGACACAACAAAAGCAGCTCACCTTCTTCTGAGGGCCTCTTTTGTTGTGTGAATGACCGGGCGGCTCTTTGTTGACTTTGTGGAGCCGCTGTAATCAGCAGCTCCACTCACACGTCTCACCGGGGTGACGCAGGCAAAGCCTCTTTGTGATGGGACTGTTTTTTCAAATGGCATTTTAAGCAGCAGAATGCAGGTCACATTAAAACTGGACAGTGAATGGATTCATGATGAACTCACTGCCTCCCAGTGGTCCCAGCGTTCCCAGTGACTACTGTGGACTGGTTCTGTTTTCTCCAGGCTTCACGTCTGGTGATTCATGACACACTGATGCCTGATTTCTTTTCTAGATCGAGGCTTGTGCGACGCCTCCTAAAGACATTTATACAAACTAACCTTAAACAGAGTTTTCTATAAAAGACTGAACCTCCGTCACACCCAGCTCCACCTAAGATCTCAGGAGAAAACCAGCTCAAACAAAGAAGCAGCACATCGACGTTGACTCTTCCTGAGCTGTTGCACTCACTCGTGTTGATTTCTGTGGATTTCTAAAAGGCCTGAGGATTCCGTCCCACACTCTGTAGTAATCATCACTTCACGTTCACTCGGCCGTTTAACGGCTCTGTGATGTGTAAACAGCTCTTATTTCTGATTGTGGCTGTTTTGATTAGTGTGTGAATGAACTAACTGTAACTAACTCGCTGATGAAACATCTCAGACACTGATCGTCATCGTTCTGCAGCTGTAGTTGCAGAGTGTTGCATTTGGGCATCTCGGGACAGTGTACATGCCACAGACGCTACGCTAGATTCTCTGCCACCTGTCGCCCATGCTCGGACCGGTTTGTATGTACGAACGACTGGATGCTCAGAACGTGACACAAACCCTGCTGTTTTGGGTCCGTGTGCTCTGATCCAGGAATCTAACCAGTACCCGTCAGATTTTTGGTTCCTGCTTCCATCATGACCTGACTGTTGACTTGCTGCCTAATAAATCCCACATCAGCACAGGCGTCATAGTAACGAGACCATCTGTGTCATGCACACACACTGTGTCTTTAATGTTGTTTGGCTGGTCCATAGTGAACAGGGCTCAAGGCACACAGCACCGGTGTCCTCAGGGCTCAGTCCTGATGTGAAGTCTGCATCGGCCTCAGTCTTTCTGCACAGCCTGCCACAGGGAATATTCTGGTCTTAGTGCAGGAATGTTAAAGCCAAGGTTGATATGGGGCAGCCAGAGGCATCCTTCAAAAAAGGCAGCAGATAAATTCATAAAACATGGAAGAAGCTGCCAACACCATGTTTACATGTACACACTGTGTTCAGCAGCATGTGTCCACACAGAGTTTAACCAACCCCAGCTGGCATGAAAGCCCCCACAAAAAAGGTTTCCAAGCCCCCTATAGATACAGTAATTTATATTCATTCAGACCGTTCTTAAAAGATAAATAAAGCAAAAACACAGAAATCATGAAAACATCAGAGCTGATGTTCAAGAGATAATGAAAATTAATGGAACCGTTCTTTTAGTGCTCGTTTTACACAGTAACCCGGGGGGGCCCACCTCCGGTCCTCGAGGGCTACTGTCCTGATTGTTTTCCAGCTTTCCCTGCTCTGCCCTCTACCTAATACCTGCTTCAGGTGTGTTCAGTCAGAAGCTGTAAATGCTGGGATGGTTGGACAACAATCAGGATAGTAGCCCTCGAGGACCGACCAGTGAAACCTCACCGTAGAGAGAAAGGACAAACCTTTACTTTACAGGACCACGTGGGGGTGGAGTCTGTCTCAGGTGACATGTTTGACATGTCACCTGAGACCCGCAGCAATTTAATGAAGCCTGATGTGACCCGTGTTGTGAATCCACTCGGTTCCTCGGATGGAAAAAAAACATTTAGCGCTGCTTGTTTGCTTCCATTAAATCTGCAGTAAATGCTTGTGCTTCCTCTGAGAACCTGTACGTTGAATTAGCATTCACGACGCCGTGCTCACCAGTTATTGTTAATAATTATGAATGATTACATAGAGGATCACTGCTACATTAACTCCGAGTGTCGGATGAAACGCTACTTGTGTGATGTTGTTCTGGCCCATTAAGGCCCATTATGTTAACCCTCTGCCTGCAGCAGGTGTCATTTTCTGTCATCACCTTTACTCGTCAGAGTTCAGCTCGACATATTTTTGTCAACATTTTTCCTTTCTAAAATAAACGTGATAATACATCCACACCAACAACTTCTCCGTGTCCCGCGGGACCAGGGCTCAGCCGCTGATATGGATTTTCATTCAGACCTAGGAGACAAATAAATAAATGAATAATTATGTAAATTATGTAATGATGCAGCTTCGTAGCTCAATGGGTTAAGCGTCAGACTGGGATGCAGAAGGTTGCAGGTTCGAACCCCCGTCTGACTCCTAGTCCATCCCCTACCAGGTGTGTCCCTGAGCCAGACACCCAGCGCTAGCTCCCTGTAAGTCGCTTTGGATAAAAGCGCCTGCCAAGCAAAGAAAAGTAAAAAAAAGGTAAAGAACAGCAGTAACTGGTACCCCTGCCCCGCCCTGCCCCGCCCCCACACACACACACGGTGTCCACTCATTGGGTGAATATGTGTAAAATCTAATCTTCAAACTTTCTCTGTCTCATTCGCTCTGGACGCGATCATCTTTATTTTTAATTATCCCTGCATGCGTTTCTATATTGATCTTATCGTGCGCAGTGGGTCTATGGGTGAAGTGTTGTTTTCCTGATGAAGGAGCCTGTGCGTGGACAGATGTCCGGGAGGTGATAACGTGGTGGAGCTACATGAGGTGGGTGCGTTCTGTGAGGACTGCAGCTGGAGGTGTAACATCAATGGTGCTAACTGCATCATGTCCGATCCTTGTTAATAAGCCCAAACTGTCTGCGGCGCTGTGACAGGCTGAACGGCGTTTAGGCTGACACGACCCGATGTTCTGCCCACATCACATCCGTCCAGTGTGAGAACACATCAGCTTAATTGTCTGCGATTTCTATGTTACATCAGTGGGCAGCCACAGGAGGAGCTCAGGGGGGCAAGTGTCTGGGCTGGGATTCAATCCTGCTACTGCATTCCAGGCTGTTATTCCATCAAGCTTACAGGATGCAAATGAGTCTTACCCAGTCTCAGAGCTGGACTCATCAGGTGGGTACTGGGGGACCTAGCTGATGTTTTAACTCCACCTAACTGCAAACATTTTTCACCTATATGTTTTGTGTCTTGTGTCATCGGTTCTGTATCTTTCCGGTTTAACAGCTTAATAACAGCTTAATACCGGCTTAATAACAGCTAAATAACGGCTTAATAACAGCTAAATAACAGCTAAATAACAGCTTAATAACAGCTTAATAACAGCTAAATAACAGCTAAATAACGGCTAAATAACGGCTTAATAACAGCTTAATAACGGCTAAATAACAGCTAAATAACGGCTTAATAACAGCTAAATAACGGCTAAATAACGGCTTAATAACAGCTAAATAACAGCTAAATAACAGCTTAATAACGGCTAAATAACAGCTAAATAACGGCTTAATAACGGCTTAATAAGGGCGAAATAACAGCTAAATAACGGCTAAATAACGGCTTACTTAACGGCTTACTTAACAGCTAAATAACAGCTAAATAACGGCTTAATAACAGCTTAATAACAGCTAAATACTGGCTTAATAACGGCTTAATAACGGCTAAATAACGGCTTAATAACAGCTAAATAACGGCTTAATAACGGCTTAATAACGGCTTAATAACGGCTAAATAACGGCTTAATAACGGCTTAATAACGGCTTAATAACGGCTAAATAACGGCTTAATAACGGCTTAATAACAGCTAAATAACGGCTTAATAACAGCTAAATAACAGCTAAATACTGGCTTAATAACGGCTTAATAACAGCTAAATAACAGCTAAATAACTGCTTAATAACAGCTAAATAATGGCTTAATAACAGCTAAATAACGGCTTAATAACAGTTTAATAATTCTTCTCTCTAATAAGCCATCTGTCAGCGTAGTTTAGCTATCATTAGCATTAGCCTGGTAAGTCTAATACATCGGACCTAGGAGCAGGATGAGGAGCGCGGCTGCTGCTTTCAGTGACAAACCGTCCTCTCCCAAACTTTAAAAGCAGAATCTGACACTAAAGCACTTTTTTTTCAAACAAAAGTCTTTCTATAAGCAAACGCTGTGTGACCTTGTGAAGAACGTTTCAACGACAGAATGAATCATTGACACAGCGAAAGAAAAGCAAGATCAAAGAGCCGAGGTGGAGAGTAAATAGCTCAGGACTCGTCCTTCACAGCGGCAGCTGTCAGCTGCAACTTCTGACACTCGTGACATGTTTTATGTCCGTTTCTACATTTTGTTTAGCTTTGATGAAACCGAGGACGTTTCTGATGTTTTCAACATTACAGGGAGCGTTGAGTAAAATGTGCTGCGGGTGACTCCTTTGAAGACAAAGTCCAGAAGGTGAAACTGCTGTCAGAACCATGTACAGTCTCGTCTGGCTGCAGTTATGTTCTGTAGAGAAATGTATCACTGAGTGAAAGTGGATGTGAAACTAGATTCTGAGCACGCGATCAGTCGGAGATGGACGTTCATTAGGAGAGACCCTTTGCAGCTGAACAGGTTAAACATCCAAATCTCACCCACAGCTTCTTCCACGGTTCCATGTCTGACTGACAAACTGCCACATCACCGCTTCACGAACGCTGCATGTTACCATGGCGAGAAAAAGAAGGTCAGCCCGGTGTAGCTTTAAGCTAACGAACAAACGGTGGATGTGAGACAACGTTCGTGTCTATGTTTAACACGTCGTTTGTGCAGAAAACCCACATATTCATTATTTGTTGGTAAACTTTGTGTTTCCACAGCTCAAATCACGGGTGTGATGTCGGGTAACTTTAGCCTCAGTGTGATCGCTGAGCAGACCGTAGACCGTAGACCCTCCTCTGAAGGATCCACAGAGTTTACAGAACATCGCAGTCGTGTGGTTTTTCCTTTTGGGAAATCTTTGAAGGCTCCTGAGAAACTTTCCCATCATGCTGTGTTTGTTCCTGAAGGTTGTCCTTCTTTGAACCTGAACCTCGACACGCTGGAAGTTGTTCCTCTGAGAATCATCTGAGTAATTTCACTGTGATATTTGGCCCTAAGCGCAAACACGACACACAACGTTGTGATTTACCTCCCCCGTCCTCCCCCCTCTGTGGGGACTCCGTGTAGTGAAGCGGCGCGGGCCGTGAGCTGTTTATGAACAGGAACGAGCCACGAGCACTGAGCTGAGAGACAGTGCAGCACGTCTGATAACCGCTGGGAGCGTTTAGCCCACAAAGATAAGATAAGAGCTCCAGCAGCTTTAGAGCTGGTGGCTCGGTTCCAGCTCGGCACTACAGCGGCTCCTCCTGCCATCTGATTAGGGCCGGGTTCTGCCAGGAGAGCTGTGTGTGTGTGTTGGTGATTAATTATGCTTATTTCATTTCACTCTCACAAATGTCAGCAGCTGATCAAAAAACAGCTACATAATCACATTCTGAGAGTCTTTATTCCGACTAAACTTCTGCTTTAAATTACAGCAGTCGTGACCTTTCACTGATGCAGGAGAAGCGGCCCGGAAGCTCAATGGGTTCAGCGTCACTGGGATGCAGAAGGTTGTGGGTTCAAACTCCATCTGACTCCTAGTCCATTCCCCATCAGGTGTGTCCCTGAGCCAGACACCCAGCGCTAGCTCCCTGTAAGTCGCTCTGGATAAAAGCGTCTGTCAAGCAAAGTAAAGTAACGTAAAGTAAAGGAAGAATCGCTGAACAGAGCTGAGTATGATTTACTTTTTATTATGGGATGGCACCAAAACCATAAAGAGCAATTCCAAAGTTTGAGAACGATCAGAGGGACAATGAGACACAGAGACAAGACACCGAGATAAGACACAGAGACACAGAGACAGAGAGGGACGTGAAAATCATGATTAAAGTTATTTCCCAAACTAAAAGTAAAAGAATCTAAATGACTCTTTTTTTATTATGTATGTATGTAGCAGAGAAACATCAGCAGGGAAAAAGACCCCCCCCCCCGGAGGACAGGCAGGAGCTGCCTCTGAGGGAGACGTGCAGCGAGCGGGTCTCTCGAGGACGCTCTGACGGGACGTGTGAGCAACGGTGGACGCGGTGGACACGGTGGTCCCTGTTATGAGGAGTTGTGAGCAGCCCCTGTGATTAGCAGCCTCTCTGTGCAGCTGTGAACATCTGGCAGCAGTGATTGCTCCAGTGAAGGGTTCATTATATTCCCTGTGATGGCTGAGTGCAGCGTCTGAGTGGAATTCAATACAACAGTTCAATCATCCTGTAACGTGTTTACAAATGTTCCTATAGAGCCAAACGAGTTCTGACAGGAAGTGTTGCCGAGCGTCCTTCAGCTTTGCACTGAGAGAAAGCTCAGAGAGAGACGTGAAGACGGAGGCGCGACACCGATGACGTGTCTCATCCAAAGCTGGATTCTAGATTCTTAGGAAGTGGAATTCTGCTGACTCCTCAAACTGAAAGTGCCCTGGAGGACATGTGGCCTCACATGAACACGCGCACGCTAAGCTCTGGTTTCAGTCTCTCCTCGTGCTCCGACCACAGACACCTGTCTCATCAGTGGCATTAACTCCCGTGTCTGTGAATGTCCGTCTGAGCAGGACTCAGGACAATGTTGTAGCTGCAGCTTGTCCTCTGCAGGTTCCTCTAAAAGACTCAGGTCAGTGAGGGAGTCTCTTCAGAATATACAGCGTGTCACCAGACGCCTCCAACAGTTGCTCCAGTGTGGTTCAGACTCCTCTCAGCCCCACCTGCCTCCCTGCTCCTGCTCCACAGCACCATGCTGCTCCACCGCCCGTCACCGGGGTGGTGGTGGTGGGGGGAGCGGTGTCTGCTGCTCATGGAAACAAATTAGCTGCTTCAGGATTCCCTGTGCTGGTTCTGATTCTGGTTCTGGTCTCACTGTTTCATTCATAGCATCAGGGTCTGTCTGAAACACGAGGAAAAAATGTTTGTGCTTTTTTTCCTGTGGCTGTGGGAACCACAGATACGCGCGTGGGTGGACGGAGTGCGCGTGTGTGTACGACAGATGGTTGGTGGACAGGAGAGAGAGGGAGGGAGAGAGAGGGGGACGGTGAGGGAGGGGACTTCTCCGGCTCTGGGAGCTCTCGGTATCACTCAGCATTCGGACGCTCTCCGCGCACGAACACTGACCGCAGCTCGTCTCCGTCCTCACACCGACAGGTGACCGTGGACCCGGGCTCGGGGGAGGCACGAGGAGCGCGTCACGCACGGCTCGGTGCAGCGCGCGCCTGCTCCCTGCTCGTCTTCACACCTTGTTTCCAGGCTTGAGGAAACTGTTCGTCCACGCGCAGCTCTCAGCACAGACCCGATTCTTATTGGAAAGTATGACATCAGAGGCGAGCGCGAGCCGGGTTCCAGACACGGAATACCGGGAAAACCGCGGGGAATTACCGGGATGCTCGTTGTGAGCGCGTGACGCGGTGTTTTTCCTGGAGTCCTGGAATGGGTTCTCAAGCAACAAGCGACCGCGGCTGCGTGCGGCAGCAGCTCTGCGCACTCTTACGGGGGACAGCGCGTCTGTGAGTCAGTCGGTTCTGCCTGCGGATCTGCTGATCTGCACCGGCCTCTGTCGGACACTTTGTCCGGATCGAGCACGGGAATAAACTCGGTTGTTGGATTTGGAAAAGTACCCCGAAGTGCCTCGCGCCTCGCAGCGGTTCTGCTTTCATTTAACTGTTGGTGGGGAGGAAGCGGATCCAGTCATGGGGAGGCACTCGAACTCTCTCCCCCCACTGAAAGCCTCCTCTACATTCCGAGTGTTGTGGATGGTTCAAGCCTTCCTGGACCTGGCCGGCTCTCAGGAGATTTACGCGCCGCACTCGATCCGGGTGGAGGGTGACGTGACGCTGGGGGGGCTCTTCCCGGTCCACGCCAGGGGGGTCCCGGGGATGCCGTGCGGGGACATCAAGAAGGAAAACGGCATCCACCGGCTGGAGGCGATGATGTACGCCCTGGATCAAATCAACGGCGACGACGAGCTGTTGCCCAACGTCACCCTGGGCGCCCGGATCCTGGACACCTGCTCCCGGGACACGTACGCGCTGGAGCAGTCGCTGACTTTCGTGCAGGCGCTCATCCAGAAGGACACGTCGGACGTGAGGTGCACCAACGGGGAACCGCCGGTGTTCGTCAAGCCCGAGAAAGTTGTCGGGGTCATAGGAGCGTCGGCCAGCTCCGTGTCCATCATGGTGGCGAACATACTGCGCCTGTTCCAGGTAGGAGCGCAGCGGAGCGCGGCGGAGCGCGGCGCGGTGCGGTGCGGCGCGGTGCGGCGCGGCCGGTGCGCGCTGCGCCGCGTTAGCGTCGCCGCATGCTTCACATGTTCTTATGTAAGCGCACATTTCTGTGGAGCTGCTGGGGGCCTGTTGCCTCTTTGTCTCCACTTCAGGCTGCTCCAGCTCGTTTTTTCACCCAAATCCAATTCGCAATGGATTCCTCCACCGCTGGGGGGGGGGGGGGGGGGGGGGGGGGGGGGGGGGGGGGGGGGGGGGGGGGGGGGGGGGGGGGGGGGGGGGGGGG
>JAUMTR010000022.1:22251190-22263542 GCA_032270685.1 Microctenopoma stevenorrisi
GTGTGTGTGTGTGTGTGTGTGTGTGTGTGTGTGTGTGTGTGTGTGTGTGTGTGTGTGCGTGCGTGCGTGCGTGTGTGGAGCAGACCTCAGTCGACCTGTTGTGACGCACACTACACGGTTCTCTGTGAGTTTTCTGTTAAACCTTTTACGTGTTGAAGCTGCAGATGTGAGCAGAGCTCGATCGTTTGTTACTGTAACAGACATGTAGACAAATGTGGAGCTGATTCAACATAATAATCATTTCTGCACATATTTATTTCGTATCCATCACCTTTTTTCTGCAGTTGTTGGCAGCCATGTTGAATCGGTCCTGTGCTTTGGGTGAATCGTGTTCAGGGCTGAATCAACGTGGTGCACGGCGGCTTCATGCACCTACGTCAGCACTTTGTCCTGAACGCTTAGACTCATCTGTCAGCGAGGTTCATAACGTCGGCTGTGATGTTGCTATGTGCAGGAGACACTTTATTTTTGGGGACCTGTAAATGAGAAGAGACTGGAGGTTCTTCAGTGATGTGTCCCGTAGCCTGCAGCGTCCCCCCCGCTCAAACACGGGGTCACGCCACAGCTCTCATCGTGTTTTCACTCGAAACACTGGAGCCGCTGGGTGGGACGCGTGGAGACCAAAGACACTCAGAGACAGAAATGATGGTCTGCGACGACACCAGCGCTGCCTCACAACGGAACAAAGCGCCGACCGCTTAGAGCACGAGGACCTCTGTGGTCTCCACCACATCCCGAAGGAAACATCTGCTGCAGCTGCTGAAGGAGGACGGGACAGAACACGGAGAGCTGTAATGTGGAGCGCTGTGTCGTCAGATATCAAAGGAGAAGGAACCAGCGCTATCTGATTAAACTGCTTTAAGCCCAAATATTTGTTTTTTCCCGTCTTACACATGTTTCCTCGGGCGCCATTACCAGCGTGAAGTGTGACAAATATTATCCGCGGCGTTGTGACAGTAGCAGCACGCAGTAGTTTTAGGATTCACTGAAAAACAAACAACAGTTTGTCTCTAAAGGTGCAAAAAGAGAAAAAGGCTCTTTCACACATTCACACATCACCTCGCTCCTCGCCGCCGCTGCTCTGACCCCTCGTTAATAAAGCTTAAGTAAACGTTCTCGCTGTTTGGCACCTGTGACTAGAACTGAAATATTCTACACAACCATCTGGCTGCTGGTGTGTGTGTGTGTGTGTGTGTGTGTGTGTGTGTGTGTGTGTGTGTGTGACACAAACAGAACCCGCTGAGAACGGTGCACTAGAGTGTAGACCAAAGCTGGAGGATAAACGAAGGTTAGAAGATGAAGAACGGAACAAACAACACGAGCTGAGTCGAAGCACCGGTGAGAAGGAACCAGCCGGCTGGCAGAGACTGGAGAGAGCGAGAGTGACAGCTGACTGGAACAAGGGACCAAGGTTAGAAGCAGGAGGAAAACCGAGGCAGAGCCATGACAGGAGAGGGCTGGACCAGCGGCAGCTGCCAGTCACCCTGAGACCTGCTCAGACCAGCTGACGGAGTGAAAGTTCAGGAAAGTTGAGGAAAGTTGCTTCTCCTTCATCAGGTTATTCCTCGTGATTCGTGTTAGGTGCGGTGTGTGTTTCTGTCCTCTGAAACCTGCAGGAGGACGGTTACTGGATGGAACACTGCTGCGTCTCGTTGTCTCTCGCTGCTGACGCTCTGTCCTCCTTCAGTCTCTGGCTGCCTGCCACGGCGCTCAGTGACCAACCCTTTCACCGCCAGGAAACTCCACGCTGACTGGAGCAATGAAAGGCAGGCAGAGGGTGAAGCCATTATTCAGCTGTGGAGCCTGCTAACCCACATAGAAAACCCCAGTGGGCTCTCAGCACTGTGGCTTTGTTGGACTGAGGTGGTTGCTGTTTTGGTGGGAAGGGTCAGAGGTGTATTTAGAGCTGTGCTGACCTGTGGCCTCAAGTCAGCCGACGCTAACGTGCTGTAATGCTGCAGGAATCGGGAACAGAGGCCCTGCTGCAGCTGCATCAACTGCAGGTACCGCAAGTAAAAGTACGTAGTTACACTTCTCTGAAGACGAGAGAAAAAGTTCAAGAGTTGCTTTCTTTTTTTAGGTTCCTCCTTTGTTTCGTTCTGTTTCGCTGTGATACACGGAGGTTTGCAAAAGCTCCATAAACAACGTTTGAAGTCCTCATTACTGCTGTCTCCAGTGGGCCCCTGGAGTTGATCCTCAGGAGCCCTTACTGGTGTTCTTCGCTGAGCATCGTGGGCGAGAAGTGGAGAGGGTTTTAATCTTGAAAGAGCCAAGCATGCAGCCCGAAGCGATCCCAAATCAGGCGGCGGCGGCAGAAACGGCCCCACACAAACCGGAGTCTCAACAGAAAGACAATATTGTTCTAATCTGAACTTTGAAGAGAGAGAAAGTTAAACATGATAAACGCGTGATGACAGACGGGGAGAAGCTCCGCGGTGGTTACTGATGACTGTTAAGTGTTCTGTGGCGGCGCCCGGTGCTTCAGTCGGGCAGTAAGTGGAGGTGTTAGTTCCGTCTGATGGAAGCTCACAGAGCCAGAGAGAGCAACTCCACAGTCTGCTGACTGGGCCAGCTGCTGGACCTGAGCTGATTTCTCACAGAACTAAACCAGTGTCTCACAGGAAAAAGCTGATCATGCAACATTCAAAGTGTCAGAGCAAAGCTACGGCGCCGTTCCGATTGTTTCATGAAGTGTACGACATGCAGGAGAGCAACGTCTCAGTCCACAGTTCAGCACTTAGAAGATTTAATGTAGTGTTCTTCAGTCAGTGGAGTCAGCGGGGATGTCGCAACAGTACTCGTGGTTCCGTTACCTGCAGAGCGTGCGCCTCCACACACTGAGTTATGATCCCCTCACACCCAGTCAGTCTCGTAGCGGCGGTCGATGGTGCGTCTGCTCCGCCGGTTCATCAGCGCCACGAGGGTCTGTCCCTGGAAGGAAGTGGACGTGTCCTGAAGTGATCCAGAACCAGGCATGTTGAGCTTGATAATAGAAGGTTCTGCTTTATACTGTAGCACAGTTCCTCACATGTGCATTGACCTTGTGACCTTCTCTGAGTGAACCGTTACACATCTACATGCACGGGGTGGAGAGAGAGACTCCAACAATAGGCAGCACACATTTTCTCTGCTGTTATAAAAAACCAAATGAAGAATACAATTCAGATGTTAGCGATGAACTCTTCTTTACCAGTTTTACTGATCTCTGCTGGCAGCAGGTAACTAGTGATGGACATGACATCAGCAGCTCGGGTCCTGATGGATTACCAGCGGAATGGGTGGACAGCCAGACTCTCAGGCAGATGTCGGGTCATAAACATCAGGCGCGTGAGAGCGACTGGGCCGGCTCGGATCAGTCTGTTGGTGCATCGGTAAACCTCTCACATTCCCTGGTAATTCAGGCGAGCCATCAACCCCCAGCTCTCTGAGCGGGAATCCTGCTCCGACTGTCATGTCTGAAGACTCGAGCATCCTCAGCATCACTTTTTCTACACGCGCCGTCCTAACACAGCACCTCATTATACACAATGGGAGATTTCAGGTGAGCAGCATCGCCTGCACACACACACACACACTCACATAAAACTGAAATGAGTCGCCAAGTGAGCCTGCCAGCGAGCGCTAATGACACCTGCTGCGCCCCAATCCTCCAGACCCCTCCGTCGATTACGCTCACTGACTCAGGGAGAGCAATGGAGCGGGGGAGGAGGCGGAGAGAAGGAGATGGAGGGGGAGAATGAGAAGGAAGAAATAGTGAAACGGCATGATACTGCGGGGACAAGGAGATGGATGACTGGCAGTCTAGTGGCTTTAGCCTGCAGTCACTCGTATGAAAGATTAATACCATTCAAAAAGGTGTGATTCAAAACCCAGTTTTCTGTGTGAAGCTGCGTCTGGTTTGTAGCTGTGATCGTTCTTTTGTTGGTGTTGCTACGTAATAATCAGAACTAATTAGGACGTCTATGTTTCTAGGAGACAGGGTGGAGTCTACCCCACCAGGTACTATGTGCATGACAGTGTCCAGAACAGATGGAGCCAGACAGAAGCAGTGAAGCCTGAGGCCACGCTCAGCCACAAACGTGGGCCTGCAAACGGCTGGTGTGTGGAATAACGGAGGAAGACGACAGAATTATTCAGCTGCAGCAGAGACTCCTCCTAATGTACTCGCCTCTGTCACTGGACTGCTCCCAAAGTAAAACGGGAAGGGGGGAGAGCGGAGGGGGAAGGGGGCCAAGAGCAGCACACTAACACATCCAAGGGGCATTATTCTCCACTTCACCTTTTTCACCACCCCCACCTCTCCTAAAAATACCTCTCTCTCTCTGTCTATCGCTCGATCTCACATTTTATTTTCCAACATTAGGCTCATTAGTTCTTCCAGCTCTCTGAGCAGCACAGGAGCAGCCAAACGGCGTCTTTACACCACATTTACATCTGTCTGTCTGTCTGTCTGTCTGTCGTTCAGGTTCGTGTCTCTCCTGCTTCCCTGTTTCAGCTGTTTGTATTCTGATCAGCAGCAGACTCGGCCCACCAGGATTTCCATTTCCAGCCTGATATAAAATTTATTGCTTGTTGGCTACTGAGATCAAATGCATGTTGTATGCTTCGTCTGCTCTTTGTTGGGCATTAAGTAGTTCAGACGTGTCCCTCTATGCACATAAACCACACACAGGTGAGGAAATAGATCCAGCACCAAAGCTTTTTGGCCTTTTCTCTTTTGCACTTTTTATCTCCGCTCACTGGAACTCTGACGCTCTGCTGCGTGTCCATAAAAGTGTGTCTGACGTGTGAACTAAATAATTTCAAAGCACATTGTCAAACATTTCTCTGACAGCACATTTTCGCCGCTGAAGCTCAGAAATAAAACCAAGCAGGTCGACACTCTGCAGACATGCTAACAGCTCTGTGCTGCTTTGAGCTAAATGCTAACATGCTGGTGTTCAGCAGGCGTTTCGTTTACCTGTAGCATGTTAGCACACTAACATTAGCTATTCAGCAGCCTGTCATACTTGGACATTCCTCTACTCATGCAAGAGTCCAGTCCACCTGAAGTATCTTTAGGTATTAGAGTTTGTGCAAAATGGATTGGAGCATGTTTTTATCAGGACATAAAGTAAATTATGTGGAAGGCTGTTCTCCAGGCTCGGGTTCCTGGACAGAAGACCGGGCTGCAAAGAGCCTCCCAGTGCCACACAGAGGCTTAGAAATGCTTGCAGCAGCTAGAATCACTGTGTCTGTATAAGAAAGAATATTTATACTTTAGAAAAGTGTATATTTCTCTAAATGAGATTGTGATCGGAGCTGATGTCTGGATGTGTGGACTGGTTTGGATGTGCCTCTTGTCCCTCAGGCTGCTTCCTGTAAAATGGAATTTATTTTTAGTTAACTGTCTGATTGGGTTTGAGCTAAATGCAATTTGTCACCTTATTTTTGCACTGTGTGCTGGATTACATCATGTATTTCGGTGGTGAGAGCCGAGAGGAAGAGGAGCAGTAGAGACGAAGATGTGAAGTAGGTTATAACCCAGTTCTGTGTACGTGGCACAGAGATTTATCTGTTGACCCACAACCACATGCTACACGCGACGCAGCCATGCAGCTGGAGATTTGAAAAAGAATTAAACTAAATTTGGGTGCTATAAAAATCCTGTTTTAGAGTTAGAGGCTGAGATTTGCTGATATGAGATTTTTAAAGTCAGAACTTCTTTAACAACTGGGAAAAAAACCTCTATGTTCCGTTTGTATTGTTTTTGTTGCCATTATTTTTAATACTGGAAAGGAGACTGCAGCCTAAACAATACGATCAATACATTTCCAGCAGGTTCACTGATTTTCTTATCTTACATGTCCTCACTTCAACACATGAAACGGAGTGATTCTCCCTCCGTGCTCGTACTGGTCTAATTTGGGACTGCGTCTCTTTAAATCTCCTCCTCTCATTGTGTTGTCTCATAATAAACTCGATTTCAATAGCTTTACAAATAGTTTAGCACCTTTCTTGTGACTGCATACATCTGTTCTCATCTTCTGCAGGATGTGCAGCGATCATCTGAGTGATGACATAAGAGGACATCCTTCCCTCCCCCCGCGGTTCCCACAGCGAGCTACAAGGTTGTAATTAAGTGTGGATGAGGCAGATGAATAAACTGCACTCTGAAACTTTTTCAGCTTAGGATCTAATTATGATAATTTATTCACACCCAGAGACCCCGGCTCATTAAAACATACAGGTAGCCTTGTCAAATCATGGCCCATCACAAACAAGCCCGTGGCCCATTTTGGGCCCCGACACAGTGCTTAATAAATTCTGGCAGAGATAAGGGCTCTACATGTTTTACTACATGCACCAGTCGCTTGTTAGTACGGTCAGATCAGTGACTGCTTGTCAGCCTTCAGCTCTGCTTTACAGAGCCACAGTCGAGCATGAAGAGCGATTAACGCTGAGTTGATGAAATCTTGGGACTATCTGCTTTTTTTCACGAAAGAATCTCGTATCAGAGGATCCAGATGACAAGTGTGAGCCGTTAAGGATTTCACCTGTTACGTCTGCCCTCGGAAAGATTTCTATTTAAACATCCATCTTATCGGTGTCAACCACAAAGTGAAACGGAGACCAGGCTCAGCTCTGCTTAATGAAATTTAGATTCAATTCAGGAGTCAGAAAATCGTCCTCTGGAGTGAAAAATAAAAACTAACTTTTAATTACTGAAATGACGGAACATCACGATGCTATTTCAGGTATTACTTTCCATTTCTCTTACATATACTGTGTAGTAACTGCACATGTGGGACTGACTCCACTACAATCACTGTATCTGACAGAGCCAGTTACTGCTAACATTAGGATTTTATAACAAATTCTATCTTTGGTAATTGTCTAAAATAATTGTCTTTATTTTTTAACTGTGCATTGTACATTTTTGTGTTTTCTTGGTCAGTTAGCATCTTCCTGACTCTGAAACATGAAATCTGTGCACTCTCTGCACAACCTGACATGCTGTTCTAAACATACAACCTAAATATATAGTTTTCTTTATCCAATCAGAGTTCTCCTTTGTTCTGTCGTGTGCTCGAGCCTTCAATGAAGCTTCGGCCATTCATTGTCAATATGGACAGGTGTGTGAATTGTCATGTTTTTTGACCAAACAGATGTCGAGTTTGCCGTATTGGGCGTGGTCTTTGATCCTCAGCTGGCTTTAGCTGCCGTCACGAGTTTTCACTGTGACTGGCTGGTCAGTTTGCTAACTGACCTTAAGCTAACTGACATTAAACTAACTGACATTAAGCTAACTGACATTAAACTAACTGACGTTAAGCTAACTGACCTTAAGCTAACTGACATTAAACTAACTGACCTTATGCTAACTGACGTTATGCTAACTGACGTTAAGCTAACTGACGTTAAGCTAACTGACGTTATGCTAACTGACGTTAAGCTAACTGACGTTAAGCTAACTGACGTTGAGCTAACTGACGTTAAACTAACTGACGTTGAGCTAACTGAAGTTAAGCTAACTGACGTTGAGCTAACTGAAGTTGAGCTATCTGAAGTTAAGCTAACTGACGTTAAGCTAACTGACGTTAAGCTAACTGACGTTAAACTAACTGACGTTAAGCTAACTGACGTTGAGCTAACTGAAGTTGAGCTATCTGAAGTTAAGCTAACTGACGTTAAGCTAAGTACGTCACGTGAACAGAGTTTTACTTAAACCTATCAAGTGAATGGACTTTGTTTTCAAATGATGAGCAGCTTTAGTAAGATTATTGGAAGTTTATCTGATATTACCAGATATTGTTTTTTGCTGTTTTAGACCATTTCTGCTGGTTTCTATGATATTCATAGCTGTGACTGTCATATCTGATCAAATGTTTTAGCTTGTCGGAGCTATAGCTTGGCTTGAATTGATTCCTGAATGTGTTATTTATAATTATAATATTTTAGTTTGCTTGTTGGGCATCAGTAAATGTGACTGGTTGTTGATGGAGCCTCCTGTTATACTGGATAAAAGACGTATATTGTTGATGTTACATATCGTATTTGTGTCTGTCCAGTACATGTACTGTAACCGTCATAGGTGTTGAGCCATGTGTTAAATTATTTTTTCCAGTTGATTAAATGATAGCTCTAAAGGCCTAGATGGAAAAGCACTGCCCGCCACTGCGTCTTACTCACTCATCTCACTGAAATACCTGTGTTTCTGTTGTTTTACTGTGAGGGCAACATGTGCTGCTTTAACGTGTGAACTTCCCCTCAGTGATCTGTCAGATCTTCTGTTAAGAGAAAAAATGCAGGAAGAACAAAAGGAGGAGCAGTTCGTCTCTGACACTCAGAATGTTTTCACACTAATCGTGCTCTGAAACAGATGCTTGGCTGACAGGATGACGTGCAGTTTAACGAAGCCGCATGTCAACACGTTTGTCACCAGATTGGTAATAAGCCTGTTTTTTTCCCAGTGACAGCTACTCATGGAAACCTCAGTGTGTTTCCACACAGACTCCTCCCTGCAGACTTCATTAGTCAAATGAATACAATACATAAAATAATTCAGTGAAATAGAAACGGAGAGTGGTACTGAGCTGCATCCAATTAAAACACGCAGCAATGAGTTCAGGATGCTGCTCGACTCATTAGCTTCAAGGTTCATTAGCTGGTTTTGTGTTGAGCAGTGAAGGGCTGACTTAACCACAGGACTCTGAGCTGGAGAAAGTAAACTACAAGTACAGTGAGAGGGTGACATCACCTCTGGAACACACACATGAATCTTTATTCAGATGATTCAGGCTGTACATCATGTTTCCATCAGCGTTAGATATGCATATAAACATGTGCAGTAAAGAAATCTAATGAACATGTGCACTGTGAAGTGAGATGAAGTGGGGGTGTTTGATTGACTGGGTTAGGATGAGGTTCACAGACTCCAGACTTCCTGGAGTGGGTGAAGCTTCAGGATCTGACGCCCAGGCTGGTTTTTCCCTGTGAGAAACGTGACCTGCATCATCATTTAGGTCTATTAGCTCATGCACAGGGAGAAGCGGGTTACACTTAGTGATATGTGAACTACGGCTGTGGGACTGAAGAGGAGATTTGTTGCTGTTGGGTGTTGTTCTAAGGACAGCGAGACATGGAGAACAGTACTGATCTATTTTAACATAACACTCGAGCAGAAGCATCTCAAGTGATACACAGAGTTTGAGATAAATGCAGAAGACGATTCTGTTTTACTCTCTGTTTTTAAATTCCATTTTCCTTCAGCATTGCATTTGGGCACATTTAACTTTCCATGTTTAATGTTTAACTTTGTATTTCTAGTATTTATTCTGGCTCTATACTCTCCTCCCTACTGCTGCGTGATGAAGATAAATCCCACCATGCTGGAATCACCAGCGTGTTGTTACGTCAGCTGTGGTGACATCAGAGCCTGAAGGGAGCAGGTGGTCCTAATATTTTCATGCAGGAACAAACCCTCATTATCAGCTGCAGTACAAGTGTCCTTGTTAGTGCCGTCCAGGCTCTGCGTGTGTCCCGATATGCTGCTGGCATGTTTTATGAGCAGAGTTAGTCAGGTACAGATGGTGGGCTCACCCCATGGGTCACCCTCTGTTCTCGTTGGCTCGCCGGAGGGACTCGACAGCAAAGCTAATGTAGAACACAGCAGAGCTGGCACTGACAACGAAGTCCACACAGGAGCCTCCGTACAGTGTGAAGTCATGAAGCAGGTGGAGGCAGGTACAGTGGTATTTGTGCATCCAGGAAAACATATTTGTGCAGCAGGCTTGTTGATCCACTGTCCAAAAACCTCAACACTACACCTGGACACTGTAGGTTTCATATAACATACGATGCCAAACATCACCCTCAATACACGTGTGGAAGATGTCTCAGTTTCATTTGTTGATCCCTAAATACAGATTAATGAGGCCCACGTACATTCATCTGCAACTGAATGAGTGGCTTTCCACTATAATTGACACTAACCGCACATCTCTGCCTCTCATGGGCTTGTTGATTGATGCCTCCACCTACTCTGCTTTGCTTTTATAAATAGATGACTTGGAGTGGAGGAGCGTTCCCCGATGCTGGCGCTTCCGCCGGGGACAGTCCTCATTTAACAGAGAGAAATTAGCATATTAGCGCCACTTTAGAGCCAATCCCACAAACGGATCCTGCCAAGCCTCGTCCTTATTCCACAGGAGTTGTGCCAATATAACGAGCCAAGAAAACACAGGCACGCACACACATACACACAGGGAGAGAGAGAAAAATAAGATCAGAGAGACTCACTTCTTTCCATCCTCACCCAACTCTCACACACCCCCACAATGCTCCTCTTTTAGAATTTCCATCTTCTTTCCTCTGTCACTGTGCTGCTTGTCCCATTACTGTAATGAGCTTAGTGAAGAGATGCCTGGAATTCCCTCTATCAGGGAAAAATAAAGCAACAATGAGCTGCCGTTGCAGTAAGTTGTTGGTTTAGCTCGCAGGCTCGTCCTAGCAGCGAGGGATGCCATCAGTTTCTGTGGTTGACTTGTTCATTCATCACCTACAGTTTGGATGTGTGGCAATGCAGTAAGCTGTTATTACATTTTCTCTGCTTGTACAGGGAAGTCGCTCCTAAGTCGTGTTCACGTTTTTGATGGAAATCAATGCCGCAAAGCTGTGAAATGTTTTTCAGCCAGCAGCAAACGAGGAACACGTGTCAGGAATGTGAATGAGACTGTAGAAACTGCATGTGCTACCCTGATTCTTTCTTCACTTCGTCTTGCCACTAAATATTTGTGGGAATTCAGGAGAAACTGTTAAATGTTTAGCTGCCATTTCTCCAGGTGCTGGGAAAACATCTGGGGCTGGGGTTCATGCACCTCATGATGAACATGAGCAGGAGACGCTGAGGTTTTAACCACTGAACCTGCAGTTAGTGGACGACCGGCTATACGTTCTGATCCACAGCCGCCTGAGAAAACCAGAGACAAACTCTAGAGTCAAGACTCAAGAAGTATTTATTGTCATTATGCGTTTCACATAACGAAGTTTAGTTCGGTGGCTCTATTTGGAAAGGAAAGAGTCCATCAGTTTATTCCTGTCTGAAATATTGGATTGAAGTTGAGAAAAACAACAGTCCTCTCAGGATAAACTGGACTTATTTTGTTTTTCTTTGACCTTTCATCTGGTACTTTGGCTGATGACCATGCTTTTACCTCTCAGCTAAGGCTTTGGTACCTTTAAAGCGCCTGACTGCATCTCGTCACGGTGCGGCTCTGCTCTGGTGACATGTTGCTGGCTGTTGTTGAACTCTTTTCTAATGATTTCACATGTAAATTGAAACATCTGTTGTTGCTTCTGTTCTGTTTACATCAGCACATAAAATATTATTTCATTTTCTCATCCCTCATGCATTTTTGTGACAAACAGATCAAAGCAGGCAGATTTTTTAAAAGTACCATGAGTGCATTTTGTAAAACTGTAAAAAGCACTAGAGGAAGGCTTCCATTTGCTCTTTTGTTGGACATCTGGTCATTAAATCAGTGAGGAGTTTCTCTTTTACAGTATGAATTCAGAGCCAAATGTTCTGTAGATATAAAAGAACAGGTGCAGGTGTTAAGTTCTGTTCCCTGTCGGCTCTGGAGGTTTCACAGCTTCAGTCTGACTGAGGAGTAAAACAACAGGTTGTGTGTCTGTTCCTGTCTGTGGCTTCATGTTCCAACAAGGCACTAATATAAAGTGAGCTTGTTCTTTATTAGCTGAATGTCGACACAAGTTTCTGTGTCTGTCTGCTCGTCTCTCTTTGTTATATTTGTCTCCTGCTCTGTGCCTCTCATGCTGCCTCCCTGCAGACACTCAGTGTTTGATTGGCTTTTTAATATTGAATCTTTCTGACACAGATTTTTGGCAGAGCTTCCACTGTTGTCTTAGCCCCATGCGTCAGCCTTCGCTTAGAACGGGAACATAACGAAGGACAACGCTAGAGTGTTGTTTACCTGTCTGTTGTTAGCTAAAGTGTTGTTTACCTGTCTGTTGTTAGCTAAAGTGTTGTTTACCTGTCTGTTGTTAGCTAAATTGTTGTTTACCTGTCTGTTGTTAGCTAAAGTGTTGTTTACCTGTCTGTTGTTAGCTAGAGTGTTGTTTACCTGTCCGTTGTTAGCTAGAGTGTTGTTTACCTGTCTGTTGTTAGCTAAAGTGTTGTTTATCTGTCTGTTGTTAGCTAGAGTGTTGTTTACCTGTCCGTTGTTAGCTAGAGTGTTGTTTACCTGTCTGTTGTTAGCTAAAGTGTTGTTTATCTGTCTGTTGTTAGCTAGAGTGTTGTTTACCTGTCTGTTGTTAGCTAGAGTGTTGTTTACCTGTCTGTTGTTAGCTA
>JAUMTR010000022.1:22263642-22284930 GCA_032270685.1 Microctenopoma stevenorrisi
TTAGCTTTAGTGTTGTTTATCTGTCCATTATTAGCTTTAGTGTTTTGTTACCTGTCTGTTATTAGCTAGAGTGTTGTAGCATGTTGTTAAGAGCTTCCTTTGTTTTTTTGTTTAGGATGATAACAACATGCTAGTTAGCGTCACATTTTGTTAGCTAATGGTGTTTTCTGGCAAAAGGCTAGGCTAGGCTGGTAAATAGGATTTTCTGAGCTTCATGAACTCCAGAAATTGATTCGTTATAATAATTTGGTCCAGTGTCATTTGGAAAGTTAAAGGAAGCTAATTTGGTTGTGGATTTTACTAAACTGACAAATCATTGCTCTGTTTTAAAAAGATATCAAATTTCTCTCAATTGTATTCAGAGGCTTTGATTTCAGAGATTGTGAGGAAACCACAGGTACCCATCAGTCTAAAGCAAGATAAATCCTTTACTTCTAACTCATGTGGTGACACCAACAAAGTCAAAGCTTTAAATGTCACTGTGTTTTCACGCTGTAATGTAAAAAGAAAAGGGTTTGTGTGGCTGAGGCCTTTGATTCACATTTGGTGATTTCGTGCACAGTGGAGTTGTTTTCCCACCTGGCTGAATTCGTTTTTTATGACGGCTACGTTCAAGATGAGACTCCCGAGTCAGAAACCGCGAAACGTCTCAAACTGTCTGAAGGGTGAAGTCTTTAGAGACGAAGAAGAAAAGCTTGTTCCTCCCTCAGTCGTCTTTGTTGGTGTCTACTGCCTCGCTCTGCTTTATCTGCTCATTATAACCCACCTGTTTCACTCAGCTTAAGCCCTGAGAGCCCTGAGACACAGCAGCGTGCAGCAGGTGTTAAACATATTGAGCACAGAGTGGAGTAAAACTGAATTGACTGTGGCTCAATCAGGAGGGAGGCCGGCAGGGGACTGTACGGCCGAGTGTATGAAAAATGGTCAGCATGCAATTACGTGAGTGGGTAAAAGCTTCTCTTGGCAAGAGTCGGACCTGCTTTGCACAGCGTGCGACCACTTGCGTTACACTTCTTAAAACAGGAAATGGCCATGACTCAAAACTTTGATTGGGCTCAAAGTGTTCTCACGCACGCAGCAGGTGTAACACACCAGTACTAACATGCTTTTAAAAGAACCTCTGTAACAGTCAGCACAGTACACGCTAATTTCATGAGAGCTTTAAAGCTGATGACTATGACTATGTCGATGTTTGTGAGACTACTGCAGAAGTGATGTTTTCATTAGCCCCTCATAAACTTGATAAATCTCTGCTGTGGCCCTCTGATATCGCATCTCTTTTTTACTAGATGTCCATAAATCTGAGTTTATTGTAGCAGTGCTGTAAGCGGCACTGATGTCACACTCTGCTGAGCAAATACGGCACATATGCTCAGGACTGTCGTAATCTAATTTACCCACCTGCTGTCACGTGTATGTGTGAGGAACCCTCATAATGACGCGTGGAAACGTTTCACAGTGAATCTAAAGAAGTCTCTGTTGTGTATTAATGTCTGTTTATCTTTCTGATTAATATTATTCTGATTCGTGTCATGGTAATTTCTGTTTGGTGGCTCTTCTGATGCCACACTCAATATCCACTTACAGCTGTTGGGTACATTGTGATGAAATGTGGTGCAAACATTTGTGCTCCCATCAGCATGACCTGTGATAATCCACACACTTCAAACTCTGCTTTATGAACTAAGTAAATGTGACTTTTTCTGGCTCAATGAGCCTAATAAGAAGCACTTTTATTGCCTGTTGCCCTTTTCATCATAATCATCATGATATATTAAAAGTATCAACTTACTCTAATGAGGTAATTACTTTGACAAATGAATATCTTAATTAGCAAAGGTTTCTTTTCCAACACACCTCCTGGGTGGTATTAATATTAACTCTCCTGACTTCAGTTTTTGAAACATTAACGAGAGACCCAGTTAGTAGACGACAGCTTTGCACAGATCCTGAAGTAAATCACTCTGCATTTCTGCCGCTTTTCTTTCTTGTTATATGCAAATCGTGGCAGTAAATTGTTGGGAAACGCTGTGAAATCATTTTCTCTTTGGGAGAACCTCTGCTGTGTTGTTCCTGAGTTGCTGTTTTTGCTAGAATCCCACTGCACATGAAGACCAGAGACAAACACAGATCATTTCATCCAGTCATTTCCTATTTAGGCTTTTATCTGTCATTTACTACACCAGCAATTTACCACTCTCCTCTTCTGAGCGCCGTGGCCATCGTAGTCCTGAACAAAGCGCCTCAGCTTCCCAGGCTATCTCTGCTGGTCCTGTGAACCAGCCGCAGCCTGGGACTGTAATCGGTCTCTGCTTCAGCAGGCAGGGGGCCCAGCTGAATCTGGTCTGTGATAGCTAGCGAGCTAGCTGTGTCGAGGATGGGGGGAGTTTCTTTGTCGCACTGTTTTGTGAAGCAACTATCTCTCCGAAACACGTCTGACGCCGAGCTGAGCGACATTTAAAAAGCCCACAGAGAGCTGGAAGCTGTGGAGAGGAGCCTGGAGCATTTCCACTCGACACACAAGTGTTTCATTGCTGCTTTTAGCAGAATGCTGCTGCTCTTAGCGCCACTTTGCAGCTGAATGCAGTGAATTCACACCATGTAACCACTGGATCAATACGTGCAGAAGGAATCAAAAACCAAAGGAATGAATGAGCTGCCATTTTGTTGATGCTTGCTTAATGGGTTCTGGGCAGACCGCAGAGAGTCAAGTGCTGGATTTGGCAGAGACGGAGAGAGAGAGAGAGAGAGAGAGAGAGAGAGGTGAAGATGTGGAGACAGAAATAAGGAATGGGTGAACAATAGTAGCTGGATACCACTAAGGCTCTCTAGAAAGCATTGTCTTCAGAATAGTTGTTATGAAAATAAAGCTGAAATATTCTGCATGACAATAAAGAGAGAATTAAATCCAGAATTTCTCTGTTGAACCAGTAAAAGCAGCACGTTGGCCTTGTTGTCTCACAGTTCTGTGCTCCCATCCCTAACGTTCCTCGATTCTGTGGGATCATACACCTGTGTATCACCTCCACCCTCCTGTAAATCGCTGAATCCATCAGCAGCTGCAGGCTTTTGCTGTTCGGGAGGAATTCTGCCAGGTGAGTAATCCACGCCTGTGCACAGCAGCGAGCTGGTTAAACTCGTACGCTGTACATTTGTAGAAAACAGGAGATGATATCAGGTGAAATGCGAGCCTGTCGTGCAGCACTGTCAATGTTCCGCTGCTGAAATGTGTTCTGTCTGAAGCGCTATTCAAATTATTCCAAAGCTAAATAATGTTGGAGTCCTTCCTCCAGCCTCCCAAATGGCCCAAATTCAATTATTCATTGGAACTAGGACTGTGCCGCCCGATTGAGTGAGGTCATTGAAAATGTAATTGGCAGCTGGGTCATTACTTAAAAGTCTGAGTGTGTTTGGACCCTTCACCTCGGTTCTTTTCTCCAATACTTCCTCTCTAATGACCTCCCTCATCTTCTCTGGTCCCCTCTTCCATCTCTTCCCCACCTGTCTTACAGTCTCCTCCTCCTCCCCTTCTTCTCTGTTTCAGGCGACAGCGAGGTGAGAATCGAGGGCGATGTAGGACAAATGAATTACCAGCATCAGATTAAACAGGATTACTCCACTCAGTGACAGAGCGGGCGGGCTGCTCCTAATAAATTATGTAAGCGCAAAGAGTCCTGACCACACTTAATGGCACGCTGCCGAGCTGCTGCCGAGCCATGTGTGTGCTTAGGTGTGTAGTGTCAGATATAGGAGGGCGGAACGAGTTTCAGTGATGGGAACATCACGAGAGTCTGGAGGAAGAAGACGGTGGTCTCTCTGACCAATCAGACGTCTGCAGGGTTTTCACATCAGTCGCGGTAAAGAGAGGCAGGTACCACAGTAAGGTAGGGACCCACTCCCAGTGGGTCTGAGAGGTTGGAGTCTCCACAGCCTCGGATCAATGCAGGTTGTTTCAAGTGTCAGGAAACCAGCTGTTAGCTGCTCGAGTAAAACAACCAGTTTAGGGCTTTGATACATTTTTTATAATTTGTCCATATGAATTATTAATGTTTCATTTCAGTCATTTCTACACACAAATTATTCATTATTGTATATTTATGTCCCTGGTTCAAAGAAGATAATTAGTTTGGATGCTGCCTCAGTAAATATCTAAGACGCGTGCCCCGCCCCTTTACACGGGAACGCCTTAAATAACACGAAGACTCATGAAACACGTGACGCTCAGTAGTAACGAGAGAAAGGAGAGCTCTCACCCACTGCTCCACTCTCCTTCTCATCCAGTGTTACCCAACAGGTTCCTGCTGGTGGGGGGGCAGGACCACGAAGATTATAAGATATAGACGTGGAGTGAGGAGAGAGGTACGTGAGGAGGCTGAGAAGGAGAGGACGAAGAAGTGAGTCATTCAGCAATGGGCGGGGGCGGGGGTGGGGGGTGTCAGACGACTTCTTATGTGAATCATCGTCTGTCTGAATGTTGATGTTTTACAAATATAGAGCAAATAAAGATCAACACATCCAGTGAGTCACTCAGCGATATGAGGACATCACACACTCACTCAGCCTGACGCTGGGCTTCTGGAGGAGAGGCCGGTGCTGATGAATGCATGCGCCTACACGTGTGTGTGTGTGTGTGTGTGTGTGTGTGTGTGTGAGCGGGTCAGACTGGGTGTGTGAGACGAAAAGGTTGTAATGAGATCAGTGATTGCTGTACTCAGAGTGACCAGGGTCACTGTAATTAAATGTGATTAGAACAGAGTGGCCCCCTCCCACACACACACACACACACACACACACACACACACACACACACACACTGGTCTATGTTTCTATTCTCAGTTTTGTATTTCAGTCGCATTTTCACTTTTCTTGCAGAATGTATGTTTGACACATCACGCCTCCTCTTCTCATATATCCAAGCATCATGGGAACTGTAGTTTCAGAAATTAGAGCTTGACTAGCGCACCCCCCCCCTTGTTCTGTGCAGGCCCCGTCACACGATCACACGCTGCTCCAGATGTGGCGTGCTGGCTAATTAATGGAGAAACCAGAGACCTGTTAGGACAGCGTTTCATGAGTGGGGCCTCAGATTCCCACAAAGACGAGCAGGGGGCGCTCTCCCTGACAGAACAACCTGGGAAGGTTGTTGGTTTTAGGTTTGCTCTGGGTCCAGCTGCTGGATAGATTTAACTTCCTGCCCCGACTTGGTTACGGCCTTGTTCAGACATTCGTGGTCTCCAGTAGATGAATCTTTCTCACTTTGGTGATTGATCATGTTTGTTTATTGACGCGGGGTGAACTTGGATCCCCCCCTCGGGGCTTTAAGCGCTGACAGTTGAGCTGTGACCGGTCTGAGCCGAACATGTAGGCCAAAAGGCCACGGGACAGCACCATCCCCCGTGTCACCAATCATCCAGCGCTCCTCCCAGACAAACACAGTTCGTTAATAGACATCAGCGTCCAGCAGAAGGTCAATAACTTCAAGTCCTCTGCCATCGGAGGCTCACTAAATGTCAGATGGAAATGTCAATAAGTGTGTTGGGTGTATCGTGGTGGTCACACACACTGTTTTTCTCATTCCACTCAGACTCAGAGAAGCTCCACAGCTCCTGAATCCTTTTCCTCTGTCCCCGTGTTTCCGCCTGGTGCTGTCAATCCCTCTGCCTTCAGCATCTCTCTCTCTCTCTCTCTCTCTCCCTTTCCATCGCCATCTGTGTTGGATCAATGCAGCTTTAGCCGCTGCCACTTTCCGGCTCAGGCCGTGTTTCCCTCTTTCTACCACTCGTCTTGGATCGATACCAGGTTTAGCCGTTGTCACACTGTAGCCCCAGTTGTGCTTTATTGAAGCTGTCGAGGTGCTGACCTTTCTGTGTCCAGGGGAAGAAGGAGAGATGCCAGCAGGTATGAGAGACGGAGAGAGGCACGACCAAGCTGCTTTTGAGTCTAATCTATCAAAGGAGCAGAAAGGTGAGGGTCTGGGCAGCTGCTGGACTTTCGGCTTTTGTCACACACGGTTTATTCCTTTGTTTGTCCTTCACGTTCCCAACAACCAGTTGGTTTTTCTGCTTTTCTGCCGAAGGACGAGCACATTCGGCCACACGGTAATTTGTGGGTTTCTGCGGACACTCAGGATCATCTGTGTGTGTCAGGTTCTGGTTCCTCCCGCTTTCATAAAGACGCTCTGGTGCTAGAGCGATGCCCCCCTGTCACCTGTAACCTGAGCTTATTTAGAGGGTTTCACTGCCTGCAGGCAGCATCTGTCTCATCTGTGATACATCCTCATCTTTAATGATCCTGTTCTTTCTCGTTAATCAGTTTTCTTCCTCTATCGTTCCTGTAATGAGATCTTTGGCAACCACCTCCACATCACTGTTCATCGTGTGTGTTGTGTCACATGACCATCCAGCGCTCTGAGCGCGACCCCTCCTCTGTCTGCTGGAGCCTGAAGACGTGGGTGAGGTTCAGCCTCTGAACACCCGCCGCGTCACCATAAATATGGATGTTTAACATCTGCCAGGCTCCAGGAAGCTTCCTACAGAGCTGGTGGAGAAGCTGTGCAGGTTTCCTCCATTAGAGCAGCAAATATTCACAGTGCAGAGCGAACAGTAGGTGAAAAATGTAACAGTAATATTAATGGATATAGTAACACCCCCCCGCACACACACACACACACACTGGAAACTTTCTTCAGGGGTCAAACTGTTGAGAGCATTTATCAGCCTAACTCTCAGTACGGGTTAATGGTTTACGCTGCTCTTCCTCCTGCTCAGTGCTGCTGGCCGTTGTCACGGGCAACGAGTTCTTTATGTACTTTCTGGCCTGCTGATAAAGTTTGCTCCGGAGCATCGTTATGAATGTTAAAACAACTGATGAAGGCCATTTAACGAGGTGATTCAAATGTCTCTATTACTCCTTCTGAAATTAGTGCTAGTGGGAGAATCTCTCTTCCTCTTTTTGACACTGATGTCCTCTCTGTCTCACAAAGAGACGGGGTAATGGCTACAGAGAGCGTCAGTGCCTCCATAACTGTGATGAACGTCTGTGTGTGTGTGTGTGTGTGTGTGTGTGTGTGTGTGTAAGGAGAAGTGCGGGAGCAGCTGGTTTGGTTCAGGGTGTTTCTGGTTCCTTTAGCTTTTGCTCTTGATGTGACCTCTGTGACATCCTTGAAAAGACCTCAAAAGTTTCGTTTGCCTGAAGATGTAAGCTAATAATTCTGCCTTAACTTAGCAGTTTGACCTGTGACCCCCAATACAAAAATGCAAAGGAACAAGTTGAGTATTTTAAAAAGAGCTTTGAAGAGATTCACAGACACGTCACACACACAGGATCCAAACCCGCTGCTCTTAGTTGTGTGTGAGGACAAACAGAGCCTCGCCTCCCCTAAACCACATGTGTGGACCCTGGTCCTGGTGCACGGCGGAGCAGACATCAGTCGGAGGAACCGTTGAAGCAGAGATCACAGCTGGGGCTCAGCTGGTTTCACCCACAAAGCCGGAATAGTTTAGAAGCGTCAGATGGTTTTAAATTGACTGAGGGTTGATTGAATGTCCCCACACTCCTAAAATCTGCTGTTGACATCGATCAGCGCAGTTTAAAGTCAGGTCGATGCTGAGAGCTCAGGAAGCGGAGAAGGGAAAACCAGCTGCCTCTGATGTCCTGATGTAATCTCGTGTCTCTGTCCCTGTTTACCGTCTACAGAGCTGCGCAGCATTAAGCTCATCAAGCTCTGGACCCGTCCGTAACGTGAGCATCACGGCGTCTCAGCAGATCAAAGGCTAATTGGAAGAAATATCTCGTGCAGGGATTTGCAACATGACGAGTTTCTCCGAGCGTTTCCTGAATTGAATTTTTATTGGCCATTAGTGGAGACCTGTGCGGGCAGAGATCAAATAAGCCCTGACCTCTGCAGCTTTTCTGTAATTAGCATGAACGCGTTTTCTTAAGTTGGACCGAACTAATCACGGAGTTCTGATCAGCACTGACTGACTGCATTTCCAGTCAAATCACTGAAGCTGGGAGAAGAACCTCCTCTGACCGCTGCTCGTGTCCGTCACACTCGGACATGGTTCTAACAGTAGAACTCTTCAGTGTGTTGAGTGAAGAGCAGCCTTTCTGTGAACAGAGAAGTTCAACCAGCTACGTGAAGCTTCATTTCATAGGTCTGGTCCTGAGTCCTGAGTCCTTGTGTCTCTCTGTCTCTCTGCAGATCCCTCAGATCAGCTATGCATCCACAGCCCCGGAGCTGAGTGACGACCGGCGGTACGACTTCTTCTCGCGCGTGGTCCCTCCGGACAGTTTCCAGGCTCAGGCGATGGTCGACATCGTCAAGGCCATGGGCTGGAACTACGTCTCCACTGTTGCCTCTGAGGGCAGCTACGGAGAGAAGGGGGTGGACGCCTTCATGCAGCTCTCCAGAGAAGCAGGTAAGACGGCCACTGACCTGATCTGGAGCGAGTTTCTCCCTGGGTACAAACAGTGAAAAGATGAATTCACACAGACCGACGAGTGTACGGACTTTTCTTAATGTCAGCATAAAGAAGCTGCACAGGAAACGAGCAGATTTAACTGTTGAGTCACAGGAGCTTGAAAGGGATTAATTAGGTTGTAGAGCGATGTTGATTGCTCTCTGAATAATCTCGGTGACATTTAGAGCGATCTGATGACTCCTCACAAGTCACCAGTCAGGAGGTGTCCTGACATTTATGTGCTGCAGTTTTTAGGGGATTATAAAAGGACACAGCGCTGCCAGGGAGCACAGCGGACACCCGGGAGCCTCTTAACTGAGCTAACGCCAAAGTGTTCCAGCGTTTCACACGGCTAGGGCCCTGATCATTGATCCGTGCTGCTGTTTGAACAATGATTTGATAAAATGAATGGCACAGCAGTGTTACCTCACGCAGCGCTCCTCCTCTCCCTCCTCGCATCAGCTGCTTTGTGCTCTCACTTTGATGCTGATGAGCAGATGAAACAAAGGCCAGACTGTGACATGGTGGGATCTGTTGTGAGGACAAAGACGGCATCAGACAATCGGTTCATTGATGGCCACGTGAAAAAAACCAGCAGGCCTCGCAGACCGTCTCACAAAGGGTGGTGCTGCAGGTGCAGGCGTCTGCATCGACATTGGACACTGATTCATTCTCAGCAGATCTGCTGAGTAGCGTGAAGTCAGCGTGGAGCTCGACAGCTGTTTCTTTAATTTCATGCATCAGTTCTTGAACTTCTGATCCTGGCGGATAAAATGTGAGACTCTTCTGTTAGTGAGCTCCCTGCGCTTCACGAGCAGCACGGAGTACTCAGTGTATCACTATCCCTGAGTCTTAGGGATTAACGTCTACCAAACCGCCACTTAATGAACTGTCAGGAAAATCCTCAAAACTCAGTTTTGTCAATTCCGACAGATCCAGATGCATCGCAGCACTTTTCACTGAATAGTCTGTTGTCTCTCTTTGTTGGCGTATGTCAGCTCCCCCCAGGCTGTGTGACGTATGGGGGGGGGCTGATGCAGTGCTGTGTGGTGGAGGTGAGCACGTGTCAGGAATAAACCATCATTATCAGGCTGCTCATTGTAAAGATGATGTAATTGCTCCTAAATCCTCGTATTTGTGATGCTATCCAAGAAAAGGTACTTTGCTTCTCAGCTGGCTTTCAGCTGCCGAGTATCTGATAGAAGAGCAGTGTGTGTGTGTGTGTGTGTGTGTGTGTGAGAGAGAGACGTGTAGGTTTTTCTGGGTTATCTGCAGATTTGTGACTAATCCACCATGTATTGATTGCAGCAGGGTTCTCCTATCAGTCCGCACACACACGCACACACACACACACTGGGTCTGTAACGCAGGCGGGACACATGCAGCATGATTAGTCAGGTTGCAGGAGAGTTATTACCAGGGAAGAGTTTCTGTCTTATCTAAAGTTTTCTCAGTAATTTGGCAGCTTGATGAACTAACTGGATCCTTCAGCTCAGACAGGATCAGCAGTCACTCACAGTCTGCAGGTTATTTACTGTGATTTTTATATTTTCTCTTTTCCTAATGACCGTGGTCATGGTTTTAAACGAACTAATGAACTGATGCACGTTGGTGTGTTGGTTACATGCTGCTGATTCAGTGAGAGTGTAACAGCAGACATCGAGCTCATACCTGCTTCTGTCTTTGATCAAACTCATCTTTAAAGGCGGGAAAACATACACGATGCCTGCAGGGATGGATCAGCGTCCATAGAAAAGCTTTTTTCTAACGGATAAAAGCGTTTCAGTAACTTCACACTGTTTTCTGCACAGGGACACAACAACGCGTTTCTCACTTTTAACCTAAAAAAAAAACAAATAGACGATCAAATAGAAACTTGTTGGAATCAGATGAGATCAGCGCGGACGTCCAGACCCATTTTCCCAAAGTAATTCCCGCTTTCCATTTGTTGCTGTGGTGGCAGGTTTTCCACAGAGTGAGGATCAGCTGCTTGCAGAGAGCTGTGGATCCATCACACAGCATCCTGTTCTGATTCTACCGTACATAAGTCAGGTTCAGTTCCCATGAGCGAGACTTTTACTTTGAAAGTGTGTAGTTAGGGAGTGTGCAGCTTCATTATAAAACACAGAGCACCTCTCCGTCACATCTCCATGGTAATGCTGTAGCTGTAAACGAGTAAAGGCGTCACAGACACAAACTACGTTCTCGTTACTGCACCACAGCTTGTGTCTCGGGTCCAGAGTGTAAAAATAAAACTAACATCATTCCATTTATGTGAAAGCTTTATGAATAACGCCGCTCCGCTTGATCTTCACCTTCCATGTTTTCACCATGCATAATTAATCTTAAATGAGATAAAGAGGCGTCGGCGAGTTTGTGTTTGAAACCAAACCTATACCCAGGAGTCTCAGAGGTGCTCTCTGATCAGCGGCTCTTATTCCGCCGCCTCCTCAATAGAGACACGAGCCTCAGGAACCTGCCCTTATTATCTCTGAATCAGCAGGACGGGGGAGAAAATTGCTGTGAGATATTTGCTTTCTTCTCCTGCGGAGGGTGAGAATGCTGACTGAGTATCGAGCCTCTTAATACCATCTGAGTTTGTTATTGGCAGCACATAGCAGGAGGGAGCAACGTCTCCGAGCTATTTGCTATGTGGAGCGTTTGAGTGGAGAGTGCTGATAAAAATCACACCGAACAACTACCTGCAGCTACTGTTTGCTTTAAAATGAGAGGGCTGTTTATGGTTCGGCTCCTTGGACGCTCAATGCTGACGCTCAGATGAATGTCAGCGTTATTCCTAAAACGATGTAAATATGACTTCACTACAGGAGACAGGAGCTCTCACTCCGTCTAAAATACACGTGGCGTTCGTTCTTTAAGCTGGTCACTTAGAGGGAAACGCCTGGTGATTCTCAGACAGGTTCTGCAGTTAGAAGGTGCTTTGGTCGGTCAGGTGGTGGAGAGCAGAGATATCAAATAATCAACAGGTTCAAAAATATCCACGGATCCTAATTTGTTTACTGGGTGTATTGATGTGTCAGTTTATTCCAGTTTGAGACCAAACAGAATTTCTAATCAGTCTTCCTTGGTTTGTTTCCTCCTCGGACGAAGCTGAAGCTTCTGCAGCAGAAAACAAACAACATTTACTGTGAAAGGTAAAGAAGAGAAAGAAGGGTAAGAAGGTTAGCATCACTCGTTTTACACAGAACAAACCGGGTTCTGCAGAGACTGAGCTGATGTTAATTAAGACGCGGTTATAAAATGTATATAAATATACGGTGAACCTAAAAAGAAAGATCATAAGAGGAGTCTTCTGTTGCCCCAAATAAATCTAGTTCAACGATTATTTAATTAGTGTTGACGGTAAAAGATGGAGCTGCATAACGCAGACTGTTTCCAGAGAGAGAGTTTTCACCCTCGAAGAACGTATGTTCGTCACCTTCGTGTCCAAAAGTGTCCACACGAAAAAACACCTATAAAATCATCATACATTCAGATTTTTTCCATAAATCACTTAAACACATTCCCCCTGCTCAAAACCACCAAACACGCACTAACGTTTAGCATTTTAACCCTTTAAATACCAGGTTAATTATGTGGAGTATTTCAATATTTATCTCAAAAAATGGTATATTTTACACATAACAAACTGCAGCGAGATGAGTCTTACATGTGTCAAAGCTAAGCAGTAAAATTGACTTGATTGCATTATTATTTTTACATTGTGTCAAAAACTCTTTCTGCGAAATGCGTCAACAGAGGATAAAATGACAGATTTTCTTCAATATTCATGCCAAAAGATGCAACACAGACAAAATTTTTACCTAATGAAAAGTAAAAGTGGCTAAGAATGTACAAAAACCACCGGAACGGAGCGTTAGAGTTCCCATGTTTCAGCTGGAGTCTAACGCCGCCCTCACGCCGGCTGTGCTGCCTGGAGAGCAGTGGTGTGCCGGGGGTGACAACTGTGCAGCGCTCCCGCGCTCTGCTCCCGTTTCCACGGTGGCTCCTCATCATCCTCCATCTTATTCTCAAACAGCCGGCCCCTCAGCGCGTTTATCTCTAAATTCATTAGGCTGGAAGCATATTAGACGCAACACAGCAGCTAATGCAGCGTCTAATTTGGCTGTTTGATTACCTGGGAGTCCCGGACGCCTCCACCAGAGGTTTATTAGTCTCTTTTGCTCCCACGTTTGCAGACGAGTGACAGGAGTTTATCCCTATGGTGGAAGCTGCAGGTGGGGGTGGGAGGGAGGATGCTATAAATGAAATGAGAGGTGGTTTCACTTGACTTCATCAGCCTGCGGCGTGCTAGTCAGGGAACGATAGCCAGTGTGAAGTGATTCAGGGAGAGATCGGGCAGCTGAAGGAAGCACAGAGCTGTTCGTGCTCGGGTTTATAGTTCATCGCTGACATCACAGACCGGACAGATGTTCTCGTTGTGTGCACGTTAGCTTAGTCACCTGGTCAGTCTAAGCTGGTTTCAGTGGGCCCTGAGAAAGATGTGTGATCTGTCCAGGGGGTCGAACCTTACGCACACCACCCTAACCCCTACCCCCTACCCCTAACCCGGACCACACCTAAGATTGGTAGAAATCTATTTCCTTCCTTCTTTCGTCCAAACAGCTCAGTCGTAACCACACAACAGCCATATTTCTCCCTCCCACTGACTGGTGTGAGCCTCTCTCTCTCTCTCTCTCTCTCTCTCTCTCTCTCTCTCTTGATCGAGCTTCAGCCCGTAAGAAAAGTCCACATTTGATGTTGACTGATTTCAAAAGAGCTTTAAAGCGGAGTTCAACGGCAGGTTTGAGTCCATCAATAAGTCAGCAGTATCCACGTGAGCTGTAATACTCACGTCTTTGACTTTCAAAGCTGTGGTGCCGCTTCGCTTTCCACACGCAGCAGCTCAGCATCACGTGAGCAGCGGGCACTTTGGAAAGGACATTAGGGAAACTTCAGGAGCTTTTGTTGGTTGTTAGCTTTATCGTTTCAGATGCTAGTTCATATTCTCACACACCATTTTCTTTGTGCTGTGTAAAATGTGTCAGTTACGGATTTCCAGGTTTTTCCAGGTTCTTGGTAGAAAGAAGTTCGATTATTTTTTTTTAGAGGAGAGGTGACAGCATCCTTATCCAGCCACTGTGTCGTCGTTCAGATTAGCTACGAGGCTTCACATGAACTGGGAGAAAGTATTTTACCTCTCACCTGTGAAACAGAATCTTTGAAATGCTTCACAGCGGCTCATTTACTTCAGGGTCTTTCTACGAGCAAAAACACCAAGGTCACTTCTTCTGTGAGACTCTGAGAGATTTAGTGTTTCCTTGAAGGTGGCAGCATCAATTCCTGAAAACCCAAAAGTCATAACTGATTATTTCACTTAAAAAATGCAAAGGGGGGAAATGTACATTTGTTTTGTTGATCTGGGGAAACGTGAGAAACACTGGAGGCTTCTTGACTAAACCCTGGACTGTTCTCTCGTTTGTTTCCCACAGAAGAGAATCCGAAAAGACTTTTCACTCGTGTGCTTTAAAACGCAGACACAGAGATGCTGCTCGCACCTGCTCAGCAGAACCCTATTTATCAGTTCATATTCCACACTGACAATGCAGTCATAACATCACATATTGGTCGATCCATCACCCTGACTCGCGGCACACACACACTCGTCCGCTCCTCCTCCTGAACTCACGGATTTCTACTCCGGAGACTTTCTGAACTCAGAGCGAGCTTGGTAAACAATTTTGTTTTCAGGAACATGGGAGAGAGAAATGAACGTTATTATTCAAACGAAGCTGAAGCATGAAACGTGCCGAGTAGCTGCTGTTCAATAAATCTGTGGACTGATTTTATCTGAATGAATGACGTTCTGGCTGAAACCAGGGGCAGGAGAACAGACCCACGTTCCACACACACACACACTCCCTCATGCCCGTGTCATAGATTTTCAGGGAACAGCTGATGGGTGTTTATGCCGATCTCGTTTTCGTTGCCTTTGGCAGCTCACGCAGAGCAGGAGGCGAAAAGGCAACATGGTGGTAAAGTGATTTTTATTTTAACAGGAGTGTCAGCGAACATTACGAGAAGTATTCAGACGGAACCTCGGGATAAAACCCGTCAACCAGATTGTGTTTGATTGTAGCAGCCAATTACTTTGTGCTCAAACATCAAACGCAAAAGCAAAACCTGCCACAAATCAAATCATTTTCTTTTCCAAATGCCTCCATTGTCCTGGTTTCATGGCGAATACTGACGGATCTGTGAACATGCTGACAGTTTATAAAACTCAGGCACCATCTGCTCCATTGTTCATGTGGCTGCATATGAAGCTGCTAATAAACGGCTTTTAGATAAATGCACTGTTTTATTTTGTACTGATCATTACACGATTTGTTTGAAAAGAGATGTTCAAACACATGACTCTGGACTTCCTGTTAGTCAGGACTCCAGGCTGAGTCTTAGTGACTCACACAGACGGGACTCTCCAGACTCCTGCAGATCACACTCATTACCTGTCTCTGAAGCCTACAGAAAAGAAATTTAAATGGTATTATTACTGTACTGTGAGATATACTCAGTACTGATCAGCTGGTGAGTTTTTTGGTTGCTCGATTCACCTGTTTACTATGAAAACTGTCACAGTCGACTCCAGGAAACTGCGCCGAGCATTTTCTGATTCATAGATCAAACAGTCCATTGGTTATTGACTAATGATTACCTGCTGTATTAAATATGAGTTTACTGCTTCCACGTCTCGTTTCATGTCTCGTTTCCTTTGTGTTGAGCTGTTTGGCCTCTCAGTGATGAGTGTGTGATTGTTAGTGGCTCTTCTCCCCGGAGCTACAACTCCAGGAAATGGCCGCAGGTATGATTTGACTCAAATGAAAACCTCTCTCTCCACACCCTCACACTCTCTTTCTAAACACACTTGTTTCCGTGGTTTCTCTTCCTCTGTCTCTTGCCTCCCAGCTCACGTGTGTGATGAGATTTTTTTTCCTCTTCCTTCTTTGTCTTGGCCACCAGCAGCTTCTCATTTATGCTCTTCCATTCTTGGCTTTTCTAATGTTTGCTCCTGATGCAGAAATAGTTGGCGTTTATTGTAATACAGGTTTCTACATACTATGAACCCTGCAGATTTAAATCCACATCAGTAACCAGGTTACAGCTGATTTTCTTAAATGTCATGGAAACTAGACCTTTTCTTACTGTAAATGGTTAAAGGAACCAGGAAGACGTAACATTTATGTCATGTGCTGTAACGTGGGCTAGTTTCAGGTTTTGTTCTTTTGCTGTTTTCTCTGCAAACCTACACAGACATAGCGGCACACAGTCGTTAGCATGACGCTGGCTTAGCTTTACACAGTCGTGTCTTCTGAAAATCCATCCATGTGTAAACTGGAAGCGATCGCGCAGCAAGACACGCGACTCGTTCTAACAAAGACTGGTTACAGCAGAGTCCTCTAGAAATGCTGCACGAGGACCTGGACCTGAGGTGACACTGGTCTGTATGAGGAACGGGCTGAAACGAGGGACGTTTCACCGTACGTTCGTTCGTGCATACAGTAGAAAACCATCCATCTAACAGTCACGCTCCCAATGAGGACTGTGGGAATGTTTGCCCAGGAAGATGCTGTCTGACAGAAACCAGAGTGTGGAGAGAGTAACGTCAGCGAGAACCAGGAGCACACCCAATGACCTGGTCATTCTGTCCAACCATGATTCTCTGTTTTAATGTCCAACCTGAAAGAAACTGCATTACGCTTCAGGTTTGTCTTCCTCTCAGTAAACACAGGCCTCAGTGCTCGTTTGAGCGCACGGCCGCTGAGGGACTAATGGCGGCTAACGGTGTGTGTTTGTGCTCACGAAATGGCAGTTTCTCAATCATTCCCCCCTTTTTTATTCAGCTTCTGTGCCCTGGAGAAAATGAAAGAAATGCTGGTTGCTGACTATCAGCACCTCATCAAATGTTCATTTCTCCAGTCAATAACCGACTCCAGCCCCTTTATTAGCCTTGTGTTAGCAGGAAGATTAGACTGAGGATCTGCTGCTGAGCATCTCCTTTCATTAACAGAGACGGGGAACAGCACTGGACTCATTACGAATCCAGGAGGCTGCACGTGTTTGTGAGCAGAGGTGAGAGTAGGGGGTGGTTTTGTGGAAGTGCACATCAGTCTGAGCTCATTAGCGTCTCGGTGCTGCAGATGTGGTGTTACTGCATTCACTCACGTCCAGTGCGGTGGAAATGAATGCAGATGTTATGGATGTCGAAGAGACAGTCGATGATTTTATTTCATTTTTAGGAATGTAAACAACACGCGGACGGTTTCTCCACTGAATCATTTCTGGTTCCAGGTGGTGTTACTTTAAATGAAACATTATCCCCGCGATGATCTGGCAAAATGAATTAAACAGCAGTCGACTGAGGCGAAACGTTTTTTCCCTCATAAAAACTGTAATTTATGCTCAGTTTGTCTCATTTAAAGACTAACTCATGATAAAATGATACATTTATATAGAAACAAACACAGAGAGAAGTTCGCGAGGTTTAAACCGCAGCTTTTTAATGACGGAACAAAGGTCCTGCAATTTCCTCCTTTATCTTTCTTCTAATGCAGCATTCATGACAGTGACCCCCCCTCCCCCCAGAGATCACCTGAGCAGCGTACGACATAACGCATATGCAGTCTTTTTACGTGCAGTGTGCACAGCCTGTGTTGTCTGCACACCTGGGAGCCAGAAAGACACAAACCCTTCTCCTCTCTCTGTAGGAACAACATACAGCTCTAATTTCCCTGAGCTATGTCTGCCAGTGGCACCGTCCCCAGCCACCCAGCCAGCAGCAATGCGCCTCCAGCCAGCGGCCAATTGTAGCTGGAGGGAAAGAGGATGTGATTTTTACAGTCAATGCCCGGGATTGAATTGATCCATTCTGTCAAACTGAGGACTTGAAGTAAATGTTCCCTTTTTACAGGAGGGAATTGTTCACCATCAGTCACGATGACACAAAGGCAGGACAAGCTGGTCGAAGCTTTTGCACCACCTGCAGGAAAGGTTCAGACTTCCTAAGCGTGGCAGCAAAGTTCCTTTAAAGAGATGTTCTGTCTTTTAAACATGATGATTTTCATTAATCTGGAATAATTAGATTTGTCCAAATTCACCTTCTTTTAAAAGCAGCGTTTCCCCAGAGGAGGAAAAGGATTTGGTGGAATTATGAGTAATGCTCTGTTATACGTTTTACTCAGAGCCACTGAGAAAACAGCCCTGTCACGTCTGTCATTATGTTTTTGTTCACTGTCATTAGCCACAATTACCTGAACCCGTGGCGTCATTAATAACGCTGTGTGTGTCCTCCGTCCGTGCAGTCAGCAGCGGCTTCTCACCAGCAGCTCATTCATCAGCACCTCTATCAATCACAAATAAACAGGGGGGGGGGGCTGGACATGAGTGTGGAGGCACTTTTTATGGAGGCGCTGCTTAGTGCTTTATCGTAGATCAAACCTGGTCCAGGTCTGGGTCCAGCATCCTCCACCCTGTGCAACCAGAAACTCCTGACTGAGAGTTCAACAGCTCCCTCTGAAGCCTGCAACTCAGCCGAGAGTCCCCAGTTTGAGCCAAGATTACGATGCAAGGTCCACATAAGCATCTGATTAGCTTGCTCTCTACAACCCGAGTCTCTGCAGCAGAGAAGTGTGCAACAAGCTGTCAGCTGCAGGATGCCAGCCACGCGCAGTTTATCTCGCCTGTCCCAGTGCAGTAACCAGCCGTCCTGTCGACACGACCTGCTGCTGCACGCATTCATGCTGCTAACATGCACCCTGCTCTGAGCTACAGTCGAACACGAGCATCTCTAACGAAGACCCAGAGACTGTCTCTGGTGTGATCACTGAAATATACATGAGAAGAAATGAAAGTGTTCAGGAATGGAAACAAGTTCAACTATTAAACGTGTTTAACACTGATTCACAGAGAAATGCGTCAGAGAGGGAGGGGGTGAGTTTCCTTACATCCAAACCTAAGGAGTCCGTGTGGTCACCTGAACTGGATCCGGTCTGATTTTTATCTTGGTTCAGATTTGATTGACTGAATCTTGAATCATTTCTCCCCCAAGGGTGACAGTTCAGCAGTGACATCATTTCAAAGTGAAATTCAAAACCCCAAAGTCAGTGAACCAGGAAATCGAATCCAGCAGCGAGGAGGAATCTACAGGCGGCACCGGACAGAAATCGGTTTACTTTTGACTCATTTCCTTTATTTGGCCTCCCTCAAGACGTAAGACAGGGAGCAGAAGTGATGCAGATTGATGCAGGGAGGAGACTCCAGCATCGAAGCCTCAGAAGAAGCTCTCTGAGGAACAAATCCAGCTCCAGCACCTGAGAGTCTGCTGATCCACAATCAGCTTTATTTATTCGACTGCCTGGCGAGTGAAACTCTCTACACCATGCATCTTATATGAAGTTAATATATGCTTGTAGTCCTGCGATAACTCGCCGCTCTTCTCCTGTGACGCGGCCGTAGCTGCTGATTGTTCTGAAACGCCTTTGAAAACAAGATGATTCATCTCAGGAATTTAAAAAATCATATCTTTTGTTTTATTCTTCAATGTTTTTGTTGCGATTCACTGACTGAGACAGAAAAATCTATAAGGCGAACATGGGAATGAATTTAAAAAGGTCAGCGGTTAATTCAAGGGTTGAATCAATCCTGGAATGAGACGGTTTGATGCTCTACGTTTATCTAGTCCAACTGCTCTGCTTTGGATGGATTGATTATTTTATTATTCCACATAATTCCTACGGCAGCTTGTTAGCACTGTGTGAAAAAGGTCAGATCTACAGAGGTAGTTTTCATTTAACACAAACACTGAATATCTTCACCTCCTCCGTCCTTTGTTTCCTAATAAGTGAACTAATACTGCGGCACAGTTCTGGAGCAGCAGGGCGAGTACTGCTGGTTTCATTAGAAGAAACATGCGTTAAGTAAAAGACATTTTTGTGTGAAATATTGTGCGTGTTCTAAACAACATGTTTAACCACGCTGTTCGTACGCCTCGTCGCGGTTTAGTCGTGGTTTGTAACCATGCCTTCAAACTACTGCGGTTTGATTCCTTGTAGCTATCTCAACAGATATCGTGGATCAGGTCTCAGATATCGTGGATCAGGTCTCAGATATCGTGGATCAGGTCTCAGATATCGTGGATCAGGTCTCAGATACCGCGGATCAGGTCTCACAGATTCTTAAACAACTCTTGTTTGTGGCTCAGAAGAATAAATCCGGTTCATTCGCTGTTATTGAAATGATGCATTATTGCAGACGTGCAGCCTGAGAGTGTGAGAGAGCTGGAGGTGGGGGTGGGGGTGGGGGCTGCAGTCTGCCTCCCGGAGCTTCAGGCATCTCTCCATTTATCATCTCTAATGAGGCAAAGCCCTCAGGCACAAATATCTCCCTCAGCTACGACAGGCTTCGCCCTTATACAGTCCTCCACCCTCTGCGTATGATGCACCCCCCCCCCCCCGAGTGTGGCCTCATGGGAAATCTGCACTGACAGTATATGTGCTGAAATGGTCTTTCATTGGTTGTTGACTCTAACAGTCTAGTTCTCCACTTAAAACCAAATCACACTGTTACCACCAGCTTATCCTGGGGTTTTTATCCGGACCTTTATTTGATCAGGTAACACCGCAGGGAAAAATCCCAGCGGATCAGAACCAGACACACAGCATCCAAAACTTCTCTAAGCACCGGTGCAGCTGTGACTGCAAATCAGCGCCTGCTCCATAAACAGTAAATAGATGTTTTCACCGTGAGCGACCAACACGTCCAACGATCCGGCTGCTTTGTGAGAGTCATCGTCACAGCAGGTTCTGATCTGGTGTCAGTTACTGTTTGCTCAAACGTGTTCTAATTCATTCACTTACTCAAAGTCAAACATCTCAACATGTCTCAAGAGCGTCGTGTCCAGCAGACTCTCTGCTCTTTGGCTCCTTCCACTGCGGCACCGGTGGAAAGTGTGTCCATGAGTCTGCAGGCTCCAGTTCTCCAGCTTCGCTTTTTAAGCTCCATCTTTTCAGCTCCTCTCATCTTCCCCCTTTTTCTCTGAATTTCACCCTAACAGCTTCTCTCATTGATGTTTTAACTCTGGAGCTGCTCTGCTTCTGGGAAACGTTTGTAAAACCAAAAGCCCGGCCTTCAAAGGTTAGCGGGGGGTGGGGGTGGGGGAGGAGGAGACTTTTTCTGAGGTGACTGTGTTTCTACAGCAGCCCAGAGTGGACAAACTAAAGATTCAGCAGTGTGAATTTTGTAGCAGAGCTTTGACATTTAATCATAACCAGGTCATAAAATAAGGTTTTTGCTCTGTTCAACAACCATTTCAATAACGTTTGTCATTTAAAGACGCGCAGAAGTTAGTCCCTTCTCTCACACACACACTGCATCATGCACACAGACACACACTGACCCACCTGTACCGTTGGTTAATGATCGTGAACCTGAGCCTCTTTATCTGACGACAAACCTTGTGTTGAGGCTCACTACATGAAGGCGAGCTGAGCAGATGACGCGTGTTAGTCAAGCGTGAAACTAGGTGACACGGGTTAGTCTATGTGGGACCAGGTGACACGAGTTAGTCTATGTGGGACCAGGTGACGCAAGTTAGTCGTGCGTGGGACCAGGTGACGAGGTGACATGAGTTAGTCTATGTGGGACCAGGTGACATGACTTAGTCCTGTGTGGGACCAGGTGACGAGGTGACATGAGTTAGTCTATGTGGGACCAGGTGACACGAGTTAGTCTATGTGGGACCAGGTGACGCAAGTTAGTCGTGCGTGGGACC
>JAUMTR010000022.1:22288760-22313949 GCA_032270685.1 Microctenopoma stevenorrisi
GTTCCACCTGGGCAGGTGTGTTTTTAAAACATCAATACCTCTGTTCAGGTTGATGTTTTTAGCATCTACAGTTGCAAAGTTACTTATCACACATTACTTTACTGATTCATAGATGAATTGGGCTTCATTCCTATGACTTAGAGCACCTTTTCACTAGAAATAATGGTTTTTTTTCCAGGCGGTATTGAAAATTTCCTTTTTCTACTTTGTTCCAGGTGCATTTACTCTATGATTTTTACCCATAAATTGGTTTCTGACACTTAAATAGTAACCTCACATGTTCTAGCTTCATTTTGAGTGGTCATGATCACATAAAGCTCCTGTCGTTGTAATGGTATACTTAGATATATTTAGGTGTGTCATTTTTGGACAGTGTGCAGTGAAAATGGGCTTGGGGTTGAAGAGGTTAACCTCTGAGTCCCCAGCTGGTGGTTATTGCTGTCTGCTGGGACATCGAGTCCACTTTACTGAGCACACAGTGAAGTTGGAGCTGAGGTGACGAGCTGGAGAAATGAAGACGTATTTGTTGCCTTGTTTTATGGCTTAAACTGCTGTGATCACAGCCTGTTGTGTATGAGGACGCTCTTCCTACCTTACCTTCTTATCACCGACGATGTGCTGGGCTGTGTCGTTGGAGCGTAGTTAGGAAACGTTCCTCATCATGTTTGTTTATCTGTGTGTGATGTAAGGACTCCGTCAGTCCGACGGTGCAGCGGCTGGTCCACGCTCAGGTGTGACACCGTTTGAGTTGTACATTTACCTGAACAGTTGTCGCGGTGGCGGAGGCTTCTCCACCGCCACACCATCCTGTGATGATAGAAACGTTTTATTAATGACAATGTTTCTAGAAAGACTGTGAGACGAGCACGGAAAGTTGAGAAAGTTCGTTGTGCGGTTGAGAGACATTTATTGAAACTAGCAGCGCCTGAGCTCGGACTCTCTCTGCCTTTTTCCTCATGCTTTGAAAAAGACTGTGTGTGCAGAAGGGAGGTGGTTTCATGAAATGTCATGCACCAGACAGAGAGGAGCACATGGTGCTCCATTAAAGTGTTTTTTACATTCAACAATTGCCATAACTCTACCTGCTGCTTTCCAGCTCCTGGACCAACTCTTGGTGGAACCTTTCTGAGATGTTTCTGAAAGGTTAAAATCAAATCAATAAGTGGAACTTTTTCTTTTTGACAGAAAATGCAGCAGGTGCAGAAAGTAGCAGTGTGAAAATGGCTGTGTGTTAATTCTGCCCTTTGCTGTGTCCTCAGGTGGCATCTGTATCGCTCAGTCGCTGAAGATCCCTCACGACCACAAACCCTCCGACTTTGACAAAATCATCCGCCTGCTGCTGGACACTCGCTACGCCCGTGCTGTGATCCTGTTTGCCTACGACGAGGACATCAGGTAAATTTAACATGCAGCGTGAGAGTTTGAAAACCTCCATCTTCCCCAACAACCATTTCCTCAAAATAAACATGTAAAAGGATCATTGTTTGTTTGAACATAAGCATTGATTCTGAACCTGTTCACCGTGAACACAGGGGGATCCTGAACGCCAGTAAGCGAGCGGACCAGCTCGGTCACTTCCTGTGGATCGGCTCCGACAGCTGGGGGGCCAAGAACAGTCCCATCCACCAGCTGGAGGATGCTGCTGTGGGAGCCGTCACCATCCTCCCAAAGAGAGCCACCATCAGTGGTGAGTTGGTGTAGAAATCCATTTAATCCCCGTCAGCGTTTCCATTCATCCGGTTCTCTCTGCACCGCCAGCTTTTCCATTCTCCTCATTTCTGATTGAAAAGCTCCGTCGTCAGTGAGAACGTCCGTGTCTCATCCCTTGATTTCACAGAATGCTTTTGATGATGATGATTATATGTCATTAATGTTCTGCCAGAGATCCAGCATCAGCACTGCCGTGTCTCGCTGTCTTAGTCAGCTCGAGAGATCTGATCAGATCGAGAATACAGACAAACTTCTGAAGTTTGTCTGTATTCTGTGGGTAGTAAAGCGTTCGTAAACTAACACTCTCCTGTCCGAGTCTCACTGGAAACAAAGCCAATGAACAGATTCTGTACACGGAAGAAAAGCATTGTGGAAAAGTCTGAACTGCTGCTCGGAGACGTTTTGAGCGACTCCCGTCTTCTTGCTGATGTCAGCGTTTAGATGAATGTGGGTATCACAGAGCTGTTTAGCAGCTACAGACGTGTTGGCGTAGAGCTGGAGCGTAGACGAAGATGCTGACGGTGATGTCAAAGCGTGTTTGTTGTGTTTACACAAAGAATTTGACTTCAAATAAAATATGAATCCTTTGTTCTCTGGATTTTTTACTGATGCACAGATACAGCGAGGAGCTTTAATGGAAAGCAGCCGGATCACATTTTCCTTTGTGGAATCTAAATCCTCCTGCAAACATACGAAAGCCCAGTAATCGTATTGTCAATGTTTTGTTGTAACATCGATATCTGACCTTTTCCTGCTCCTCAAACACGCTGACATGCAGGGCATGCTCGGCATCACAATCCCCTGCCAGGGGTAGAGGCAAAGCTGGAAAGCATGGCCCCTCCCTTCTTTTTCAACAGTCCTCTGAGGAAACGGACCTCTTCCCGTATTCCCCCCGCTCTCCGTGTACAGTTTTCCTGTGGTGCAACATCACTCTGCAAGTGGTGTAGTCAGGAACCTTTTCACTACTGAATTTGGGATTTTCATTAGTTTTCACTCATAATCATCAAAATGAAAAGAGTCATGGCCTCGACCAGCCTTGGTCTAGTCTCACAGCTCCATGTGGCAGCAGGCGCCTATAAAGCTGGTTCTGCAAGAAGCCTCTCTCTTCAGTAGAGGTGTAGGGCTACTCCAGGGGAGGGGTGTGGGCGGTGGAGAGGGTCCACATTGACATGAACTTTAGAACTTCCCTGTTCACCTGCCTCCGTGATGCCCGGATCCTGCCTGTTGCTGCAGTGGCAGGATAGAAACATGGGTGTTTGTCATATAAATGCTAATTTGAGCTGGTGTCTAAACACAGCTTCCTTTATAGGAGCTGTTAATTGGTGAGACTGAACACAAGAGAGGAAGAAAAACACAAGAACAAAACAGAGACAGAAGCTGGAGACAAAGACGCAGCAGAGAGTGAGTTGAAAAATGAGGCAGCACACCTCCTGTGGCAGAGGACGCCTGCTGAGTGTGCAGCCTCCAGCTGAGATGGATCCACTTCCCAGAGTCGGTTACGCCCACGAATCCACAAAACTCAGGCTTTAATGTGAGAGAAACGTAGGAAAGCCTGATTATACAGCAGCGACCTGCTCCTCCTCATCAGACTACTCACGCAGCACAGAGACGACGAAGCAGAGCTGGTCAACACGCGACCTCTGCTGCACGTCTGCGGCACAGTCTGTGTCACCGCGCAGCCGCGAACGCCTCCGAGCAGATGTTGCTGCTAAAAGTCGGGTCATGTTGGAGTCTGAACGGAGTCATGACAACAAACTCATCTTACATTTACATTTAGAAAAGTGCGGTTTGGTTTTGGAAATGAACAGTATTGAACACCTACCTCTGTGTATTAGCATCGTCAAGAGAAAGGTGTCGCTGACCTCTTCCAAACATTTGACCCTTTGTTTTTCAGGCCTCACTTCACAAATGTGTGTGTTGGTCTGATCGTCCTTTCAGAGGCAGCGAGTAAAGTTTTTTCCTGTGCAGAGAACCTGCTGCTGCTCCGGGTTTGGTGGAGATGGAGTGGAGATGGACCAGTGGGAAAGATCTCTGCCTACACGTTAGCGCCCACAGCTCTCCCTCCTCTCTGGGAGAAACAGAGCTGCTGGCTTCCGTGTACCGTGTGGACTCAGCTGATAGCAGGATGCTGTACGTCTGAAACACGAAAGATGGGGAGCGCACATACATTCTTCAGATTTGGACGGAGAAAAACGTATTTGACCCAGAACAGAAGCTTTATATTGATGCAGGTATATTTTTATCTCTCTGGATGCTCTGGATGCTGTGCAGCCACCCAGGTGTGATAAAGTGATCTCGTAATCTCGTCCAAATGCTGCTGCAGTGTGCAGCAAACCGTGAAGAAACCAAGACGTAAATAATATAATGATAGTGATGGTTCCTGATTTAAAAAGAGATGTTTGACTGAACGTGTCCACAGCAGCTTAGCCTCATTGTTCGGAGGGACACATCTGAACGGATGCTTTATAATTAGAGATCACGGATCATGCTCCGCTGCCTCTGCAGGCAGCAGCTGTCACTGTTATTTATCTGTGGGTACTGATGTAGCCATCGTGTAGAGGTTGATCACACTGACTGATCACACATGGGCCCAGATCTCCAAAGGTCCTGCCTGTGTCCGTCCCTCGTGCTCATGCTTTCCTGAGTGAAAACTGAACTTCTTTGCATATTAGAAATGATCTAAATTTAAATTTTAAAGCCTGATCCCACTGGTCCAGTTTAAACTTTTATCTTCTTCATCTATGTTTTATCAACTGTGTGTCTGCGTCTGCTGCCGTGTGTCTCACTGTGTTCACCACTTTTTTTAAGTTGTCGGTGACTTTTCTCCATCTGAGGTGGAGCAGCATCGGCTAAGCTGTGGCTGCATCTCGTTACCAGCAGGACATTAGCACGGTGCTCGTGATCAATCATCTGCTCCTGTATCAGTCGCAGTAAAAACACTTGGGTGGTGAATCACCCGGTAGCTCGCCGTCCTCGCTGGGTGTTTCCTGGCGTTCGTAGCCCGCGCAGTGGGAAAGCTCGCTGGCAGCCTGTCACAGCGGATTCCTTTGGCCGTGGTGTGAGAGCGAACTCTAATCTGACAAACGGCAAAGAGGAGGGAGGAGGAGACACTGATCATGCTAAACACCCTTTCTCCTCGCTCGCCCGTCTGCCTTCTCTCCTTTGTAATTGAATATTTATCATATAACTACATTCTGCTGTATGTGAGCTACAGTCGTACATTTCTATGATCTTTACCTTCTATTTATTTTTCAAACCAAAGCCCAGAGGACACAGATTCGTGACTGTGACTTTGATAGGATGGCAGTAAATCACTGTGCCCTGTGAGTTTACCCCTGAACCTCCAGCAGGCCGCTGCACGCTGACCTTTTCCCTTTTTACGGTCTGCAGTATAACTACATCTACAGGGGCTCCTGATGGCGACCTTTACTGTGTGCTGTGACAAGTAGATATTAAACATCATAAAAGTTACTGTGAATGTACAGAGCTGTGCTCAGGATTATTCAGGACATTGTCCCGATAGCATCAGAGCAGCCGCCTCGTTGTGCACGCGCCACAAACTGGAGCTAAATACAGCCGCTGGAGTAAAGAGCTGACGGACGGTCGGTTTATCCGGTTAAAGGTTTCTTATGGGGGGAAGCTTCAGGACACACACACCCCCCCGCCCATGCAGGGCGCCGTGAAGCTCGGGAAGCCACTATCTGTGTGTATTATTACATTTCATGGCCTGTTTCCTAAGGTGGTGTGAAAATATGAATGTGTGGTGATGGTGGTGCGTCACCACTGTTCCGCTTGTTTAGAAAAGCCTTGGGTGAAGCTTATTTCTGTCCAAGAAACCTTTTATTACTTGTTTTTGTGCTTCAACATGTCTGTGTCTCCGCACACAGCCCCTGCGTGAAGCCACTTCCACCTCACAAGCCTCTGTTTTCTTTTCAAATTAAGGATTAGTCTTATCTTAAATAGGGGCATTAAACGACTTTTTCTGATTGCCCCCCCCCCACTCGAGGCACAGCTAAGTAAGGGCTGGTAATTGACTTTTCTCACTTGTTTACTTGCTCTGGCCCCTGCAGTGGTTTAGGCTCGTGCTTGGCTCCAGCTTCAGCCGTGGCCCCGACGGCTGCTGCTGTGTTTGGTGAACTGGGTCCTGCCGGGAAACATGTTTCCACTGTGAACTTGCAGAACACCCTGACCGGTTGTTGCTGTTGTGGCAGCCTCTTCCCTGTCTTTGTACCAGGTTCTGTGTCAGCCCTGGTTTTTAAGGAGGAGCAATAAACTACCAGCGACCAGGCGAAGTGACGGGGCGAGGGGCATTCAAAAGGTGCATCCCAGAGGCAGCAATGGAGAAGCTCCACATGTAGGAGGAAAGCTGTGGTAAACACAGCTGGTTTGGGGGAGGAGCCAGAAGTCGTTCAGCTACGCGGCTGCTGTTAGAGATGGCAGATTCAGGTGGACAGATGGATTGTTGGTTTCATGGTCATTACCTGATGTCTTGATTGGATTTTAGGAACGTCATTTAGGTTCCACCGAGAGAAGCGTTCGTCACATGAGTCCATGATGCCTGAGAAACACTAGGAACGAAATAAAGCAAATGGACTTCTGGAACTAGAACGTAGAACTTCTCTCAGTACAGTTAAGTTTACAATAACGATCTGTCTGTTCGTGTCATAAACAAATGTTTGTACTGAACCCACGAAGCAGGAAACGTGACGTTTTTAATGTAGCTGCTGTTTGCTGTGCGTAGAGAGAGAGAGAGAGAGAGGCCTCCCCGGGCTTTAATGAAGAAGTGCTCCTTTGTTTCAGCTGTGGGTGAAAATGTTTCTGCTGGATCCTTCATTTGCACCCTGCTAAGAAAAGAAATGTTCCCGGTGTCACAGATTGTGCTGCTCTCAAGGCTCCATGCTGAGAGAGTCTTTCTGTTAAAAATAAAATGAGGGGAGACGGTAAAATGTACTCGGCTGAGGTATCGTTTCATTTTACAGATGCTGCTGCAGCCTCTTATAACACTTGTCTAACGCTTTGTGAACTGAAGCCACATCAGCAGCTACACGGCTCCTAGTGGCAACTACTGTGATCTCTGCACTCTGAACACTTTCATGTGTACCCCCCCCCCCCCCACTTCACTGATGCTCCGCATCCTTTAACACAGGCGGCTCGTACCCTGAGAGATAAATCAGCTACCCTGCAGCACCAGCACGGTGTGAACAGAAGCATGCACCCACTTGTAGATTCCCCTAAACTCCTCGTGAAATACCGCCTCACCACTTTGTTATAAGTGGTGACACACACACACACACACACACACACTGAGCTGCGTTGTCTGTTTCAGGTATAAATACTTCGGCTTCTATGCATCAGCGTCAGTGAAAATACAGCCGTCACGATCGTAAGAGTGTACGTCGCTTTATGACTTCCTGTGAAATTATTTCCTCAGAATTAGGACGTTATGATCCGTTTTTATAAAGAAAGAAGAAAGGTATTTCCCCGAGGGCATTAGTCAGACATCAGGAATATTATTACTATTATATAGAACTGGTTTGAACCAGCCTTGTGTAACACTCCTCACAGCTGGATTGCATTAGATCTCACGTGTACCTCATGAAGTGGGAGGTGTGCTGAAGACACACATGCAGCAGACGATCACTTCCTGTCAAGCACCAACACATCAGGGTCAGAGGCAGATCTACAGTGGGGCAAAGGGGGGCAGCTGCCCCACCAACTTTTATGTCCCTAAAATCATACTTTTGTTTGATTAAGCCTCTTATAGCCTATAAATTATCTTATTAATTCACCAAAAATAGAATTTTAGATCCTTAAAAACATTATACTATTAAAATAAATTATTAAGTATGGTATTTAAATATATATATTTTTTATATATTTATTCTGTTGTTTTACTGTCCTTCAGTCATGAAGGACGTGTGATTTCTTAAACACACACACACACACACACACACACACATCTTTGCTGGTCTGTACTGATGATGATGGAACAGTGTGAACTGTAAAAGTGTTCTTTGGATTCAGTAGCTGAGCTCTTCTACACTAATATTAGTTTAAGTGGAAGTGATGTTGAACAGTCGGCATATGCTGCACATTTTGTATTAATACGTGGTTTATTCAGCTTCTCGGCAACAATGGCAGCATTCGTTTTTTCGGTCAGTCCACTGTGTGTCATTAAATTATTTACAACCAGTGATGAGACTGTCTGCATCGACCAGGCTCATTGGCTAATTGTCCCAAGTGTTTGGCTAAAATCTTACTGTATATGTCTGTGTACTGTGCATTAGATTAAAACATCACATGTTAGGTTTGTTCTGCAGAGCGTGAAGTTGGACAGGCTGGCCTCAAACGCCCACCTCTGAGCACCAGATGGCTGCCCGTGAAGCTTGCCGCAGCCAGCAGTCACCGCGGCCTATCAAAGATATGACACTCACACAGTGACGGTGTTATAGAGGCCTAACAGAGCAGGTCGCTGCACAGCGGTGATAACCACACACGTCACAAAAGATTGCAACTGCCATGTGCTCAGTGAACGTAGCCGCTGCTCAGGACTGACCCCGGCTCACTGCATCTTTTTAACAGGATCTGCAGGTGGAGAAAAACTGTTAGTGTTGGCATGCTAACACTGAACCTCTAAACACGCGCATGTTTGAATGTGTTAGCCCGCACGGCTGCAGGCTCTCTGTCGTGATTTGATGTGGAGGCCCAAATAGTGTCAGATGAAAAAAAGTTCCACCTCCCACAGCAGAAAAGTTTGGCTGGTTTGAAAAAGTCTGTCGCGTTTGATGCCTCTAGATGTCTGCTCTCTCTTGTAGGTCTTGAGGATCGTTAATCTGCTGAAAAGATATCACCTGAAGTTCAGTATCGGAACGTGCCATCAAGGAGCAAAAGCTTTAAAGTCGTCATTTGTTGTTGTTTGTGTCCCAATTAGGAGCACAAGGAGCCTCTTGACAGGTTAGAGGAGGAGGAGGAGACAGGGAGCTGTGGGAGAAGTCAAAGAGGAGTAGGGGGGATGCCGAATGATGGCGTCATTAAAAGGCACGGTGTGTTTTCCAGGAAGGTGTATGAGAGAGAGACGGTGAGGTTTAACTTGGGTGTGCGATCGATAGAGAGACCAGAGGAAGCTGCTCCTGCATCTCATCAAAGCCTTCTTCATTATGCATGTGCTGCAATTACCTGACGTCTGTGAGGAAATGTACTGAACCAAATGACATTCTGATTAGTGACTGTAATCACAGGGTCAGTGAGGTGGCTTCACTCAACACACACACACGTGACTCAGGAACTGATGGTAATTCTCACTTATTGTCTGCTCATGGTATTGCTGCTCTACCTCCCCCCCTCCTCACCCCCCCTCTTTGTTCTGCTTATTCTACTTCTGAAGATTGTTAAAGACCTCAGCTTTTCCTGCTGCAGTGGTTTCCAGTCTTCTCTGTCAAACACATTTACCAGACTGGGTTTAGTTTATGGGCTTTTATTTCACCTCCTTGTCTTTGACTGTGGAAGGGGTTAGTGTTAGGGGTTAGGGTTAATGTTAGGTGTTAAGGTTAGGGGTTAATGTTACTTTACTTTACTTTGCTTGGCAGACGCTTTTATCCAAAGCGACTTACATGGAGCGACTTACTGGTTGTCTGGCTCAGGGACACACCTGGTAGTGTAGGATGGATTAGGAGTCGGGATTCGAACCAGGCCGCATGTTAGGTGTAAGGGTTAGTGTTAGGGGTTAGGGTTAGTGTTGGGATTAGGTGTTAGTGTTAGGGTTAATGTTAGGTGTTAGGTGTTAGGGTTAATGTTAGGTGTTAGGGTTAGTGTTAGGGGTTAGGGTTAGGTGTTAGTGTTAGGGTTAGGGGTTCGTGTTAGGTGTTAGTGTTAGGGTTTATGTTAGGTGTTAGGGTTAGTGTTAGGGGTTAGGGTTAGGTGTTAGTGTTACGGTTAGGGGTTCGTGTTAGGTGTTAGTGTTAGGTGTTAGGGTTGGGTTAGGTGTTAGTGTTAGGGTTAGGGGTTCATGTTAGGTGTTAGTGTTAGGTGATAGGGTTGGGTTAGGTTAAGGGTTTAGGAACAGGTTTAGGGGCTTTCTTGAGATAAATTCATATTGTTGCCGTCGTTTGAAATCCCAGGCTAGTCAAGCATGCATTGAAGCCTGTATTGATATGTTGTTGAAAACTTATCTCTCAGATAACTTCACCTCGGGGACCGAACGTCTCCACCAGCATTATATGAGGGCAGGTATTCACGTGTGGAGGAGATAAACCGCTTTGGGTTGATGTAATTGTTAGAACTTTTGGTGCATTAGTGGTGTTGCTGTTCCAGTCAATGGAACAACTAAACTTTTGTGTCTGGTTCAGTTTCTCTCTCAGAATAAACACCGCTTACACAAACACAATGAGCATAAAATATTGAGTATGTGATAAAAGCTCTAATGAATTAGTTTAGTATGAGGGCAGCAGGGTCATCACATCAACGCGGGCTGGACTCTGGGTGCCTTAGTAATTTTATGACCTTCTTCTATCATTATTTTATTGTTTTCTTTCATGTTCCAGTGGAAACTGGGTTACAACCTCAACTCAGCTGTTATATCGAAGCCTGCAGTCAGCCTGACATTACCTGAGTGAATCAGGAAGACACAGCACAGCTGTCACTTTAATGGCACCAAAAAGCAGCTCAAACACAGTATCTGACCCAGTAAATCTCAAAGACACAGAGGACGGAGGTCTGCTGCTCCGGTGATTCACTTAATAAACCATCTGGTGGCATCATGCCAGCACAGCCTCCTGAAAAGAATGTTTTTATGTTATTGTCTTTAATTTATTGTTTTTCATGTACTTGTTTTCTTTCCGTTCTCTCCTAGAGAAGCTACAAATGACCAGAAGCAAAGTCCTTGTATGTTTAACATACTTGGCGAATGAAGCTGATTCTGATAAGTTGATATTTAGCACTTGAGCCTCTCACCATAAAGTTCAGTAAAAAAATCAGCTGCAGTTTGTCCTAACACTGACAAACAGGATGTTTCATAATCACACATTTACTTAATAAAATAGTTAAACAACAGGAAAGCCAACGCTGACCTGAAAAACTCAGAGATGTTTGTGTGCAGCAGCAGCTGCTGCTGCGGTGGTGGTAAGTCACTGGGAACATGTCACAATAGTCTGACACGCTTTAGATCTCCTTTAGCTGTCAGTGGAAACTCTGACCCAGAAAATGTCAGACGTTTCTGAGTGAACAAGAACTGAACTGCTGCAAGGTGAAGTCATTAACCTTGCTTTTCCACTGTGGTCAGACACACGTATCTGACTTTCCGTGTTACGGCCGTCACACTTTTTTCTCTACGTTTCTGACAGCGGTGATAAATATCAGTCTGCAGCACAGTGTTTTTATGAAACCATGTTTGAATCCTTCTGTTTTCACTCGTGTCATGTTGCTGCATCCTGTTTGTGTTGCACCTACGGACATGGAAACAACCGAGGGACTGAAGAGAACTCACGAGGTGGAATATTCTCAGGAAGTCCTGCAGCTATGGGGAACATTTTTCCCTCTGGACGTTCTTTAATCTCCTCCATGATTTGTGACTCAGCTGCTGTCACCGTTCTTAAAGTAACTAACCCTCTCCCACGCTCTTTTACTTACTCATGCTTACTCTTCAGGTGAAATTGGTTCACAACCCATTTTTTCGTTTATGCTGGGACAAACTGAATCATATTTTCTTTCTGCTGTAAAAACATTCACAGTAATTAGCTTCCCTACTATCTGCAGCATTTTGATCCCACAGGGACGGAGTTTTAGAGACACGCAGCTTGAATTGTGATGAATCGATTGGTGTGTTGTTGCTAATTAGGAAGTTGGTGCAGCTTTGTGCAGTTACACAAAGGACATGGATGCATTTATTTCTAACATGCTGCACCGGGCTGAATCAAGGCAGGGGGACCGGGTTTTCTTTGTCCTGTCACTAAATCAGTATTTACCCCGCAAAGGCTACAGAGGCCACTGCATGCTGGTAATTAATGTCAGGCTTCACTGTGTAGAGTGTGGAGCAGCTAAATGAAGGAGTGAAAGGCCACACGCTCTCATGGAAGTAACTAGTTTACCTAAACAAGTCCTTTACTGCTAATGCTTTTACTTGCTGCAATGCTGTATGCTCCACCTCTGTTGTAAAATAACTCGGTGAGCTGGTGGATAAAGCAGGATGGGGCTGGATAATAGTCTGGGTTGTGGTCGAGCACAATCAGGATTGTAAGACAAAGCCGTTGTGACACGGACAACGGGGAACCTCAGTAACTACTCGACAGCGGGGAGACCTGCAGCACAGTAATGTACAGTACCTGTTCATCAAATGATGGTGGGGGTGGCACTGACATATGCTCCGTAAAGTAGGCCAGTCCCATCAGGGATTCATATAAATTAAGATCAAACACTGTGCTCGGCCCTGGGGTTTCAGCCCGATGCAATTATTGTTAAATCCACACTTTCTCCAATGTACGCTCTGTGCACTGTTTCGCTAAAGCCTTGTTCCAAAGAGTAATTACAAGGATATTTTTCATTTAGTTTTGTTTCAAGCTGTGAGGAGATGCTGCAGGAACAATCTGCCCTTCAGTCAGACACAGTTTAATGTCTGTTCATTAGTTCTGTGGAGCTTCAAGGAGAGAAAGCTGCATTCAGAGCTGCTGGAGAGGAGCCGCACAGAGACAGAGTCACATGGTGGACCAACACTGGCGCCATGGAGCTGCTGCTTTACAGCCTGCAACACGCACAGCCGTCCCTGTGCAAGGAGGTCAGACTGGTGCTTGTCCGTCAAAGTATCTGGAGAGATCTCCATCGTGGTTGTCCCAGTTCTAGCATCCACGCTGTCTTTGCTTTGCATTGATGCAGGTGGTGCTGTGAGTAAAGTTGGTCTGATAATAAAACACAAAGTGATAAACCTTCTAAATCATTTACCACAGAGAGCTTCTGTTTTCACTACGTCTGCTGTTTAATTAGCTGAGTCAAATTAAAACAGAGTTCACCCGGTCCAGAGTCCGTCTCAGCTCTGACTGGTTGTCCTTCCTTTGAGGGTTAGTTTTCAGGGACTTTGGACATTAATCATCGTCACTGTGAGTGTGACAGTTAAAATGTTAAATTCATCATTAAAATAGAAAAAAAATGCCCATCGTGTTGGATTAGAGTAGTGAAAACAGAAACCTTCTGAGCAGGAGAAACTGCTGGGGGGGGCAAAGTAGGAAAATGTGTGGAAAAACCAGGAAGTTAAGGTTAAAGCGCAACATCGCATCAAAATGCCGTTTCTGTGGTGCTGTAAGAGACGACATCCACGCCTCCTCGTGTGGGGAGGCGCCCTCTCAACAAATATATATTTATACTAGTGTTGTAGTCAAGACCACCGAAACCAAGACCAAGACACACGTCAATGTTGAACCTGGGATCTTCATTACTTTTAAAAGAGTTCTAGTCTGTTTTCACTCTTGGTTTTGGCCTCGAACTGTCTTGGTCTCGGTCTCGGTCTCGGTCTTGGCGGTCTAAACTACAACACTAGTTCATCTGGGTATCATGAGAAGATCAGCGTCAGGATGTTACGAGAAAATAACCTGCTTTAAGAATAAATAAATGGTAGAAATGACTTCCTCATTAACGGGAGGTCATGATTTGGACGAGGACGGTCTCACAGAAACATTCACAGTAGAAGAGGCGGCGCTGTGTGCAACACACTTTGTTATGAAAAGGAAAGATTAAATATATCTGCCTCTGGCGGGAGGAGGCCGACATCCTCGAGCTCCGGCAGAGGAGGAACTCGGCTCGTCTCTCAGCCAGATCACACCGCTGACTGACTGATGATCCACATTTCTCACTGTAATGGAGTCTTTTCAACTTTTATTCTCTTGACGTGTTGCAGCAATCGTTCGTCTGCCTTTAACCCCCATCACTGGGCTCCTTCCCAAACCAAGCCTCTGCTGAGAGGCTTACAGAGGTCACACATTATTCAGATGTGTGCATGGATGACATCAGCGTAGCGTGGCAGGGACGTCCCCCCAGTATCAGTGACATGGAGAAGACAAGCAGCGAGGGGACATGCTTAAACATGTCTTATGAGTCATTTCCTGAGCCGACTGTTGTGAGGATGGGAGTGATGGAGACGAATGAATTCAGATGAACTCTGACCCGAGCCGGGACGCTGTTTAACGTAGTTTATTAGTGTGTTTCATTACTGTGAAACACACGGTGCCGTGAACCTCATCTGCCTGTGACTGACGGGCGACGCTGTGACACACGTGTCCGGTGGAGACGAGGACTGAACACTGTCGGTGACCGCCAGTTAACACGATGCGTTTAATGGTTTTCATGTGTCGACTTCTTTTTTCTTCTGTAGATTCTGACCCGTTTCTGGTTTTGAACCTGTTCCTCTACATAGCTAACGATAATCTCTTGATGGGATTACACACCTACACACCACCTTCCGCGTCTCCGAGCCCTTTCAGATGTGCGCACAGGTTAGATTTCAGAGCTATTTCTGGTGAAGCACAGCTCCGTTTCTATTCATCCCGTGGGAACTGACTTGCCAAGAATTTTCTCGCCGTTATTGTGGCGCTGGCAGATGTTCGGGCCGTGATGCACAGGGCATCGTTCTGAACTGGCAGCGGCGCCGAGGGTGCTGCCTCATCGCTTTGTTTAAGATGATATTTTGCAACCAAACCGTCACTGAGTTTGTTTCTAAGCCAAACTCTCCTTTGTCGTCGTCCACGTCATCACCTGCACAGACTCGTGACATGAGCTGACCTGCTCTGTGTTGGTGACCTGTCTGTTGTCTTCCAGGGTTTGATTCCTACTTCACGTCGAGGACTCTGGAGAACAACCGGAGAAACGTGTGGTTTGCTGAGTACTGGGAGGAGAACTTTAACTGCAAGCTGATGAGCTCCTCCAAGAAAGACGACAGCAGCAGGAAGTGCACAGGTGAGCGTGTGTGTGTGTGTGTGTGTGTGTGTGTGTGTGTGTGGATGCACATGAAAATACTGCAGTACCTCTGTGTACTTCATGCAGATTCCACTGTTCCTCAACACGTTCTCTCCTTCAGCGCTTCATGACTTTTCAGTGGGGCCGAGGACAGACTGCTTTCTATTAGCGGACCTCCGTACGTCCAGTGTTCGGCCCAGGTCGTCTTCACAGCCCCGTCGTTCAGTGTTTGAGCAACTGACGTGCAGCTTTATGTAGAAAAGTCAGGGCTGTTCGGCGGCGGTCGTGATTGTCTCTTCGCTGGTGCTCACACGGTGTTAACGCCAAACAAAACCAGAAACTGAACAAAGCAGACGAACTCACAGGAGGAAATGTTCTGTGACGGAATGAATCAAACACTGACTGATGAAGTGCAAACACTCGGCGTTTTCTCCTGGAGCCCGTTCACTGCGTCTAGAAACTCCTGCATCTGTTTGATCTACTTCGACTTAATGACCCAGTTTGATCGAGTGAACAGACCTCGAACACCAATGAACCCGTTTTATTCACTGAAGCCACGAAAGAACTTCCTGTGACTGAAGCTGATCACTTTCTGGCGTCTTGTCTCCATTCAGCTGTTACGTGCTTCTCCTTCCTGTGGTGTGACTCCGCCTCCCCCGATCATCTCTCTCAGACATTAGTGGAGTTTACTTTGTGTATGTGTGAAGGAAATTCTGCAGCAGAGACAGGTGCAGATTCCCTGTTCAGCAACGTTCCTATTTTCAGCACGGAGACTCGGGACCTGCCCACACTGCCTCGCTCCCAGTGCATGTTGGGATAATCTCGAGGCTTCTGCAGCCTTAAACGGGATGAATAGATCTGGGAAAACACCAGGGATACACCACCCATACTTGTAGGGGGGTGTAGAAAGTAAATATGACACCGTCAACACTGCTGCTTTATGGGACACACACACACACACACACGCGCAGCATCGTGGAGACCAGCCTGTCTGTGGGTATTGCTCTAATAAAGCTGCCACAGGCTGCAGCGCTGGAACGAAGCTTCCTGCTCTGTTTAGACCAGGTTTACTCACAGCCGTCAGTCACGCTCGCTGCCTTTATGCGGCCTGATTAATCTGGTGTTTTCCATTTGGAAAAGTAATTATACTTCCCAACAGTGGTGACTGCATTTATTATCAGCTGATTTAAATATGCAGATACGTCGGTGTGTGATGCTAAAGGAGCGGTGAAATCTCACTGAGCTCCAGATGCTCTCCGTCCGTTTTCTTTTCCTTTTGCAGAATCACAGTGTTTTCCTCTGAGTCGATGGATTAATATTTGCTTTAGTGTCATTACTGGGAGCCCGAGACGTGTCTGTGTGCTGAACGTGTTCATTAACAACCAACGCAACTAGAATTAGCTCAGTGCTGCAGCAGGTTCCTTCAGTTCTGCTCAGACAGACGAACACTTTCATCCCTCTGCATATTCTAACAGAGTTCTTTGTGAATCGATGCCCCCAAACAACAACTGGGGCAATAATCTGCATTAAACCATTTAGCTCAGCTGCAGGAGAGAGCTGCACCGTACAGCAACATCTGGATCGAGTGATCCGCCCTCGTCTTCTGCTGTAGATCAGGATGTTCTACGTCTCAGTCTAGTTTCTGCGCCAGACCCTGGAGTCACCGTCCAGGATTTCAGGGCCAATACGGAGAAATCACAAGCTGTTGTATATTCTATTAGTTTAGCTTGACCTTATTGTCACCAATGATTTGCTCAGTGATTCTCAATTACAATGATGAAACAGCTGGTTTTAATTTTAGCCTCTAATTCAAATGATGATTGGCTGAAATGAGGCAGGACAGCACAGGAGCCTCGTGTCTTTTTTTAGTCCAGAGACCGGATCCTGCGCTGGGTAACAGTCTACTCACTGCATCAGGTTTGACGCTGTCCACAGTCTCAGCCGCTCTGTCTCTGCTCTGTCGCATCAAAACTGAAAAACGTTTCTTATCTTGTGCAGACGAATTGTTTGTTCATTCACTCCTGCTTCATAATGGGGAGAAAAAAACTTCTGCATTGATTTTGTTTCCATCGGTGCAGTTATAAATCTGTGGACTCGTTTAATCACTTTGTCACCCGGCTCGATAATATCTGGACACTGAAGCTAGAGCAGAGGCAGTAGATTCACCGGACACACCTGAAGCTGTGACTAACTGGCTGCAGTCAGAGGAGTGTTGGTTTCCTGAGCCGGTAAACGCTGGAGAAGAGAATAAACCGGTGGCTCGGACGGTGGTCCTGAGGAAAAGAGCTGAAGGACCCACATTAAACTGTGGGTCTCAGCCACTGTCAGTGCAGCGTGGCCGAGCTGGGGACACTCAGTGGGACCCGTTTTCAGCAGATGGCTCGGCTGTTACTAACGTCACAGTACTTTACTTTGCTTGGCAGACGCTTTTATCCAGAGCGACTTACAGGGAGCTAGCGCTGGGTGTCTGGCTTAGGGACACACCTGGTAGGGGATGGACTAGGAGTCAGACGGGGTTTGAACCTGCGACCTTCTACATCCCACATCCCACATCCAGTCTGACGCTTAACCCATTGAGCTACCAGTATCAGGATTGTTCCAGGTCTGGGGACTAACGCCGTCGGCTGCTCTGATTCGTTATGATGTTCCTACCCTGAGCTGAAGTTAATGATGATAATCAGTCGTCACACGTTCCTGGTTAAGAGACTAATGTTTTAGTTGCTGTGAGCAGGTCAAACACAGAAGCTTGACGAGATCTGGTTTCGCCTCACGTGTTACTCGGACAGCAGTCAAGTAGCCTCAGCCTGTTGTAGGAAACTCTGTCCACCACAAAACAGCTTTGTTCCGCCGCAACGCCACCTGTGTCTGTTTCTCCCAGGCACACTGATCCATTGTTCGAGCTCACCTGACGTCCCCAATCGCTTCAGACTAGGCTTCATCCTGGAGACGTTTGCATCGGGTGGAGGTGGAGCATCTGCTGTCGGAGAGGGAGCAGGACGTCTCTGTGGAAACACTGGCTGTTTTGGGGCATTTCAACTCGAACTTCGACTTGTTGACTTGACTCAGACACGACTGGAGATAACTGTGAGATTGTGTGACTGTGAGGACGTTTGATGCGCTTCAGCCACAGTGATTGTGACGCAGCACAAAGAAAGGTCTCCTGTCATCGTGAAACGTGTCTGTGAGCTGTGATTAATCCCGGATAATTGGAGCTTCCGCTGACCTCTGGTTTCTGGATGGGAGTGTCCTCGGAGCCAGAACTCTGCAGCACGATGCGGTGACAGAGTTTGTTTGTGTTGTGAAACGCACGTGACTGTGAGTCCATTACCATACAGCAGCAGCGTGGACGTTCGTGACACGCAGGCGTTAAACTGGGATTCCTTTCAGTGGCAGAGAAGGGAGGAGGCCTCCATACATAATTCATCTCACATGAGACTATTCATGGTTTATTCAGCGACGCAGCGAACTGCACACGCTGACAGGCGCACAAATGGAAGCGCGACACACGGAAAGGACGGAGGTCACTGTGGAGGCGGGTGACCACGTTCTTACACGGGCCTCCTCAATGCAAACCATCGGTACAGCTTATCGAGATACGACCCAAAGACGAACAGTTACACGGTAAAACCAGGTCATTGAAACTCAACAAAAGGTAAAATCACATAATCTAACATTTTGTTATTGGAGTGAAATGTGAATGAAGCAACGTGTCTTTGATCTGAGCAGATTTAAATGTGTCACCCACAGAAGTGAGAGGGAGGATGATCATTTCCTCTCTGTGTGAAGATGTTGGTTTGTGAGAGAGGAGAAAACCAGCTGAGGGCTGCGTCATCCAGCCCTGCTGCACAGGGGAGGGTTTAATCAGCATGTCATGGTCAAACGTAGGTCGTTTAAGAGCCTCAGAGGGGCAGGCTGACATTTATGAAAAATGCTTTTATGAATTAAACAGAGCAGCAGCTGAGAGGGAACAATCCTCTCAAGGACTTTCACTAAGAATGGGAGTTTGGATGGTCACAGTCTGGAGACCTGTTTCCAACGACGAGGAGAAAGTGTTTAACGTGCTCCAGGTAGAGACAACTCCAGGACTGTGCGTCTCATCACTCATGTCATTGTGTGATGAGACGATGCTGAGCGGGCGTTGAGTGGTGACTGCCAGAACGTTTCAGCGTTCTCATCGTAAATATGTCTTTCTCAGCCTGATCGATGCCTCCTGTTTATGATGATGAGACCTCCACTGCTGAGTGGACGTGTCAGGCCACCTGTTCTTCTGCTGCTTTAGTTCCTTCCACAGATCCACGGGATGATTGGTGCTGGATACCTGCTCTCTCTGTGTCTGTCTGTTTAAAATGATGTTATCACTTCTAACAGCTGCTGTGAATCACTTGAATGTTCGACTTTCTGTTTGGCAGAGGACGTCTCCTGATTACCCTCTGATGATATTCTCCTCTAACGAATGTCTTCATTAAGTTCTACCTGTTACGGAACCTTACACGCGAGAGGAACGACAACAAAAAGCACAAAGACGGGAGACGGAGACAGAGCGGAGTGTGGAGGGCGGAGCGACGAAGAGAACCTGCGGCACGGGAGCAGATGAGAGCTGGAAAGTTAATGGTGTGAATCAGAACTCCCAGCATCCTCTGCTGCTCCCTGCTCCTCTTCCCCATCTTGCAGTGGATCTGTGTGCTCTGTGTCGTCTTCGTTCTCTCCCCGGGAACCACGGACTGTCTCTGAAAGGCCTGTTGAGACCAGCGGGGCAGGGGCATGTTGCCACGGCGACGTGGATGGGGTCAGAAATCCTGAGATACCTGCATCGTTCATCACATCGTTAGATATTCAGATCAGTTAAACTTTCACAGAGAATGTTTGTGTTGTGGATTCCCACGGGCCTCCTCTGACCCAGAGTCTGAACCCTTCAGCAGCACACACCTGTGAGTAGAAGTACTGCAGTACACGCAGTAAACTTCATATCCAAACACACATTTCTGGTCCAGTAATCTCAGAGTTTAACCTATTTTCAGAGGCGAAAACAATCTGCATAAATCATGCTGACGTGTGAAAGACTCACTCAGAGCACAATGAGGCCACGCGAGTCTTTGGAGGCTTTTTCCTCCTGGAGCCCAGACGCTGGGTGAACGCCGGGACCCCACGGCTGCCGCTGTTTAAACTATTTAGCATTTTTTGCTGCATAATGTTTCCTCCAGCGTCACGGAGCAATTGTGCGTCCTGATGATGCATGCTGCTGTTTCACGGAGCTGCAATCCACCCCGCTGTCTCGCTGATTGTCTGAATTTATTTGCATCTATTCGTCTCATTGTCTTCATCCTCGTGTCGGCTGCTTCCGTCTAATTATGTACATTTTATGAGTCGCTCGCTCGCACCTCTGTCAGAACTGAGCACAACTTCAGATGTGATGGAAACAAAGTGTTGACCGTGTGGAGGAGTCTCATTGTGCAGCGCGACCAAACCACCACGGCTGCAGACAGAGACTGGTTCTTAGGGCGGTTCACTGGGTTGACTCGTGTGCGCTCATGCACGGACCCGCGTTCACACAACACCCCACAGGAGGAGCAAGAGGTGCGTCAGTCTTTGTGGCGCTTTGTGCAGACAGGAGGACATGTCCAAGTGTTACTCCCCGTGAATTTGTGCAATAACATGTTACAGACTCATTAATAAAAGAAGAATCTGCTGTGTGGGAAACACTGAAAGAACCAAAGGAACCGAACAAACTTTGTGCGTCGTAGTTATTTGTCTGTTGGAACAATCAGCAGTCAGAGACTCCTCCGTCATATCGGCGTAGATCACGCGTCCAGCCTCCATCCAGGACTGAATAAAGTTCTGCACCCTCCTGTTTCACTGGCAGACCTGTCACCACAATCCTCGTATCACCCTGTAAATGAATGCAACCTGCTGCTGTTCTCTGAGCACAACTTTGGACACGCTTGTCTTTGCCGCTGAGACGGGCTCCGTTTCAGTCCCTCAGGCTTCGACACCAACTGGTGAGAGCCTTAATTGGGACGTGGTCCCGGTCGTCGTCCCAGCACTCGTGCTCATTTTATGAACGAACATCCAGCAGAACCTTCCTCCGGGTTCAGGTTCCGTTTAGAATCTGGACCTGAGCAGATTCACTGCGTACGTTCCCTCAGTCTCTCTCTCTCTGTCTCCCTCAGGTCAGGAGCGCATCGGCATCGACTCCAAGTACGAGCAGGAGGGTAAGGTCCAGTTTGTAATCGACGCCGTGTACGCCATGGCCCACGCCCTCCACAACATGCAGAGAGACTTGTGTCCGGAGAACTCGGGCATCTGCCCCGAGATGGATCTGGCGGGAGGGAAGAAACTGCTCAAGTATATCCGCAGTGTCAGCTTCAACGGTGAGTGGACTGATGCCTCTGTCCTTCTGCAGGCAGTAAAACGGGCCGTTATGATGTGTGCTGAGCTTTGTGCTCCAAGGCCAAATGGTGCCAAAGTAGCAAAGTGAGCCCGAACATAAAAACCCTGGTGGTTGTGTCTGCGCTGCGATGCACAGCTTCAGTTTCATCTTCCAGCATTATGTTTATTATGTGAAGCTGCTGTATCTCACTGAAGCTGACAGCACACGTTCATCAGGGTTTTACTGAGTCGTCACAAAACACTGGATCAGCTCCGGCTTTGAACTCTCGAGTCTCGTGTGAATCACACACATTTACGGTGGAACAAAAAAACAGGAAACTAGTACAGCTACTGACGTCCACATCATCGTCGTCTCTTTGCAAAAGCGTGCCGCGCCTCCTCCTCAGGAAGGGAGAGATGAAGAGGAGGCGCAGACCTTACTGGTTTAGTGCCATTATAACTGCCGGACTGAAAATCACGTGAGAGACTTTCTCCTCCATCACACTGATCCAGTGATAGTGCTGGATGGACATGCTGATCCAGCTACATGTCACAGTCCCGAGGTCTTTACTCGAGTCTTTACTGAAGGCAGGGTGAGAAGGAGTCTGATCAGACGGCTAGCTGCGCTAAGCCAAGTAAATCAAGCAGCTACACACACGCGCGCGCTTCCTGCTGTTTGTCAGACCACTGATTCACTGGTCACATGTTCTGTACCAGTTGACATGAATATATTTCGTTACTTAAAATATATATGTGCATCAACACAGACAGTAAAATAAATACGCAATGAACAAAATATATATACCTTTAAAAAATATATCTATAATCTGTGAATTAATGACATTTAAATACAATGTTTTATTTTAAAATGTAATTTATATTTTTAATTTTATAATTTAAATGCTTATTATATTTATTAAATTGTGTCCCTCTCCACACTCCATAAAATCATGGAACCTGTTTCAAAACCAGGGTGAAACACAAATGTGTTGGAAGCAACTGAATCCATTCATAGTAAGTCACGTCTTTTCATTTCACGGTCCCCGTCTAAAGCTTTAACCTGAAGTTCTACCGAGTTTCTGGGTATGAGTGGTTTTTAAAGGCAGTATGTTGGTCCAGCTCATTGTCTCAGTGATTAAAACCAGAACTAATTAATCAACTCATCAGAATGTTTCTGAAACACCAGACACAGGATGTTAAATACAGTTAAATCTTAGCATTTCTAAACCGTCCGGTGGAAAATGTTCCTGCAGCAGCAGCACAGAGACTCGTGGGATATAAAAACCACTGGGCTTGTAACAATAATCACTTCATTACAAACCAGCCGATCTAAGCCATAAACTAACAGAACTGAATTAAGTGCTAAAAACTTAACAAGATTAAATCCTCTACATTAAACCCACATTAAAGTTCTTTTTAAAAAGTAAGGAGGTGTTTATAGTTTATTAAGGTCCATAAAACCAGCAGGCGGAGTTCTCAGAGTTCTGAGCGGAACAAAAGTCGTTACATGTACCAAAGACGCTGATCGTCGATGATTCATTCATTCACACTGACCGGTTCTGGGTGGGTTCTTATGATGATTCCTGTGGTTCCACACATGTAGAGTCAGAATCTGCTGTAACTACTGCGAAACAAGAACCACAGCGAGTCCGTGTTCGGCCTCGTTCACTGTGTCCTGAACACGTGAGTACCGAAAGTGACGACTGCTACTACGACTACTTAAAACTGAAGTTTTGAGCAGTCGTCAGCTGTGTTTGAAGTTTGTCCAGTCGTTAAAAACCTGCGTGTTTAATCTTCTTAAGCTTATCTAAAAGGCCACGGCTGCAGTAATCAACGTGTTTTAGGGAAAACTTTATTAAAGCTGGGTCTAAAGCGGATCTGTGAGTTGTGTTGCTGTCATGGAACCTGTTAACAGCAAATTCTGCTGCAGCCAGTGAAGGATACAGACCATCACATTCCCTGTAACTCATGTTGCTTTAGAAGTAGAAAAGGTCTGATCACAACTTCACCGTAAAGATAAAATATCAAATGTTGTTGCTCAAAACAACTGAACTGAAATAAGTTAAAGCTCCATTTGTTTTGTGCTTTGGAGTTTCACGGTTGTAAAAAAGAGAAAAAAGGATTTGAATAGATGTGTGAAAGGCAAAAAGCAACGAATAAATAACATGCCTTCGAGAATCAAAAGGATTTGAGATAAGATTTGAAATTCTGTTTGTTAAGCTGATGCCCAGAGGGAAGGAGTCGGGACAGAAGCGCTCGCTCACCGTGAGGCAGGATTTGCCCAGCAGCCACGAGAGGCCTGCAGCAGGAGACAAAACAGATGCATGCTAAGAGTGTGGGTCATCCTCTCAGTACTCTACGGCTTTGTAGCATAAAAAGGTTCCAACATTTAAATTCTGTGGCGTCGTTAACACCCGTGTTTCAGAGCACCTGTCTGCTCCGTCGTCAGTGTGGACGCTGCCGTCTTCAAAGGAGAGCCGCTCGTCTCTCTGCTGGACGGACTGCTGAGTCCCGTCCTCAGGAGCTGAGCACTAAACTGCAGATGCTGCACCGCTCTGAGTTATGTCTGAAGGACAGAGGACGCTCCTTTGAAAGTACCGTACACATCAAAAGCAGCGATTGCAAAGGGCTTTGAAAAATTCAAAAAGAAAAAAAACAAGACGAATCATTTGGAGTCAAATTCAGGAGAAAAAAAACAGAACACACAAGAATAAATATGTGTCTGACAGTGAAGGTATGTGATTGTATCTGAGCATGTCCGCACACGTGCTAACGTGTTAGCTCAAACACGTGCTAACACGTTAGCTTAAAGCTTTATCATTTTACGTATGTGAATATTCTGCTTCTCTGTTTTTACCTGTGATGTTCAGGAAGTGAGTTGCACACGTTTCTAGTTTTAAAGCCGGAGACAGAGACGTGGAAATCTGCCCCTCCAGAGCTTTTCTTTTATCAGGTAATTAGCAAAGCTCGAATGTGCTAATTTAAAATGAACGTGTCAGTCGAGCTGTTCGTTCACCTTACATTAGTCTTAATTAAAAAGACAGACAGACTCAGAGGAGTCTGCAGAGCTGCTGGTGGCACCTTTACGCCCTCAATATATAACACACGGTGCTTTAGAATAAAAATTTCATACAGATAAAAAAAAATGTCTGGACCCATAAAAGACAAAGAAAATGATTCACTTAACACATAAACTCTCCAGGTTTCCTTTTTCTTCCAGCTGCTCTATTAAGACGAACATGAACCAAATATCGACTGAGGAATAAAATCTATTTGATGCCAACAGGCTCCTCTGTGTTGCATCTGGTTGCTATTAACCTCAGTATTGATCCGAAGCATCTGTCCAGTCGCAGCAGGAAAACACTGACACCGAGCTGCTGCCCGTCGTCAGTGTTTCGCTCGTTAACTGCTGCTGAAGATGTGAACAGAGTATTCCTCTGTGGTCCCCTGTCTCTGACAGTCACGTTTACATTAAACAGTGGCGGGTTTGAAAGTTTGAGAACATCTTTCTGGACTTTGACTGGTTCTGTGGGATGTTCCTGGTTCACTGGTTTATGAAGAGTTGACTGTTTAGATCAGTGATCTGGTAGGAAATGAAGCTACCTGCCGTCCTGAACCTGACGTTAGATGTTTCCTCCATAAACGCTCGGCGTTCTCTTCTGACACAAACTGTTTTTAAGCAGTGAGCAGGAATAAAGCGTCAAATCCAGGTGTATCTTTAACTTTTGCTCAAAATCATCTTCGATCGTTGGATTGAGTTTGACCATGACAAAGAGAAAGTCTTTAGCATGCTAGGCTAGTTAGCTCATCCTTCAGTAGACTTCAAGAAACAGGTAGGGACAGGACATCGGTCTGGACGTCTTCCTGAAGTCTTCCAGTCTGAGCATTGGTGTAAAATCTTTATCAAATCAAATATGTGGAGGCAGGTGATTCACCGTGACGACCCAGAGAGGGAGGGAGTGTCAGAATCCGAAAAACATGGGACGTGATTCAGTGGAGGAGCAGGTGAAGCAGGGAAGGAGCAGGTGAAGCAGGGAAGGAGCAGGTGAAGCAGGGAAGGAGCAAGTAAAGCAGTGGAGGAAGCAGGTGAAGCAGTGGATGATCAGGTGAAGCAGGGAAGGAGTGAGTAAAGCAGTGGAGAAGCAGGTGAAGCAGGGAAGGAGCAGGTGAAGCAGTGGAG
>JAUMTR010000022.1:22322091-22333910 GCA_032270685.1 Microctenopoma stevenorrisi
TGTTTAATCAGAGTCTGACTGATTGAGGAGGGAAAATATTCATCTGAAAACCACACACACACACACACACACACACAGACAGAGACACACACACACACACACAAGCACAGACATACACACACAAACACACACACGCAGACACACACGCAGACACACACGCAGACACACACGCAGACACACACACGCAGACACACACACGCAGACACACACACGCAGACACACAGACACACACACGCAGACACAGACACACACACACGCAGACACAGACACACACACACGCAGACACAGACACACACACACGCAGACACAGACACACACGCAGACACACACGCAGACACACACGCAGACACACACAGAGACACACACACACACACACACACAGAGACACACACACACACACACACACACAGACACACAGACACACAAACACACAGAGACACACACACACACACACACACACACAGACACACACACACACACACACACACACACACACACGCAGACTCCGTAAATTACACCAAACCTCATTTGCTTGAATCAGAATTTTCTTTAAAGCGTTTGGCTTTTTTAATATGTCGCTAATGCAGCTGCAGAATCTCCTCGCTCTGTCTGCAGGTTCTGTTTTTCTACATCGAAATTATCGAAACCAATTTCAGAGCAGGAAGAAAAAAGACTCCGGAGGAATGTACTTGACAATTAAAGGTGAATGTGACCCGGCAGCAGCGAGGGAGAAGATAGCGTCTCTCTTCTCCTGCAGTGTTATCAGCAGCGGCTCAGAAATCTGCTGCTGCTTGTCTTTCATGTCTGAGAGCCAGGCAGAGATGGAGACGAGAGATCCTGATGGCTGCTAAGCCTCATTAGGAGTAATGAAATTTGACCTTGATCTCTGCGACAGCTATCCCTCGGAGCTCTTCTCGCCGCGTTATGAGTCAGACGGAGATTTGAAGCGGATGGAGACGCGCTGAACAGGTCCGGGAGCATCCAGGAGGGTTAATGAAGCCGCTCTGAGGGCTGGATGACGGCGGTTCAAGTCCTCACGCTGATTAGTGGAGAAAAGCTGCGACTCAGACAAACAAACGTTGCTGCTGCCTCATTCAGACGCATGTAAAAAGACATTTGAGCTGTTTCTAACCCTGAGACACGGAGCTGCACACCGTGCCCAGGATGTGTGACGTTACCCTGCTGCAGGGTCAGAACAGCTTTAATGAGACCAGGGCCTAACACTAACATCTGTGCAGTCACAGGCAGCATGATGGAGCTGGCAGGACTCTGTGTGTGTGTGTAAAGAGAAGATGCAGTATAATGTATTATATAATCCATACGCTGCTGTTCAAACAGCAGCTGGTTACCACGTCTTGTTTCTGAGCCACAGTCAAACCACTATTTCATCCTCGTTCTGTTTCTGACAAGAGCATCGACGAAACTCTGTGAATGAGATGTAAACACAGGAAGTGATAGATGTGGCTGCACAGCTCCATGGGTTTTGTCAGACGACCACGGATGGACGGTTTTCGAAACGTCTGTGTGTTTGAACGTTGGCTGATGTTCAGCTTTGTGTTTCCTGAAACACTGAGGAGATGCGATGAGGCAGTTTATGTTAAGCTAATCACAGCCAAACTCGCTGCAGTAAATCCACGTCAGGCGCCGTGGTCTTGGCGCGGGCGGCGCTTCGGATCAGAGCAGCTCTTCGCTGGAACAGCAGCATTGTTTAGCTCTCTTGCGTGCATCTGGAGTTCAGCGGAGCGCGGAGAAAAGCCGCCCGGGGGTACGGCATTCGGCTCCGAGGCCGTTTTCCCTCCACGTCCTATTGACTTCCATCAAGTGAAAGTGAAGTCTGATGTATCTGGTCGCTGGCTTTTGCCCAGTTGCCCAACAAAGCAGCAGCCGCGCCTGTAAATCTCCCCTCAGACTCAGTGTACCAACAGCAGGGACAATTTCTCCGTGTCTCTGACGTTTGTCTCGCAGCTGAGCGAATACTTATTAAAACATCCTTTTCTTTTTTTCACACAGCTGTAACTTTTCTTTGAAGAGGAGGTCGCCGTGTGTTTTATTCAGATTTATTCAGCACACGAACAGGAGAACAAAGACAGTCGATTTCTCACCTGTGCTGGGGAAACACTCTGCTCCCTCCCAGCTAATGCACACCATGTTTTCATTATTCGCTTTTAAATAACTCCGAGTCACAGCAGGTCATCCAAGACACGAGCGTTTAAGATTTAAAATACACTCAAATAAAAAAAAGGCTGCTGTGAAGTATACCTCAAATGCTGTGCCTGGGACTATGATAAAGGCTTCTCTGAACTGCAGATGCTGAAGCTTCAAATCAGTTTTAATCCTTTCCTCTGTTCACAGACTCTCGTTCTGTGGAAGAGAAAAGCGTTTCTTGTTACTTCAAGTGCAACAAAAAGTTTTCAGAAAGTTTGAAATGTTTGGTGAATCTAACTTGAAAACGAATCGATCGCACATCTTCCTTCTTCTTTAGCGACGTAAAGCAGGCGCGAACATGGACGTCACGTCAATCACGGGCAGCAGCAAAGAGAAGACGATAACTTTCTCTGCTCAACACAGATACGAATCACTGCACAGCACATAGATCCACCGAAACTTTCCCCACAGTTTATTTGGGATAATCAGAGTCTCACTATCGTGTCATGTTTGCCAACGTGTAGCTTCCTTTAGCCACACATTTAATCACAAACCACAGTGTTGGACAAATGAAACACTGACCTGTCGATGGAGCCAGAGAAGGTCACAGGTGATCATCAGGAGCTACAGTCCTCATGGTCCATCCAGCAGTTTACTGAGGAGAGATCTCAGGAGCCAGACTTACTGAGCTAAAGCTACAGGATGCTGCTTTCTCTGTGCTTGAAATGGGTCTAATATGTCGAGAGGTGGTGTATATTTAAAGGACAGCGTCCGGTAATTGGATGGATCAGATACGTCGGGATCACGGAGAGAGACTAGACGACGTAAGAGCACAAAGAAGTCATCGAGGTAGAAAACTCCCAGTGACAAAGATGTGATACAGTATTTACAAGCTTTAGGATTCATTGATCAGTAAAAAGTCCAGACGTGGTTCGTTCTGGAAGCATAAGGAAGAACACGTTAGAGCAGTAACTTTGACTTGATCAAAATGTGAAGAGAGAGGCTTGAGTTTCCGCGACTTTCCAACCATCAGAAGCACAGTGGGCGACTGTACTGAGGCGTGCGCGGCTGAACATGCAGGTGGAGTCAAACTGCTCTGTTTTAGAGCGTGAGTACATGGATTTCACTGGTAGTTAGTAGGTTGGTTTAGTGTTTGCTAACAGAACTCAGCTAGTTTATTAATTAATCTGATTTTCTACAACCGTAGTTTATTAATGTCAAGAAAGCCAATCATAAGTGTCTATCTGCAGCCCCAAATTATCATTGTCATCCACTCCGAAAAGGAAAAACGGTACAAGATGAGAGTAAAGATGATGTAAAGAGGCCAGAAGAAGAGGAGAAGACAGGAGCCAATCAATGAGCTCGTCTTCGACCTGCTGCAACAGCAAAAAAACACCGAGAAGCATATTTTTAAAATTCACTGCATCTGTAACGAATTATGAATCCGAGTGAGAGGGAAGGGCAGAGGCTACGAGGACATATAGCAATGAAGACCCTGCAGTGTAACCATGGCAACGCCGCTTACATATAATCACTATTTTAATGATGCATTCAGGGGCTGGAGCCCCCTAAAGGATGGACGATGAACTGCAACGAGGGCTGCTAACAGAAGAGTTATGTTTGTGTGGATTAATTCAATTAAACTTTACTTATATAGCGCCAATTCACAACATAAGTCATCTCAAGGCACTTTACAGTGTAACAAGTGTTTAGTTAGTGACCCCCACCCCCCACCCCATGCAGCAAACATAGCCCCCTGTAATAATTTAATACCACGCACCCATACGACAAAATATCTGATTCATGTTGGTAAATGATGAATCCTAAAGCCAGGCTCATGTAGGAGGATCGTTTGAGACATATGGGAGCATGAATACGTGAAAACAGAGCTGAGGGCGAACGAGAGAAACGTGTGACAGGACACTGCTCAGCGTGACACACATGCAGTAAAAGATGCTGAAAGAGGAGCCAGTATCTGCAGCAGCCGGACATCTTTCCCTTTCTGCTTCCTCACAGCTGCCGTTTGTTTTGGACACTCTACAGCGTTTCTATTCAGACTGAAGCTAACGTCAGGCCATTTTTAAGCGCTCACCTGACCCACAGCCTACAATGACATCAAGGTGGGAGACGCTTTATCGACAGCCGAGTCTGACAGCAGAGAGGAGGCAGGCGGAGGTGCAAAGGTCTGCCTGGGACTGATAAGACAACGGTAGGAACGGCGAGAGAGAGGCAGACAGAAATAGAGAAAGAGAGAGATGAGGCGGAGGAGGATGTGTACATAGAGAACTCTCGCCTCCTCTTCTCTCTTCGTCTCTTCCTGTGCAGAACACTGCAGAGGAAATGATTACAGTTTACGCCGTTATTCTGCATCCTCCACTCCTCTGCATTCCTTTTCATTCTATTTCAAACACACGGACACTGAACTCTGGGGAGGAGGACACCGGACACCTGTTTATGTCATAAATCCTTTAGTGTGTGCAGAGATTATGAGCAAACCTGGTTTGTCTGAAACGTGACGCGATGTGTCCGACGTAAACCAAATGCTCTATCCTTGGTAGCTTTTCGTTAAAGGCGGTGTTTCATGTTTCCTCAGCATGCATTAAGCACCGTTTGGTTGGTATGTTGCTAATTCAGATCTTCTTCCTGTGTTTCTCTTCCTGCTCCCGCCCCCTTTCCATTTTACCCAACATCAGAATCTTTCCAAACGTTCAGAGAACGGGAATCAGTAACTGATTTTTTCAGCTTACCCCGTCTATCTGATGATGACGATGTTAAGATCATGGGACTGAACTCGGCGTCTCCACGACAGACCTTCCATACGACACAGTATCAGCGTCAGCTTGGGATTTTGTTGGTGCAGTAGTCACTAAAATAATCATTTCTACCCAGATCAATTTGCTTGTGTTCAGCTCTCATCTTGGCTTCTGCAGAGTTCTTCTGACAGGAACACCATCAGCACCTACCAGGTGATTGCAAATGCAGCAGCCACAAAGGACCCTAATCCAACTCTGCTCACTCAGCAGTTTTTTTTCCCAGTAACACCTGGAGGTTCAACTCTTCTGCCACCCTCCCCCGAATGCTGCTTTGATTTAAAGTGTCGTAAACGTAGGAAACGTGTCATCTCGTTTCTGTCACAACAGATTGGCCGAGGTGTTCTGTCTTTGGTCCATCATTCTCCTGATGTCCATCATCTCTCTGAATGTCACAGTGTCCACTCAGTCCACGGCTTTGCTCACACACACACACTGGTCTTTGGCTGGAGGGAAGAGGACGCGTAGAGATTTGGAATTTTAAAACCAGAGAGACCTCTTGTCCAGATTTCTCCAGCAGCTGTGACACTTCTTTAAGGACCTGAGTGAATTATTGAACATGCCGCGGTGGCTGGCAGCAGCCCTGACTGCTGTGAAAGCAGGAAGACAGATGGCGTTTCTGTTGAAATGATTGACCCAGTGTGGCTCCCGGTGTTTTGATTCTTATTTGAATGTACAGTCTGAATTCCCTTTGGATTTGTAAAGCTGTGAGTCAATCTCTAACCAGCCACCAATCTGCCACTCATCAGCTCTGTGTTGTAAAGCTTGTTTCTTACATGACAACTCAGATTTAAATGCATGTCATGTGCTAAATGGGGGAGAACATCCACCTGCCTGTGTGCCATTACTGCGGAGGATCAGCAGGAATTTGTGTCAGTTGGTCATGTCATGTCATGTTGATGGTCCAAAATGTGGGAGTTGAGTGTGGAAGCAGAGGCTGATGAATACGACCAGAAAACCATAGTAGAGAAGAAATGAGGTGAAAGAAAGAGTGTGACACATGCAGGCGAAGTGTAGGAGGGAAGAAATGCTTTCTTTTCCTTTTCTTCCGAGTTGGCCTGTTGCCTTTGGGAGGGAGGCAGATTAGAGGGCTGTTTGAGTTTGCCTTTTTGTCGTGGCTCTGGATTCTCACCGTGGCCGAATCCAAGCTTTAGGCTGTCTCAGGCCGTTAGCCTGATGCAGCTTTTTATCCCCAACTATCCCAGGTTATCGACTTGCCTTTCTGGTAGCACAGAGGGAGCCTGAGGAGAGTCAGGTTAATGGTTGGGTGGTGATAACATCCAGTATCATTTTTTTTTGCTTTTGTCTCGCAGCGTAGCCTCTGGCTCCTGGAGCCAAACACTCTTTCAGATTGGTCTTTGTAGATAGTGTGTTTGAGGATGTCCCTAGCACTGAGTAATTGATCAGCTCTAGGTCACAGTGTCATTTGAAATCTTTCCAGGTCTTTTCAAATTCTTCAATCACAAACCAGCCGTCTGGCAAAAATATAATCAACATCAGCAGACAGAAACTGGGATTTTTGGCTCCGGTTGTTCTTCAGGATTCTGTCCAGTGTCGGGGCAGCGTTTCAAATCAGGCCTGGTTTTCTGATCTGCATAATAGCTTATTCAGAATTTTCCCTGTTAAATGGAATATTAATTCTTTCTTGCCCTCACTAGGGTAAAATGGTAAATATGCACAGGTATACAACATCAGTCTGCGGCACATGTTGTGCAGAGTAAACCATCAGTCTTTCAAATTCCCTAAACCCTCCGAAACGTTTTACGTGAAGTTAATATCAAGTTTAACCTATATTTACTCTTTTCAGAGAAAAAAACTTTCTTTTCATCTTCCCCTCAATAGTGTTGCCGTGGTAGCATCAGAATCATCAAATAGGAAACTGAAAATCTTGTTGTGTGCTCTACTGCACATGCTCATTAGCATCTTCTGTTGGAGCCTGGAGATGAGGAAGAAAACTCTCCATGTTAACCTGCTGTTATTCCAGAACTAATAAAACATCTTTAAGTCCAATACTTGTACCTATTTATTTGAAAAGAAAGTGGCTAACGTGGACCGTGTGTTAGTCAGTCCTTCTAATCCTGACTAGAACTTGGAGTTGTTTGTTCAGAGCTGAGCTGTGATCCATGTGGATATTATCCACATTGACATCCTACTAATACAGTATTCATTAGTCATTAGCAGCAGTCAAGTCGTCCAATCAATGAGACCTTTTTCTCAGTAACAGGCCAGAGCCAAAGGAAACCCCCGTTTCACAAGAGCGATGCACACAGGATCATATCTGAGCTGTAAATCTGAGACGGAGAGTCATTACTTCAATGGCTTTTACAGCATCTGGAGTGACAGACACTGTAAAACCTTCGTAAAGACAGACATTTTTAATAAGGTCTTTATTCCAGTATAATCCAATATATCACAGGTGATTTGTAGAGACAGTTTTAGAGACACCGGGGCTGTAGCATTAAGAAATGCCAGATAACTTTAGGATCGTAGGGACTGGTGTGAACAGCTGACTTACTGTACGTTAATGTCAAACTGCTCTTTGTCTCTCGTTCTAGATTGAGGACATGCAGTGGCCTCGGGGTGAGCAGGAGATTCCTAGCTCTGTCTGCAGCCTTCCCTGTAAAGCCGGTGAGAGGAAGAAGGTGGTGAAGGGCATGCCCTGCTGCTGGCACTGCGAGACCTGCGACGGCTACCAGTACCAGTTTGACGAGTTCACCTGCAAACTCTGTGTGTACAACATGAGGCCCAGTGCCAACCGCACATCCTGCCAGCCTATACCTATCATTAAACTGGAATGGCACTCGCCCTGGGCGGTGATTCCGGTTTTCCTGGCTATGCTTGGGATCATTGCTACCATCTTTGTCATGGCTACGTTCATACGATACAACGATACTCCAATTGTCCGAGCGTCCGGCAGGGAGCTGAGCTACGTTCTGCTGACTGGGATATTCCTGTGTTATATCATCACATTCCTCATGATCGCCAAGCCAGACGTTGGCGTGTGCTCGTTCAGAAGGATCTTTCTGGGTCTGGGGATGTGCATCAGCTACGCCGCCCTCCTCACTAAAACCAACCGCATCTACCGAATCTTCGAGCAGGGGAAGAAGTCGGTGACAGCTCCCCGGCTGATCAGCCCCACCTCACAGCTGGCCATCACCTCCAGCCTCATCTCAGTGCAGCTGCTGGGGGTGTTAATCTGGTTCGGGGTGGATCCACCCAACACCATCATAGACTATGACGAGCAGAAGACCATCAACCCGAGTTTGGCACGAGGGGTGTTGAAATGTGACATCACGGATCTTCAGATCATCTGTTCGTTGGGTTACAGCATCTTACTGATGGTGACATGTACTGTCTACGCCATAAAGACCCGCGGGGTCCCCGAGAATTTCAACGAGGCCAAGCCCATTGGGTTCACGATGTACACCACCTGCATCGTGTGGTTGGCTTTTATACCCATTTTCTTCGGCACGGCACAGTCTGCAGAGAAGGTAAGAACCAACGGGTTCGTGGTGGGATGGAAGTCGGACAGAGACAGGTGATGGATGAATGATGACGCTGATGTTTATCTGAAACAAAAATCACAGTGTTGGTCCTACTCTACACGCGTTTGTCCGAGCTTCGTGAAACTTTAAAGTGTCGTACAACATCCACAAAATCCATCATGCTCTTTTGTGTTCTGCCTCCAGGCTTCACTGCACACAATTTGTCATTGACGGATACTAACATCACTGTGTTCAGAACCTTTTAAACACATACAGTCAAGATAGTTGTGTAAGAAGAACCAAGACTGTTGATTTGGCTGCTTGAATGACTGCATCATTGTTTTATTATGATGTAGAGATAAAGATGAATAAATTCTTAGTCTTCATGCTGCTGTCTGAGAAAGGTTAAGGTTATATACAGTAAAGTTTATTTAACTTCAAATTAACCGGAGTTCAAGGTCCTGACACTATTTTACTGCACCCAGGCTGCGTCTTATTAAAAGTTTGGCGAGTTGTTGTTACTGCTCTTTGATTAGTGTTTACTCCTTAACTTTCTTTATTAGATCGTCACACATCCCCGTTTCCCCACGTCTGTGACGCTGCAATTACAAATCACAATGTAGCAAAAATCCATGTCAGACGGAGAATTACTGCATCATTCATATCACTGTTGTGTCCCACTTTATCAGCCTGGGGGCTTCCAGACGACTCTCATCTGCCACTGGAAAATAATCTCGTTCCCATTTGAACGAAGAGACAAAAGCTTTCGCACCGAACCCGATGTGGCACATTTTAGCAGCGCAAATGAAAAAAGGAAGATAAAACGGCGATAAAACAGACAATTATTGTGTTCTGGTTTTATTTTACAAGTGTAGGAATCCAGATGAAGCTGAATTCCCACGTGGCTGGAAAAATATTGCATTAGGAGAGCGACACACTTCTTACTATGTGTTTGTTACGACCTCGGGCGCTGTTTGTTCTTATCAGGCCCTCGGTCCTGACGAAGCAATTACAGTGTGAAAATGTAATAAAGGACAACAGCTGCAATCCCCAGGTGCTAAGTTGTGTTTGCATAGGTGGATAAACTTGTCACAGACACTCACAGTGTTTTCAGGTTACAACAGGTTAGAAAAGCTCCCTGAAGCTGATTAGCTCATTTTCTAGAAACGCCTCAGGCCGGAACACGAACGCCTTAAACACGAGCAAAGTTAGAGGACGAAGGGAAGTTGTTAGAGAAGTTTGAAAGGCTCTGACCATAATTGTGTGACCTTTTCATCTTATCACAACTCTATGGAAACCGGTGCTAAACAACGCGAGGCCTGAGTCCGACTGCTGAGCCGAGTGTTAATGAGCTTTAGTGCGGCTCCATCACGCTGTGCAGGATAAATAATGAGCGTTTTACTCGGTGTAAAACTTGCCACAGAGTGATGCTGCTCGCTTTGCTGTTCATCGGGAGGAAACCACCAGCTCAGATTAATGTCATTTTATAAACACACCCTGAAGTCTGGGGTCTCGCTGTCTCCTCCGTGACTCAAACTGCAGAAACTAACCGGAGCACTAAAGCTGCAACATGCTGAACTAGGTCAGATGAGTTCTACAGAAAGTGTCGCCCCTCAGACAGCGTCTAGGACGTCCACAGTCCACAGTCCATCAGACCATCACTCTCCTGTTCCACAGGTGATGAGCTGCCGTCCGCTGTTCTGCGCTCCAGGCTTTTAATGTGAAAAACTTTATCTCTGTTTAAACCGTGAAGTTAGAACAGCAGCAGCTTGTCACCATGACGATGGGGGACACCACTGACTTCATCACCTAAACTGCTAGTACTTTAAACACTCTGGGTACTACTGCAGTACTTTTACTGTGGCCTGGTAGCTCAGTGGGTTAGGCGTCAGACTGGGAAGCAGGAGGTTGTGGGTTCGAATCCCGTCTGACTCCTAATCCATCTCCTACCAGGTGTGTCCCTGAGCCAGACACCCAGCGCTAGCTCCCTGTAAGTCGCTTTGGATAAAAGCGTCTGCCAAGTAAAATAAAATAAAATAAATACTGTATTTACTGGCAGCACTTTCACCATCAGATCTTTTAGTATCTGCAAAGAGAGGAAACGTTGTTCTTTCTCATTCGGCTGCATTCCAAGAGAAACTCTGTGACTCTCCTTCTCCTCGTCTCACCTGCACGCAGCCTTTCAGGTGATGGTCCGGTCTAAACATCCTGGAGAAGCGGTCACGGTTGTTCTGTGGAGTGTGTCTCTGTCTCTTCATGAAATCCCAGACTGGCTGCAGGATGTGGGGGATTGGGGCTCTGTGGGGGCTCCGCCATCTGTTGCAGGACTCCTTGTTCTGCTTGTGTCTGAACAGACGTCTTTATGCTTCTGGCAGCGTGTTTGTGTTTGTGTGGTGCTGCATGAAACTAGGTAACTATAGACAGAGTCCTGTGTGTGAACGGAGTAGGGATCCTCAACGTTTCCTGCTGTCCTCACGTAGAACAGGAAATAAAACGATGCACGTGCTGAGTAATGTGTCCATGAACTGGACTGTAGAACTCACTTGTAGAACTTTTCCTAGTGCGACGAACTTTTGCTTCAGCAGCAGAGTAAATTTAAAGCATAAATCTGCTTCTAATGCTAAAGTTGCTGTTGACGGAGCTGTAAACCAGCCAGAGACGGAAATTAAGCCACAACCCTGAGAGGATGTGTGTTATCAGCGACCCAGGTGAGAGCGTCCGGCCTGTCACGGGACAGCTAAGCCTCTCTGCTCGCGCTCAGTGTTAAAGAGGTGGACTGGGGTAAACCCTCTGATGGACTCGTGTCCTGTCCACAGGGATACACTTGTCCACCTAAACTGCTTCAGGTCGTGGAAGCAGCTGATAAGCTCCTGGTCCCTGAGCTGGAGGGGGGGGGGTAAAATTAGAGGATCCAGAGGTGATGTCAGGGAGACGAAGAGCAGCAGACAGATGTGATGAAGAGTGACATGTTCAACATGAGCTGATATAAAATAGTTATGTGTAGAAGAAAACAATAAAGAGCAGACGCAGCATGTGTCACTGTGCAGGTGTGTTTTTGTGTGTCTGTACGAGTGCATACAGGTGTGTGTATGTGTGTGTGTGTAGAGGTTTGGCATCAGCAGGCAGCCAGCAGCCGAGTGCAGCGGTGACATCCTGGCCTCTGCTGCTTGTCATTAGCAAACTGCACAAAGACGAGTAGAATACAAATGAGGAGACGAAAAAACTGCTGCTCTGCTTTAACACACACACACACACACTCAGCATGGAACAGATGACATAGAGGTGTAGAGTGATGAATAATGATAATAATAAAGTTTATTTATAGAGCGCTTTTCAAAACTTACATTACAAAGTGCTTTACATTTAGAAATAAACAATA
>JAUMTR010000022.1:22342215-22355435 GCA_032270685.1 Microctenopoma stevenorrisi
GGCAGATGATCATGATCCGGAGGGTTTTGAGGTACCGAGGTATCTGTTGGGTTGTCATCCGAGAGAGCCGCGTATCGTATTGCAGAGGGGACGGGGACACGTAGAGGCGACGGGGACGAGTGAGCAGATGTTCTGACAGGTTCTATTGGGGGAGGTTAGAGGAATGATGGTGTGGATTAACCTCTGAGACATTTGTCCTCATGTCCTCAGACATTTCGCAGAGTCCAAACATTTCACCTGCTGATGGAACGTCCACGTCTTCCCTCTTTAATAATCACTGCTTCGGGTTTCTGGCTGCCTTCACGTGACGTGCGTCTGTTTGCAGATCCTCAGTGATAGAGGATTATTAATGAGCGAACACATCCCTGGAGTGTCTGCAATCATTTTTACTCTCCCTCCTCTCTGCTGCGGCTCAGCAGCCTGGAAGATGGACGAGCTTCCAGCTGTGCTTGGGATTACTGTCGGAGAACAGGAACACATTTTTCCTTAGGAAGGTTCAGAATGTGAAAAGTGAAATAAATCACATGACAATAAACAAATGAATACGAGTGTTGTCGTCATTAATCCGTCCGACTAACCAGAGTCACAGGCTGTTTCCTCTGGACCCGCTGCTTATAGCTGGTGTGTCCACACACACACACACACACACACGTGCCATGTTGTTAAAGGATCTGACTGCACCTAGAGCAGAGTTATTAAACACCTCACACACACACACGTCTGCATCACCTCACACCAAGGTTACACAAACTGTGTTTTTACTCTAGAGTCAACTTTTATGTGAAACACAAATATTTGCAGCCACACACACACACACACACACACACACACACACACACACACACAGATATGAGCACATCTGCTACAGTGCAGCTTTTGTAATATCAAATAATGCAGAGGATTAGCCTCTGTGTGCTTAACTGTGTCCTATTCTCCTATTGATAAAAGCTGTTTGCTGTAGCCTGAAGAGGGATTTGCTGTATCTACACTGTGTGTGTTCTCTGATACCAATGCGATGGCCGCCTCGCTCAGGGTTTAGCACAGAGAGAATGAGCTGTGAGTTCAGGGTCCCAGATGGCGGCACCGAGACGAGGTGTGTGTGTGTGTGTGTGTGTGTGTCATGTCTTGTTTGTAGCAGCTTTACTTTTTACCATTGTTCACCAACGTACAACAATATGAATATGAGTAACAATGACTTCATAATTTCTCAGTTGGTCTGAGCAGCTCATCGTCACACTGGATGTTTTACTGCGGGGTCAGAGAGGAACTGTGTTGTCTGGGATCACCGTGCTGGCAGGATCCTGTGTGAATGAACAGCACGTCCTTATGTTCCCGTCGAAGGTTCTCGTCTCTAGTTCGTCTCCAGCTTCCACGGAGAACACAGATGACTCCCGAATTCTCTGAAAATATTTTGGCACCAACCGCTCATCGTTCACGGGAACAGGAAGCTCGTCCTTCGATGACCAGCAGTGAAGACGTCTTCTAATGGACACTTCTTGTTGACTGTGACGTCCTAAATGCTGTTTCAGTGTTTCCCCCGTGGGACTCGTACGTCTCCTCATGCATAACACCAAGGTCAGACAGCGGAGACTCCACCCAACATTATTTAACTCTATGTCCTCCAGGTCGTCTGTGGAGACAGGTTGAAGAGTGGAGGCCCGGCACCATTTGCTATGCTAATATCATGCACCATGCATTTTATGGCAGCCATTAATGTTTGTGTCTTCCACCTGTCTCCACCTCCTCCTCCTTCTCTCATCATCACTTCTCATTTTTTCTCCTCCCACTCGTCTCCTCTGCTGCTCTGTTCTGCCCAGAGACGCAGGTTAGCTGTCAGATGTCAATCATCGTCACACTGTCTTTGAATGCTGGTGCAACACGATGCGATCAGAACCTGCTGGAAGAACTAATTCTGCTTCACTGTAGTGATTCATTTTGGAATAAAAATTAATCAAAGACAGAAACAGGAGGAGAAACACTGAGATGTTAAACCTAAACAGAATGAGATAAAAATAAACTACAAAGAGGATCAGAAACAAAGCTATAGTGCAGCGGAAGTCCTGAATTACTGGCCCCAGATCAACAGAGGAAATAAAGGTGGAGAAACAAGTTAATTAAAGGCACAGGAAGAAGAAAGTGGATGGAGCACAGATAACTTCATCAGGAGTGCAGCTGAAAGCTGCTTCACCCCGTTTGGTTCCGACTGAAAGACCTAAGGCTCTCAGATCTCACGGAACCAGTCGGACAGTGTTCTGGAAGATTGCAGACATGGGGACGCTCTAAAGAGCTGATGTGTAAAATCACACTGATCTCCTGAAAAATAAAAGCATCCAGTGAAAGCTTTTAATGTGAAGGAGCCGCAGCAGGAAACTGAACTCAGGTGTGTGTTTGAGTTACAGCTGACGGTGTCACAGCTGCTGCCTGAGATCTGAGGTCAGATTTAATGTTACTGCAGCTGAGTTGCATCGTGAGCCATGAGTCGGGGTCCAGATGTGCAGCAGCTGCACAACGATGCAGAGGTGGTGTCCCACTTCACAAGATGAGTTCTTTTTTGGTTGAGAGGGGGGGTGAAGCGCTAAGAGAGCAGGGATGACAGATCTCTGTGCTGTTGTGTGACCAAGATTGTTTCTGACAAAGACGTCTGGGTCCACAGGGACAAAAGTGAAATGTGTGTGACCCTTCACAGACCTGAGTCACTGCGGTTTAGGATTTCAAACTTTTACTCCACCCGCTGTTGAATGAAGTGTGTTTAAGATGCTAATTTTAAACAGGGCTGTAACACTAACACAGCTGATGGCTGCCCTTTGACCCCCCCCCCGTCAGATCGACGCCTGCTGCAACATAAATCAACATGAGCGGGGTCCACAGGTGTCACATCGACCTGCGATCCAACACCGTGTAATCTGGTTAAACGCAGCCATCAACATCATCCCGACTTTTCTAACTAACATGTATTGATTATATGTCCGTGTGTGTGTGTGTGTGTGTAGCCTTTTCTAACAGTGAGTCTCTCTGGGATCGTGAGTCCTCCACGGTTTTAGCTCAGGCCCTTAATGCAGATAACGAGCTGAGAGTGTAACACAGCGCACACACACACACACACACACACGCACACACACACACACTGTGCTGCAGATAATTATTTTATATAAAATAAAGAAATGACCTTCACAGAGTCTCAGTGTCCAACACTGACCAGTCGACCAGTTATGATCTACTGATTTATTTCTGTGTGGTTGTGCGGTTTTTACTGACTAGCCTGCTGCTAGCCTGCTACTAGCCTGCTGCTAGCTACTAGCCTGCTGCTAGCCTGCTGCTAGCTACTAGCCTGCTGCTAGCCTGCTGCTAGCTACTAGCCTGCTGTTAGCTACAAGCTTATTCAGGGGGTTTGTTAACTACACACACACACACTACACACAGTGTCTGACACATCAGGCAGCAGCATGATTAATGCTGTAATCAAATATAGTTTCTGTGTGTGTGTGTGTGTGTGTGTGTGTGTTAACCAGCTCCAGCAGAGATGTGGGGGGTGAAGAGCTGAGGGACTGTGGGGAAAGGGGACTGGTAGAGTGGGGGGCTGGGGGCAGAGGGTTTTTGCAAATAAACCATTTTTTCCCGTCAGCTCTGGACAGGCGAAACAAACAACTCTGAGTAAACAAATGCAAATGTGCCGGGCCTTACAGGTAACGGATGGTTTGCTCCTCAGGCCTGTCCCCAGAAAATAAAAAACCCGGTAAATCTAGTGTTAAGGTCAGTGGTTACTCGCTGTGACCAGAGACCTCCACCACCTGCTTCAGGGGACTCTGGGTTCAGTTCCAGCACATGAACCCAACTTTCTCAGTTTGTAGTGAATGTAAAAATGTTCACAGTTGTGTCTTTAAGACCGTTTGAGCATCTGTGCTTAGTTACATGACGTTTGATTCTCAGATCTGAAGAATTAATGATGCTGGTGTGGTCGCACAAACGATATTCAAACAAACGAGGCTCCAATTTGGGTCATTTGAACAATAATGAGGTTCAGCTCTGCTAAAAGAGTCAACGTTTCCTGCTCTCACTGAGATTTTACTGAACTCCGTCCTGTTGCTCATCCTGGTTCAGCAGTGCAGACCAGGCTCAGCTCTCCAGCTTCCCCAGCAAGAGAAGCTACTCTCAGTTTATTTGAATGTCAAGCAGTGTCTGTGCCGTCCAACAGAGACAGGCTTAGAAGAAGATAAACAGTCGACCAGCGTCCTGTGCTCTGATAATAAAAGGTCGTTTCGTCTCCCTTATTGTTTTTTCAATCAAATCGATTACACTAATTGTACAGTTTGGAAGAACAGCGATTACTGCCGATGGCTGGTTGTTGCCGAGCTGATCATCTGCAGAGAAGTGAACATACACACCTGATTCTTAGCTTTAGTGAGGCGTGCTGTTACACACAGGTCACAGAATGTTTGATGAATGATGCTGTGACTGTGAGTTCGTCCTCACCGAGCTGCTCGACCCTCTGAGCGCCACCTGAAGGTGAAGCGGCCACATTCAGTGCAGTGTCCAGACGTTATCCCAGTCCAGCAGGCAGCACCTCCTAACGTGACGTCCCTGGTGTTAATGTTACCATGGTTACCGTCTCTGTAGCGACGCCATCAGTCACTTACTCTGTCTAAAAACTTAACTCACACGTTTCTAAACTTTATTATCATCCCGTCTTACTGTCTGTCCTCCGCCCCTCTCATCCGTCTCCCTCCACTCCAACACCTGACTTCGTCATCAATCTTCTGAAGCCTCTCTCTCTCTCTCTGTGTTTCTTTCACTCGTCTCTCTTCCATTCATCATGAGCTTCTCTCTCCCTTCGCACCTGTCCCTGCTCCGTCTATTCTGCTGCTGTCTCGCCCCACTTAACCTTTTCTCGCCGCTCTCCCACTCGTCTCTCCTCAGAGAGAGGAGGCTAACTCGACCCTGTCGTCCCTTCACCTCCTCCTTTCTTATTCATCGTTCTCTCTTTTACCACATCAGCTCTCCACTGATGCCACGGGGACTCAGCCCGCACTTTAACCGCTGCAGACAGGAAGGACATTTTTAGAAAGACTTCCCTCGTTTTTCTGGATGTTTTGTCCTTGTATCTCTAATGTGCGGCACTTTAACACCATCCGTCACCAGCAGGTTTGATCAAATGACAACGCTGGGGCCGCGAGGACGCATCATTCTCACCGGACAGTCTAGTTCTGAACCAGTTGAAGACAAACAGCCCCCCCCCCCGGGGCCCAGGAGATGTCACTTTAATCACATCACAGGCCTGAACGCTTTTCTGTTAATGATCACATTTCAACAGTGATTTGTGCTCAGTCTGCTCTTCACACCTGGTCCAGACACTGAGCCACCGATCGCATCAGGATCCTCATCGACCTCCAGCTCTTACGTTGTTCTGTGCATATTCACTGCAGTGGTGCCGGAAACTGTTTGAGAATCAGCCTCTTTCTTTTGTTCGTTTGACACTGAAGCGACTACAAACTAACTGTGGTGAAATCTTCCAGCGCATCTTCGCGTCTTCTTGTTTCTTTCCCTGAAGCAGCTTCTGTGTTCGGTTTGCACCAGACACGGGATCAGATTTGAGAGTGGACTTTCATTCAGAGTGTGCAGTGGAAACAAAACATCAGAGCAGGCGCTGGAACTTCAGTCCTCCCATCTCATCTCATCTCTCCTTCCATCTCTGCACCAGTTTCTCCACATTGGTTCTCCTCACATGCAGGAGCTCCACCTGAACCCCCGTCACCTCCTGCAGCTTCCGTAAACACTTCTCAGAAACTACATCACATAAAAAGATAGTTCTTTACATTCATTAGGTCACATTTAGCCCAAGTAGCGAGAAAGAGAAATTAAAAATACATGCCATCAAAGAGTTCGGGTCTTAGGAGGTTAATGCCGGCAGAGACAAAGTGAAACCATCAGACACAGGTATGAACCCTGAGAGTATATCAGGAGGTGCGTAGAATCAGGTCCCGTCCTGAGATGTGCTGATCTCAACCAATTCACAGAAAAAATACCTGTCTGCTCGATGTCACTGTTATATTATTATCTACACACGTGTAGTGTGTCACAGTGAGGTTAAAAAAACCTTTATCTGATTATAGTGCTTTGGAATGAAAGCACAAAAAGTCATGTGAATGCATTCACCCTGAACTGTTTGGTCTGTGTTCTTTGAGTTGTCGTTCGGTTCTCTCTTTCCCCATCTTTCTATTTCTAATCCGCTGCAGCCGTGTTTCTTGACTGTGAATTCTAATATTACACACAATCCTTGACCCACGCGTGACCCACACATGCATATGTGCACCGGAATATTACATTAGTCATCTGCTGTTGGAACAGCGCTGTGTGTGTGTTCGGGTCAGCAAACACAGGTTCCTTTATGGAAATCCACTCCCAACATCCATAAAGCATAAGCAGAGCTGGTGGAGCTGCAGCAGAAATCACCGGGCCATAAAAAAATCATGTGAACCCGCCGGTGCAGCTTCAATATTCTAATGTCGTCTCAAGGCTTTTCTCAAATTACAGAGCGCTGCTGTATTTAGAGCAGCACGGACTCATCAGGAGATAGAATAATATACCGAATATAAAATAATCCGCATTATTTTTCCTTTCAAATACAACAGACTCCTGATTTGATTTGATAGATTTGTTTCCGCTGAAGATTCAAGCTTTCATTTGATGCAGTGTTCGTCTCGATATTAAACAACACAGATGATGAAACGTGTAGCTGAAAGAGCTGGACGTGCTCAGAGCGCGCGACTGAAATGTGCTTCTCATGATGTTGGTTTAAAAAGGATAAACCAACATGAGAACCAGAGAGTAAGCAGGAGAAGAGAACCCTGACGTGACCCGAGCAGTGACCAGTGGTGCAGCCCGCACAGAGCTGAAGGAATCTCCATCCACATCCACAAGAGACGGAGCCTCCACCAGCAGAGAGATCGGGACACCAGGTCACATATATATATATATAAGTATACAGCCTCTGATTGGTGGAACACACCTGATCCAGGTGATGAGCTGTGGGTGGTTTCTCTCGCTGTGCAGTCACCTGCTGAAGAGAAAACACGATGTAAGCAGACATCACGGTTTGTTCTTCTATTAAAACATCTGTATTTTTCTGTTTCCAGCTGAACGAAACCCCACCCCACACACACACACACACACACACACACACACAGCGCTGGTATTCTTCATTTACAGTGTTGTTGTAGTTTTTTCCTTCATATGAGACTAAACGCTGCATCGCTGCTCTTTTCTGTCCTCGTGGACAAAGATGAAGGACAGAGACGGTTTCTGATAGTAAACAACAGCTCTGGCCCACTTTCCCAGCATCCTGCAGATGGAGTGAGTGGCAGCGTTTTCTCCTCCCACACTGACTCGTCTCTGTCACGGCTCCAGAGCACAGTCATAATGAGTCCTCCCCCCTGTTTAGGGAGCTCGGGGAAGTCTAATTAATGGACTTTGTTTACACCCACGCCCTGGCTCTCCACCGAGACGGTTTGACACACAAACTTTTCAAACACAGGAGATGAGAGAAGATAGAAGCGTCTGACGATGTGAGATATGCTCAGACTCTGCGGTAAACAACGATCCACTAATGGAAATGTGTCTCTGAAATCACATCAAACAGGGAGGTGTTCCTGAGGCGCACAGCTGGATCAGCCAGTTCATCCGTCTCTTTGTCTTCTTTAATGCAGGAGACAACAGAGCAAACCAGCGCGGTTTACCGCAGACATCAGCTCGGCTTCGCTTTAAGAAGCTGTTGAACCGGTCAAGAGCTTTGTTTTCACAGGCGGCAAGAACCAGACCTGAGATCTACACCCGAGTCCTCCACTGGTTCGGCTATGGACACGCGGCGGGTGTCCCTCCTGTTGCTGCTCGTCCTCGTCTCTTATGTTAGTCATGGTGAACAGGATGTGGACACACGTGGAGAGTGATTCGTTCTGAAATCGTTGTATTGACCTGAGGTCAGACATGTGTCTGCGGGGACAAGCAGGACACGTCATTCACACTGACTGGATCCAAATAACCTCATGAACACATTTATATTTTAAAACCAATTCAAAAGAACGATGAACAACAACAGAACGATGACACGTGATTCTTCACATCTGTTTGTATCAGGTGAGGTTTAAGCATCATGGAGGGAACCTTATGTCTCCTCACTGCCTCTCGCTGAACCTCTAGTTGCTCACTCACAACCTCAGCAACTGTACTTAAAGTACGAGGAGCTCAGAACTGTACTTATCCTACAGTTACACAACGTGAGTAAATATACTGTGTTTCACTGCCGAAAATGAAGGAGCTCCGCCTCTGGATGTGGGAAGCTGAACCCTGGTTGTAGATAAAAACTGCAGAGCGGTAAAGTGCTGGTGTGGTTTCTGATAAAAAGAGGACCTCACAGGAGACGGCTGTTCACCTTAAGAAGATAAACGATCTACTTAACCTTGCCTGTGTCCTGCTTTCAGCTTAATCTACCATCAGCAGGCCTCCGTTGTCCGATAAGAAAAGAGGATCAGGTGTGGTTTTCGTCCTCTGAACATCAGTCCAGTCAGAGAGCGGAAGAAGAGTCCTCAGCTCCACTCCTCATTGTTTTCAATGTCTCTGTTAAATCTGGTAAATCAGCATGTGGGCGCAAACTCTCATGTGGCTCGAACCCATCACACGTATTGAGATGGACCCAGAGAGATTCTGCTGGTTTCTATGTGTTTCTATGCTCGTAGAGAAACGGGTCAGTTCCTATTTCTGATCTGTCAGCAGATTTCTGTTTGAGCATGATGACGCCCGTCTGTCACACACGCTGGTTCGCTACGTCTACTCTGACTCATCTTAAAACACACTCGGAACCTCTGCGCATTAGTTTATTGTAACCAGCTCAGTCCATTTCCAGGTCAGGTCTGGCTAAATGAAAGTGTCTGACTGGGGAAACATGGCCTGTAATAAGCCCAGACAGAGATTTGTTAGGGAGCCAGACTCTTGACACTTTTTATGAGCTTCTGAAGGATGTTTTTTATTATGCTGTGTGTTCTCGACCCCCACCTGCAGCGGAGAACAACAGCAGACTGCCGGGTCACGCCATGAATGTTTTATGCGCTTTGTATATTGCACTTGCATCTGAAGCCGTGGCCCCGTGAACCCAGCGGAGGGCTAATATGGGCCCGGGATGAATGCTTAAAGAGGCTCGCGCGTGCTGTAATGTGCTTCCCAGAGTGGTTTTCACAGAGCTCAGTCTCACTGTCTTTATGTGTTATAGCCCTGCTGTCACAGGCTGATGTATGCCATTAACAGGGAGGCTGCAGGGAGCAGGGAGGACGGTGGATGAGCCGTGGTGGAATGTAACTAACTGTATCTTTATGCTTCTTGGTACTTTTACTTCATCACGTTCACAGAACTAGTTCATTTCTAAGTTTGACATGGAAACACAACGAGCCGATGGACAGAGACTGTTCAAGATAAACCACCGTCTACAGTGATACAATTAAATGTACTACTGATGGTACTGAAGTACTTTTACTTCAGCACAAATCAGACATAGTTCTCTTTCATTTTCATGCTGTTCATACTGAGAGGAAAATACTATACGGTTCACTTCAGTTTATTTATATAACAGACCTTACAGAATATAATTACGATTGATAAGAGAGAAAAGAAACACTGGGATAACAAGGTTTTATGAGGTGTTCATTAAGAAACGATGGGGTCTGATTGTTTAGAAAGATGCTACAGGGAGCCAGCGGAGAGAAATAATGTTGAAGAAATACGATGTTTAATTCCTCAGCTACAGAGAAGAAGAATTTCTATGCACGTTGATGTAGTATTAACTTTCACGTTTCTCTCTGCCCCCCCCCAGCTGTACATCCAAACGACCACACTGACCATCTCCATGAACCTGAGCGCGTCCGTGGCCCTCGGGATGCTCTACATGCCCAAAGTCTACGTCATCATCTTCCACCCGGAGCTCAACGTGCAGAAGAGGAAACGTTCGTTCAAAGCCGTCGTCACAGCCGCCACCATGTCGTCCCGACTCTCCCACAAGGCCAGCGACCGGCCCAACGGCGAGGCCAAGACGGAGCTGTGCGAGAACGTCGACCCAAACAGTAAGTTCTAAGCTCAGGAAGCTCTGCTCAGGGGAACACGCCACGAATTACTTCCACTGCCAGGTAACATATAGATTGTATTAAATGAAGTGTAAAGCTGGACTAGAAATCAATCCGAACGTATTAAAGCATGTTATTATTTTACTCATCCAACCATATGTTTATTTCATCTCCTCGACTGACTGGATTCAAGCAACCGGCTGTTTGTAGGATGAGAATTAACCCTGTAAAAGACTTTAATGGTTCGACCCCCTACTACTTCTCATAGTTTCCACCTCTGTCTTTGTGATCCACTAAATCCAGCTGAAGATATTCCTTCAGCAGCACGCTGTCCTCATCCCACCACGTCCTTCTAAAGGACAAAATCTCAAAATAAAAAGTTAAATATGTGTTTCTGGGTTAATTTTTACGTTTGGTCAGCGCCAGGCTAAAGACTGGAAACAGCTGCACAACTAAGCTAAGCTAAAATAAGCTAAGCTAACCATCTGCTGGATGTAGACTGATATTTATTGTATATCAAGAAGTTGAACTATTCTTTTTTCATGACTGCATGATGAGCCAGCTGCTCATTATTTCCCTCTGAATATGTTGTTACAACTATTTTCTGGGAAGAAAACTTCTATATTCACCTAATTTTCAACTGCAGACCTGCCAAAAAAATGTCACCGTAACACATTTATTTTTTATCTTTTATTATCTTGTATCTATATTCTCATGTTTTATGTGCAGGGTACAGATTTATGTTCACTGTTCATCTTTACTGTGTTTTACCATAAAATCTGAAAGGCAGCATCATACGCTCATTTCTGAGAGTAATGTTGGTCATTCTGCTCATCAGAAGATAGAGACTCTCAACGGCACGTATACAACATGTCAGGACCACAAAGTGCTCAAATAAATGGCCTTTATGAAATTTAAGGTGAATGGACTTTGATGCCTGTTCCACAGTTTGACCAGTTGTGCAGTTCTTAAATTCAGATCACTCAGTATCGAGCCCAGAGTTTTAGACAAACATACTGTGACTTATTCACACATCTGTATGAGCTGAAATGTTTTCACCATAATTAAAACTCCAAGACTGTCTGCAGGGTTGGCAGCTCCACAACTCCATCTTAGCTAATGTTCACATTTCCTTCTTACCGTTAATGTTGATTAAAGAGCAGGTTAACGCCCTGTTCTGACCCTCACACGGCCCCATAACAAGCAAATAAACACAAAGTTATTCAAACCATAATTTACAGAGAATTTTCTCTGAAATAACCTTATAATTAACACTAATTCAACCACAATTAATGAATCATGTAATAAAGTGACTGCACACATCATTTACTGACTCATAAACTGGATTTAATGATGAACCTTTAACATTCATTCAGAGCTGTGGTTATATTTCCCAACAACAGCAAAGGCTGATTAGACTTCATTAAACACGATGATTTACTATGAGACACGGTCGCACAAGTTAATCTTCAGATTATTAATAGTGAAAGAAGAATTAGAATTGAAAAGTATGTGCAGCATAAAGACAAAGCTGTTAAAGACGTCTGCCAATCATCTGCAACACGCCCCTAATTATACTCACAGCCACTTTATTAGGAACACCTGATCCACCACATGATCCAACACCTGATCCACCACATGATCCAACACCTGATCCACCACATGATCCAACACCTGATCCACCACATGATCCAACACCTGATCCACCACATGATCCAACACCTGATCCACCACATGATCCAACACCTGATCCACCACATGATCCAGCACCTGATCCACCACATGATCCAACACCTGATCCACCACATGATCCAACACCTGATCCACCACATGATCCAACACCTGATCCTGAACTGAAAGAACAAAAGAATCAGGGAAATAAAACGTGCACAAACTGAAGTGATATGGCAGTGTGATCATATTAGCACCTCGCTGTGGGATTCCCTCACCAAATAATGTTTTTCTCCCCCTGACAGGCTAATTTCATAATTTATCTGAGGTAAGAGCAAATTAATCTTCTCCGTCTGCTTTGCTGTTATGACCTTGATCCATTTTCTTCTGGGGGTTTGAGGAGAGAGAGATGAGAGGAATACATTTGAGTGGGAGAGAGGGTGGAGTGTGTGGGGGGAATGTAAAGTATACGTCCGCAGCTCTTTATCGCCATCTTTCACTTGACTCATAACTTTTACATGAGGAGGGAGCAGAGAGGCAGATTTATGATCCGTCTCTGCTGCCGCCTGCATGTTTTCCTGACAGGGACTCGAACGGTACGCTTGACTCGCAAGACCCGGCACTCATTGGGACATAAACCGAGCATGTGGCATGCTGGGAAAACCACCCACTCAACGCTTGTGTGCGACATCACCACTACAGGCAGAGACAGTGGCGCTGGACCAGAAATGACCGACTGCTTCATTTGGCTGCTGCAGTCACACAACATGTGTTTACATCCATCAACACTGCTGAATCGGTTTGGTTTTGACAGCGTAGGTCACTGTCGTCTTCTTCTGCGCCAGCTGAAGACAGACGCCACGGACTGTTTGTGTCCATCAGTCCACGCAGCATCACATGACAGCAGGCGTCACCTCGACCGTGTGTGGTGAAGGTTTGAGATGTTTGCGAGTAACGTTTCTAGTTCCACTTTAGTTCGTTAAAAGGTTTGAAACCTGCAGCTCCTCCTCCTGCAGCCACCTCCTTCTGTAGCCCCTCCTCTTGTAGATTCACTTCCAGAAGCTCCTCCTCTTGTAGCTCCTACTCCTGTAGCTCCTCCTCTTGTAGATCCACTTCCTGTAGCCCCTCTTTCTGTAGCTTCTCCTCCTGTAGTTCCTCCTCCTGTTGCTCCTCCTCTTGTAGATCCGCTTCCTGAAGCTCCTCCTCCTGTTGCTCCTCCTCTTGTAGATCTGCTTCCCTAAGCTCCTCCTCCTGTTGCTCCTCCTCTTGTAGCCCAACTTTTTGCAGCTCCTCCTCCTCTTGTAGATCCACTTCCTGCAGCTCCTTCTCCTGCAACTCCTTCTCTTGTAGATCCACTTCCTGTAGCCCCTCCTTCTGTAGCTTCTCCTCCTGTAGTTCCTCCTCCTGTTGCTCCTCCTCTTGTAGATCCGCTTCCTGAAGCTCCTCCTC
>JAUMTR010000022.1:22355535-22375349 GCA_032270685.1 Microctenopoma stevenorrisi
CTGTAGCTCCTCCTCTTGTAGATCCACTTCCTAAAGCCCCTCCTCCTGTAGCTCCTCTTCCTGCAGCTCCTCCTCTCAGTGATCCAGCAGGACAAACTCTGCCGTCACCTCTGGGAACTTGTCCTGTTTATCAGTGTGCAGTGGGGGGGTGTAGATTGGGGCCGTGTCGGCAGACACAGGGTCAGCTCAGTCAGGTTTCCCTGACGACCATCAGAGCCATCTGTCAGCCCGGGTCCACCCCCCTGCCTTTCGCTCGTCTTGTCCTTCGGTCTTAGGTGTACTGGTTTTCCCCTCCCTCGATTTTAAATCCTCTTCCTTCTCAGTGTCGCTGTCTCCCCCCATCCTCACCTGCCCTCCCCCTCCTCCTTTCAGTAATAATAGCCCACAGTCACTTAAGATGGCTTCATCTCGTCTCCCCTGCACTTATAGGCCTCTGTGCGTCTCTGTCCTCTCTGCTCCTACAGCTGATTTCCTGGGCTTCTATCTCTGACTAATCTTCTGGCTCCAGCTGCTCTTCAAAGGCCAAATCTCTCTGATTTGACTCTTATACGGCCTCTGTGCCTTTCTCCAAAAGCTGATTCCTTATACAACAAAGGCTTCTCTATATCTCTTAAAACTCATAGGCCTGGCTCTCAGAAACAATCCTGACAAGCATTACTGTCTCTTCTTGGCACTGCATTAGTGACATGCTTCTGCTACATCAGCGCCTCAGAGGATTATAGTCTTTCTTACTTCACTCCCTTTTTTAAAAATTAGATTTCTCTTTTCTTTCAATTAAAGTCTGAAAATGACACTGAATACATTCGTGTTTAAGATCAATGCACAGACCCCAGTTTTAGATGACTTGGGGGGCTTTTACGTTGTTGTTAAAAAAAGGATAAATCAGCATGAAAACCAGAGAGATGTCTACGGGAGGAGAGCAGCCAGGAGGGAAAATCAATCTGAGGCGCAGACATCAGGTACAGACAACACAACAATTTAGACTGTGCAGAAAAAGGAGGCGTAACATCTCTGACCAGGGAGTAAGAGACGGAAGGAATCTGGTCACGGTCAGAACCGAACAAGGTCCGCGTACGAAGCAGAAAAAACTCCATCATCCATCGTTTGGTCTTAAACCCAAACTTTTTTATTAATTATTATTATTATTGATTCCTTTAGAAATGATGGAATCTGTTCTGAGTTATTGTTGTTTTTATTGATAACTCTTTATAGAAACGCTGTTTGTAGTCGTTTCATTAAAATCTAATCATAATTATCATCTGTTTTAACGTTAGAGTCTTTGTCGAGCAGAATTCTAACGTCTTCACACACGTAGCAGAGAGACATTAGCTTGTCGGACTTTTCTAGTCAGACCTGAGGCGACTCTTCGTCTCAGTGAATAGAAACGACTGTCACCGTAATAATTACTGTCAACCCAACCGATTCAGCTTATTGCCCTGAAAGAAGCAAACCGCTGGCTGCTGCTGTGTAGTGATGTATAATAGAGTCTTGATTGACCCTGTCAGACAGATAACCGGCTGCTTCCTGAGAATAGGACACATTAAGACAAAGTTCAGTGACACTTTCAGGACTTAATATGCAAACTGTGCATTCCCCCTTTATCTCTGCGCCGTGATTGATGACGGGCTTTTGGCTTGAAACCATTTGTCACTGAATCAACAGTGAGGCCAAAGTAGTGAGAAACGGGGGGACAGGAGGGAGGTGGAGCTGCAAACCTGGAGATAGGGAGGAGGTTATAGCTGTTCTGCTTTCTCATTCGTCGTCATTTCATATCAGCGGAACCACCGGCACGAGTCCTGACCCTGACAGGTTTGTTCTCGTGAAGCAAAGCGAACAGAGGTGCTGGTATCCTCACTGGTAATCCGGTAACGTCCAGCTCCACGTCTCCGTCCTCGCAGCAGTTTGTCTTCACCGCGCCGACTCAGAGAAATGATTAAAGCTGGCCGCAGGAAGGAAAGTGTGTTGCTTTATTTGCCGGTTCAATGATTTTATTTGCCTGCATATTGAACGTGCCTGTAGCTCCAGCTCTTTAAACAGCTGTAGACCTCACTAAGCACATCATTAAGAGCGAGACACTTCTGCGTGTCAGCGGGGATCAGTACATTTGATAAATAGAAATGTAACTTTACCGTTAGCAGGCTAAGTGATGAGCTCTAAAAAAAGAACTGTCACTAAACATGATCAGATTTAAAGTCCTGAAACTAGACGAAGTAAACGTTTACATGTGTTTAAACCAGAGCTCAGAAGACAGAGCGACACAGCGTGGCGTCGGGTGGGACGAAGTGTTGACGGATGTGATCACGTAGAAGCGGCTGCACCGTCGTCTAATTAACTGTTAAGAAACGCACCATCTGTCTGTGGCTGCACATTTGTGCTTCTGTGTAAAGCCGTTTCATCATCTGCTGCTTCCGCGTGACAGGTAACGTTATTGGATAACGACGCCGTTATTAATCACCACACCCTCTAATTTATATTCACCTACATCGGGCTGCGTGTGCTGCTGCACCTGGAGCGCAGGGAGCCTGAACAAGACACAGTTCAACTGAAGTTTACTTTTAGGTGTCAGAGTTTATTCTTTCTTTGACCTGCTTCACTCACTGAGTTACGACCTCTCAACTCGTCCTCCTCCATCACGTGTTAGAAACTGTAAGGTGAGGACAGCTGTGATCAGGCTGTCAGTCGATTCAGGCAATGCAAAGGCACTAAAGTGCGTCTGAGAGGTCATAACTCACTCCTTATTTGAAAACTTTAATTTACCTTCTACCATTAACTCTCATTTCACCTCGCCCATTACCGTAACCTTCGTCTGCGACATCATCAGGCACAAGGACTGAACCTGATCTGTGTGTTTTTGTCCATTTCCTGCTTCTTCAGGTCCAGCAGCCAAGAAGAAATATGTGAGCTACAACGACCTTGTGATCTAATGGCATTCCTCCATCAGAGCGACAGACGGAATAGAGAAGCGAGAAAGACAGAGATGACAGCGGGAGATGTCTTGTCTCCTCCCCTGTTGGCTCAAAACAAAAACAAAAAAAAAAAACGAGACAAAAGAAGTCTTGAGTTTTTCCTCTTTCTGTTTTGGTCTCATGCTCTTCATTGCCCGACACAGACTGAAGCAAAGCCTTGTGGGACTTTCCTTGGAACAGAAAGTTGGGGCGCCAACATCGACTCTGACAGAGCGAAAACACGAATATGAGGACGAAGAAGAAGTTTGAAAAAAAAAAACAACGCTGACGCTGTGATGTTGGGACGTTGTTCAGAAAACGTTTTGGTTTGTGGTGGTGATGGTGAGAACAGACACAGCATGCATGAGCAGACACCTCGCGAACGGTGCTCACGCGGCTCCATGTTGCATCTCTCTGCTGTTGATGTCAAACGAAGCAGCTGTCTCGGCCTGACGTGACCTTTCCCAGGAGCCCGCCTCCGCTCGTCTCTTAACGTACTTCCAAACTGCAAGTTTTCCAACCTTCCTGTTGACCTGTGTGTTGTTCTTTCTGGCTTCTATGTCGGCCTACTTCGGTTGTTGACTTATTTTGGTTTCTATGACGACAATGATGATGTTGACAAATCTATTTTGCTCTTGCTTCTTGAATGCATATTGTTTTTTTATTAAAGCCATATTCTTCACTTTGAGATTCGAGGGCTTTGCTCACACCGACGCCTGAATCTGATTTTTCTCACTTATACTTGAACCAGGAGCCACATTCAGGTTTCTGAGTCTCTGCCGTGTGAACAAACCAAATCTGATTTCTCCTGGTCTAGTTTCATGCTGTATGTTGTCGTAGTTTTCAGCATGCAGGAAACCAACAAGGATACAGAGACCAGAGCGCTCCACGCGACATTTAGTGGAGAAGGGAGAACAAATCGTCACCAGCAGCTTCTGAGGAAACCGATTTGATCGTTGCAGAGTTTTAGGTGGTTCGTGTTCACGTGTGGCTCAGATTCCAGTTAAAAGCATTAGTACCATTCAGTTGGTGGGATCCACAGAAGCTCCGTATCTTTTCACGTTTAGCCAGACTGTCCCGTTAAAAGTAGCTGAATCGACCTCCGCAGCGAACACACACACAACTGTAGCGCGATTACCGAAGAATGTTTCTGAGGCAGGTTCTGCAGTGAACGTATGAAGCTTCAGCGGACGTTTCGTCTGTATGGTCACGGTGCAAAGCGGAAATCGCCGATCGAACGTCATGTGGTTCATGGCGTGTGTACATACTGTAGCTTTGATTGAATCTCGACTTTAAGAAGGCTTCTTGTTGTTGGACCTAAAATGAGCCTTTCCTGTGACAGACGTGTTGGTGAGTGGTCAAACAGCCGTCAGCTGGAGTAATGTTATTTTTACCTACAGCACCTTCCACCGTATCTTTAACCGTCACTGACGCATATCTCTCCTCCCAAAGAGGGCGAATTCAGGGGCTTACATTAGAAATGCAGATATACGAGCAGGTTTTCTCCGACCTCACCTTCGTGACGGGGAGTGAGAAACTCGTTTTTCATGGTCGTCCTGTTGAGTCTCTTTCACAGGTGGTAAAAATCAGATTCCTCAGCTGGTCGTGAAAACAAAGCCAAAAGAAGAAAAAATAAGATTGAGCCGTGTTTTTGTTTGAGATGTTCGTGGTCCCATCCCAACGTGTGTTACTTCTCCACATGCACATACATGACTTCTCCAGTATTTTGTAGGTGTTGATGATGATGATGATGATGATGACCCTTAACTGTGTTGTAGCCGACTTAAAGAGAACCTCCGTTTGTCCGGGCGCCACTGGGTTCGCGCTGAACATCCGGTGACGTCGCGGACGACAGACACAACTAGCGGTCTTGACGCGGAGGTTGTCGATGCATGCCTGATATGTTCGATGTTGAAACCGAGTCAGAAAAAAAATGTAACACAGCTGATTCCACCTGTCTGCTCTGAACTGTACCGTTTTTTCTTTACTGTTACGTTCTCACACACAGCAGAATATGGCTTCGATCGGTTTCCTACTTTCATGGAAACGACAGGAAATGGAGGAAAATATGAGTCTATATTTAAGAAAACAAAATACTAAAAAAAGGAAGCATGTATGTTTTCTACTGTTTGTACTAGGTATCTTCATGTTGCCCTGCTGCTTATGTGCCAATGTTGTGGGAGAGATTTACATTTGGCCACTCATGCAACTATTCTGTGGTGTTGTCTAAGAATGTATCAACAAGAAATAAAAAAAACTTTGGATATTTTTTTAATATATTCCCCGAAGAAAAGCTCTGGTACGTGTGTCTCACTGTTTCATTCCAGCGGCTCGTGGATGTGTGACCTTCATCTGATCAGTGAAATCACGGTGTCCTTCTGGATCATAATTTGCCTGAAGAAACAGATTTTTATTCCTTTACTTTGCCTGAGATCTAACACGGAACCCGGCACTGAGAGGAGCTGATAAATTACCTGAGCAGCATGGGTGATTTGCAGAGAATGAAGCTCTCTATCTCGGCTCCTGGGAAGCTTGTTTTTCATGAGGATTTCACTGAAAATCATCAATAAAACAAACGCCACAGATCCTGAATGAGCGGCGCAGATAAGTGTTTGCCACACTCACCTGCCTGTTGTACTATTATGAAAAGTGTTATCTCTCAGACTGAGATACGTTGCTGGTTCATGAGTGGAATAAATGCGGAGGTCCGTGGAACGAGTGTGTGTTTCTCGCCTCACTGGGCCATCGACACCTGGAGGGTTCACAGAGCTTCATTTCAACCCGGCTCGTGCTTAAAACAAAAGAACAAACTGAGGATCTGAGGATCATCAAAGGTCTCAAAAACCAGCAGTGGATGAAGAATGAAAACTTGTTTCCCTGCTCAGTCTGATCAAGGACAGAGGGAACAGTCGAGGGAAAATGACGTCTCCGGAGTAAATACACAGGATGGAAACCAGTGGTCTCAGAATGAGAAGAAGTTCCAACTGAAGAACACGTTAAATTATTTTTCGTGATTTTTCCTCTTCATGTGACACTGGTGGGCCGGCGCTCCAGCGCCCCCTATTGACGGGCCGCCACTTGGTGAAAATCAACTTGGAAAATGGAGTTTGCAGAAGGAAATGATCTGAAGCCACCACCTCGTCTGTGGAGCACGTAGATAGCAAAAACCAGCAGTGAGTGGAGACACCTCCGGTAATGATGCAGGGAAGAAACTTGTTTACTTCGATTCTTCATGTGGAACAGGTAAAAAGTAGGTCGAGTCAAAAGGTGGGTTGTTCAGAGCTGCGATCACTTTCACTCATGTTGAAGTTGATTGTGAAGCTTCATGCACAGGTTGGATCCTGCAGCAGCAGCAGCAGCAGCCAGACAAAGTCTGAACAACAGCCACACTAACGTCGCCGCGGACGTCTCCTACTTTCTAAATTACAAACATGACCTTCAGCTCGCTGAAGAAGGCGCCAAACATTCGCTGTGAAGAAGTGAGCTGCTAACGTCAAGTTTGCAGATAGCTAATTAGCGACTCGGCTAACGACTTAGCGCACAGTAAACAGCTAGAAATGTCACCTGGATGTTGTCGTGTGCTGCTCTGCTCCTCACTCTCTCTGCCCACGACTCACGTTTGTTCCCTACAATCTAACCAGACAGCTGCTGTCAGTCAAAAAGACACGCTCCAAATGACCACAGAGATACTTCTGTGACAGAAACCTGTAAAAACGACCAACGACCACAGCATCACATCTCAGTGGGTGGAGCAGTCGTCTGCAAACTCTGATTCTCCATCCCCACAAAGCTACATGTGGAGGTGTCCTTGGACAAGACACTGACACCCCCGAGTAGCGCAGACACAGGTCCAGCAGCTGTTTCCCCAAGGGATCAATAAAGTATTCATTGTTATTATTATTATTATTAATATACAAAAAAAGGCAGCAAAAAGAAAAAGGCTCAAAGTGACATAGAAGTCGAGTAAACACAGACCCGAGAACCTGAACTTCACTGTGAAGCTGCCTGAAAGTAACTTTAACATTTCTGTTTGTCTCACGCTTCTCTCTCCACGTCTCTCACCCCCCCCACCCCACTGAATCCCCTGGAAATAATGACGGAGCAGGATTGTCGTCCTCCGTCTCCGAGCCTCTGTCTGAGCGACAGATAAGAGGGGTTTAGGGGGGGAGGGGCGGCTCTGTATGGATTCACATAACTAACCTTCAGTGACCAATTAGATTAGTCACCGCCAAACCAATTAGTGTTTGTGAGAGGAAGGATGAGATGCCGGTGGTGGTGTTGGGGCTCTGATATCCACAGCAGGAGGAAAACACGCTGACAAAGCTCTTCAGTAGCCACTGCAGTAGAAAATGGAGAAAACAAACTTTTTCCCACTGTGTGGAAGAAGAGCTGCGAACTTTACCATTAATTAGTCGGAGGATGCACTTCCCCTGCTGCTGTAAGCAAAAGCGGAGTGGAAACACTGATCAATGCTGAAGATAAATAAGCCTGGAAGATTATTTCCCCCATTGTTCATCGTCTTTAACATCAATGAGCAAAACGTGTTGGTGGTGTTTAAATACAGGAGGCGGGGAGAGACTCCTGATGGAACCCCACCCACCCAGGAGCGCGGAGGAAAGTGTGTCACAGTTTACCGCCACGCTCCTAACTGACGCATCCACTGGACAGATGTTCCAGCTGTTGATCGAGTCCAACAGCTCACTGATCCTTTGCTACGTGTCAATAACATTTACTACAACGGACTAAAAATGATTAAGAACCAAACCCCTGAAGACAGCGGAACGTGTTCTGATCCACTCACTGCGGGCGCTGCGTTACTGAGCCAGATGTCTCTGGGACCTTTCACAGACGAATCATTTCCACTGTCCGCACACTGAAGTGTCAGAGACTGATCTCAGGGTTAGGAAACAGCCCAGAGAGAGAGAGTGCGGTGAGGAGGAGGAGGAGGAGGTGAGGAAGGGGGTTGAGAGGCCCCAGAATGGACGACTCCTCTCACTGCTGAGGTTCTGCATCTGTGGTAAATTGCCACCGTCCGGTTCTTCCTCCCGTCACGCGCTCGTCTTTCTCTCAGGTGGTTTGAAGTTACAGATAAACTGATTTACAGTCATGTTTCTTTCATATCTTTTCCCCTCATATGATCATTCCCTGCTCCTCAATGGTTCCGCTGTGCTGTCAGCGTTTTCCTGACCGAGGAGCAGAGACAGGAACGGGGCCTTAGCTACAGTGGATATGAATTATTGCACCAGTAGATGTAAATGCTTCCTCTAAATCACGAGGGAATCTACAGGGCTGGGATTTTTACTTTTTTGCATTTTTGGCACATTGAAGTTTTTCAGATCATCAAACAGATTTAAATATTAGACACTGATAAACCCAGTAAACACAAAATGCAGTTTTTAAGTGTGGATTTTATTTATTTAGGGGGAAAAACTATCCAAACGTACATTAGCGCTACGTAACAAAGTAATTGTTCCCTGAACTGCAATCGAGCGTTTGCAATAAGAGTCGTTCTCATCTCTGCGGAGCAACGTTGGTTCACTGTGTGTACTGTTTTATACCCGCAGCTTTATTTTCATTATCATCTTTATTACCTTCATTATTCAAGTTAGAGATCTCTCTAATGAAACACATTTAGAAGATATCTTATTTATCTTTTGACCAGTCAAACTTCAGCTGTAGGTTTCTGAAATCAGACTTTTCACTACTCAGATGTTTAACAAATGTTAAAATGGTTTGCTATAGTGTTACCAACTCGGTAAGGAAAATCACTATTGGCTGTTCAAAGTGACTCCCTTTAACAGAAGAAACCTCCAGCAGAACCAGGCTCAGGGTGGGCGGCCATCTGCCTCCACCGGTTGGGGTTAGTGGACAGAGAGAGAGGAACAGCAGGTTGGAGGATGTGATGCGCCAGGACTGAGCTGCCTGCGAGTGCTTTGATACGGAGGAGGAGGAGGCCGCAGCAGCAACCGCTGCTCGTTGGGAACAGCAGAAGTCAATATGTGCTTTGGAAACAGAGTCTGTGAAACTAACTATGTCTGCGGAGCCGCTCACACCACTCTATGTTCACTTTGTTGATTGGAAGAAAAGGAACGTGACAAGATTCTCTGAAACAGGTAAAATTACACTGGCTATTTCAAACTACAACAAATAAAAATGAGACTTCTAGTTTTCTATGACAAGTAACAAGTTCACAGGATATGCAATCAAGATGTCTGCAGCGCTATTCCTGCTGGTCAACAGCGTTATTTCAAATATCTAGGCTAGTCAAAAGTTGAATTAAAGATATCTACTACGTCTTTTTGACTCTCCGTAATGTGAATTCCAGATATCTTACTACATTTTGACCAGTCAAAACTCCCATTTCAGATTTCTACAGTTGAATTTCGACTAGTCATAATTCAAGTTAGAGATCTCTCTAATAAAACACATTTAGAAGATATATTATTTATCTTTTTACATGTCTCGATGTGACCAGTCAAACTTCAGCTGTAGATATCTGAAATTACACTTCTGACTACTCACAGTGTTGTTCACGATATTCTGAATTCTCATGACAGAGAGTCAAAATGACGTAGTAGACATCTCAAATTTGGCTTCTCACATTGTAATTATGAAAATGAATTCCTAGATATCTGAACTACAGTTACGGACATTCGATTGAAGACTGTTAAATGTTAAAGGGGCTTCATCAGGGATTTGTTTGTTACGGCAGCAAAAATCAGTCGCACATTAAAGGGGACGTGCAAACTAAAACTGGTTTAGATCCGAGTCCAGATTAGGAAACAGGACGGATTTCACAGCAACTACACCTTGTGCGTAATTAACACGAGCTAAATCGTGATTTAACCGATTGTCCTCATTTCTTTTCTCCGTCACAGACTTCTCCTGCTGCCCCGCGCTGGATTATCTCCCCTTTCTGACACAAAAAGAAGTCCGGTAATGACAAATGTTTCAATATTTGAACGACTAATTTGAGATAAGCGCGGCCCCGTGGCAAGGCAATTAAAAAGTGTGAATGGAAATGAGCGGTTTATCTGAACGAGCTGCAAAGTGATGGAGCCGCTGAGCTGAAAGGCGACATCATCGCCAGGCGAGGAACAAAAACCTGGGATGTGACGCGGTGACAATAAAAGCTCTGCACACGTGGAAAGGAAGCTCGTGCTGCGTGGTGGGTCATTTGGCTCCAGAACCATCAGCGTTCACGCCTGATGAGGTTCTCGCTGCTATCGGCTGAGAGATAGCAGGTGTCAGTGGAAACCAATTTAAGGCGTCCAGAGCAAAGCAAGTTATTAACCTGCTGCCAAAGAATCGTAGCGCTCCCTCTCTGTGTGGAAGGAAAGAGAAACAGATTAATCATCCCACGTTCACAGATCTGCGTCACTGCTCATGTAACGAGCAGGTCAACGACCTGCGCTCCAAGAAACCCATCAAAGCTGATGCTGAGAAATTCACCTGTTGCCCGTGAACACACATGTTCCTGCAGACAAACATCACCGCACCTGATCGGGCTGAACGAGTTGGTCACCAGATCTGAGCTACGTGGATTTATTAAACCAGCACACTGAGGTGGGACACGAAGATCTCTGTCTGAAGACGTCAGTGAGTGACTTTCTTCAGTGTTGGAGTGAGTGTTTACTCAGAAACTCCTCTAACTCATGAAGACCGGGACGGATGACAGAACTCGACTCAGGGTCCAGGTCTCCCAGGTCACTTCGTGCTTCGTCTCCGAGCAGCAGCTCAGTCTCAGCTCTGTGAAAACAGGACGACGCAGATTTGAGATCTGTTTCAATAAAAAGCAGCGAGAACACAAAGTGATGTGAAGGTTCGGGTTTATTCAGAGCCAAACACACAGCTGTACGTCTCCATCAGCCTGCGCCGTCTCTCCACATCCCAGAATCCCTGAAACCTCCACCTCCTCCTTCTGCTATTAACACTAACACTGACACATTCTCCCACTGAGCAGGATCCAGCCGGAAAAAGCCTTTAAATCTTGCTACAAAACCACAGCGTCAGCTGACCCCATTTGGGCCCCAACACTCCATTTTTTGTTGTTATTAACGTGAATATTGACAGATTCTCCAGCGAGGTTCATCCAGCCCGCCGGCGGCCGCGGCCCCCTCATCCATTCTCCCATCCTCACAGCGCGCACATCATCTGTTCTGGGCTGCGGGGCGATACATCACCGTGGCGGGGCACAGAGAAGCTCTTTAAGTTGCATAAACACAATGTCGCCCGGCGCTCGGCGGCTGCCGGTGATGGATGAGGACCACACGCTGCAGAGAGACAGACTGGGATTCTTCAGGAGCTGATGACGGAGCAGCACCACCCGACTGTCATTATGCTCCACTTTTAACTGCAGAGGCTGCTCCGGTCACTGGTGCAGAACAGCGCCGGTCATTTGTCTTTTTTATGTGAGGTGGAGCCCACGGATCAGTCCAGAGGTTCTGATCCGTCCCGTCTCATACTCAGACATGTTACTTCACCGTCGTCACACCTCCTTCTTTTGTTCATGTGTGAATCATTCATGTCCTCCAGACCAAAGCTGTGGATCCACTGTGGTGTCTGGACCTAACTGTGTGAACACACGAGGACGAGAGGAGAAGAGATTTGTCCCGCGAGGCTCCGTCCACAGATCAAACTGTGAGAAAGTGTTTTCAGAGCTAAGTGTGCGTCCTCGTGTCAACATCCACAGGTCAGTAAGTGTGTCGCCCCTCTCTTCGCCTCCTTTTCCAGAGGGTTCAACCATCGTGAGGAGCTGCAGTTACCATGGCAACACAAACCAGAGAGGTGCACGGTGTGTGTGATGTTCACACATAGTATTTATTAGACTGAGCAGGTTCACCAAATGTTTTAACGCAGAATAAATTCAATACTGTTAATAATTCATTTCACGGTTACTCAGCAGCTGGAGCCGAAACACAACACACACATTTATCACCTGTTGAATTCACCACAGCATCACAGCGGTTTGACGGATGTGACCCTCACACCGAGCTCACAGGAAGAGGACCTCTGACCTCTGACCTCTGACCTCTGAGGGCCTGCGTCTGGATGACGACCACCACCAGCAGAGACTCCGCTTCCTCAGGGTTCATCGTCTCCAAAGAGCTGCAGATGCTCGGTGCTGCTCTCCCCCCGTGGAGGAGCTGCACAGATCCTGCAGTATGTTGAAGGGCATTTGTTCTGTTACCCTCAGGGCAGCGGTACGGGGCAATAAAATAAAGTGAAAAACAGCTGGTAGCTCAGGTTCTGCTGCAGTAATGAATGAGCTACAACAGTGCGGAGCAACCATCGCTGCTAAATGTGAAACATGACTGAACAGCTCACATCTGGTTACTGTCCTACAGTAACCATCAAACTAGAAACCGTGGCCTCTAATTTGCAAGATCCGTGTTACAGGGTGGATGAGCGTCGTCATATGACAAACTACGTCATGGACGACACATCTGACACAGCTGGACTTGGATCCTCACGTCCCGCTGCAGCAGTCAGCATCATAAGACAGCAGCGAAACAAAAGCTGAACTACAGACATGCTGCCGGTGGACCCCCCACCCCCTGTCGTTCGTGGTGATGAGCTCAGAACATCCACAGTCTCTGTTCTTCTTTTATTCTCAGCTTTGGTTCTGACAGTCTGGCTCCAGCTGCTGGTCCAGCTGCTGTCTGCGGGGGGGCGATAAACACTGACAGTTCAGTTTAACTAGTCACCTCTGAACTACTGATTGTACCTAAATAAACTTAAATGTCGTCCTGGATTTTCTCTGCAGGGATCAGTCACCACGACTTCTGTGCAACTAAATAAATGTAATGATACAACACAGAAACTGGAACAGTCAAAGTCAAGAGAATAAGAAAATATTAATATCATACGTGATAAATTCTCTTAATACATCAGAATTATTATCCAGCTTGTCACTCAGCCTCCTGTCAACCTGCCGTCCACCCACCAGATGTCTCTGTCGCCTTCCTTTTCCCAGGGACGGCTGCACACCTGGCCTCCTCTGCCTGCTCGGACGTTTCCTGCTGGTTCCTGCCCCGTTCTTCTCTCTCACGCGGTGAAAACGCCTCGGAGTTTCTACGCTGTCCTTATTTCCTCTTTTCATCACTTCACAGAGCTGATTCATTTTTTTCTGCCAATCTTCTCTGAAACATGACGCTGGTCAGAGCAAACAGGAGACATGTTCCAGGAGGAAAAGGTTCTGGGGTAATGTTGGTTCAGTGAATCAGAACCAGTTCTACTGAAACCATCACACGTTCACGTGTTGACACCAGTGTCTGAAACAGACTGGTTCTTCTCACAGGACACACGATGCAACACGACCCAGGCTTAGAACGGCACACCTACAGCTGACCTGCAGAACATATCCCTCCACCAGCAGGGAACTACTTTCAGTGATTTAAACCCGGTCGTGTTCCAGTCAGTTTTCTGGAGTCAGTGTGAAGCAGGGAGCAGCTCGATGGTGATGGATGGATCCACTGACAGAGAGGCTGCAGTGTGAACGTTTAGGGGTCAATGGTTTGTCTCGGTCGCGTGGAGACTCGCCTCTCCCTGAATGTCTATGACGCCCTTTGGTGTGTGGAAGAACACGGGAACAGGGTGTGAGCCAGGGGTCGGCGTATTAGCCCCCGCTCAGAGCTGCAGAGTGCGGTTCACCTGAGCTGTCACACGGAGCAGGAAGCATGTTCCCGTCAGCCCCAGAGTGAGGCTGACAGGAGACGAGTGACGTCAGTTTAACCCAGCAGACCTGCAGCACATCAGTCCAGGTGTTTCTCATCAGGGCGATCTGCTGTTCGCTCCATCAGCTTCCGAAACACCGCGCTGTTTAACAGCAACGACGACGGGAAACACTGAAAGTCCTTTAGATGCTGTAGACTTGCTCTCTGATACGTGGACACAGGACACGTCACAGAAGCACAGAGACGCTCAGCAGGATTTATCTGTGTTTTAGAGAAACCAAATCCAGGAGGTGTGTGTGTTCTGCAGAGACCCCCTTGTTTCTGTGTAAATCAGTGAGCAGCAGCGAGGATCTGAGAAAGAGGAGCAGATGGTCAGTGTGTCTCACATCTTTGTGGGATCTCTGGGATTTTCCTGCTGCTTTAAAAGGAGATTTGCAGAACAAGAGAATTTAAAAGCAGGCTCGACTGTCTGCTGGGTTCAGACGTGAAGGTGTAGAACGGAGTCACGTCAGGCGGGTGGGTCTGTGCACTGGAGACGTAGACAGATTTCCTTCGTATAAGACGCTTGATTTCCTTTTTAAGCTGCTGTTGTTAGATGTAACGTCACTTCTGACTGACGACAGGTGTCGTTAACATCCTAGTGTCTGCAGATACGCTGTCTGTGGCACATTCTGTCACCAGAACCAGCATTAGTTAGTTGTGGTTTAGGCTTTGATCCTCTGCGTCCACATGTTCTGACTGCGAAACAGGGTCATGACCAGGCAGCTGAGACATTCACGACTGGGCCACGGCCACAAAAGGAAGAAAAAGAAATCTGGAATAGAACAGGTTTGTTTATCCTTTAACCACGTGCAGCACATAAATACACATAAATACGACCTGCTGCAACCCTCCTTAGTAATTATGTCTAAAGTGAAGACGGGAGTCAGAGCGGACACATGGACCAACACTCAATGATCAGCCTGTAACACAGACAAAAACATCACAGAGAGAAACCGTGTGTTTTCTTTATTGTTTCCAGCCTGTGTGCAGGACTTTATTTTATATAAGTTTGTATTGTGTTACATCTTAACATCTGGTTTCATTGCTGCACGTTCTCTGGCTCTCCACATCACACTTGTTTATGTCGCAGTCTTTTTTCAATGATGCAGAAAAACAGGGAAGACTCCAGAGAAATCAGAGAGTTTGTGTAAACTCCGGAGCCCCTGAACTCAGACGGGAACAGTTTTCCTTGTAAAGTGGAGGTTTTGCTGTGAGGTCACATGAGTTAGCGTTTTTTGTGAGGAAGGGAGAAGAAGGGGTCAGGAGCACTAAAAAATATTTTCTCTCTTTATTTATGAAGGTTATCTTCCACATACTGGGCTGCACGGAGAAAATAAAGTTTCCCGTCCACCAATAAAAACATAACCCGCAGCAATCTCTCACAAGGCTGTTTGTAGCCTCAAGGACAGAGTAGAGACGCCAGGTGTCAAACTTTGTTAACCTGAGCGGTGAAAACTCGCTCGGTTTAATAGAGATACAGGCGACTTCAGAGAGAACAGGATGTGCAGCTACCGAGTGTTCGCTTCATCCGAGACTTCATCTGATCAATGAATGCAGCCGCCCACCGATGGAGGGCGTCGTGTGAAGCTGCTGACCCTCAGATAAGCAGATGAGGATGGATGGATGGATGGAAATATATTCTGCAGACCGTGAGTACTGTGTGCAATGTGCATTTAGGTCAGTGTTTCTCATTAGTGAGGGGGGGGGGGGACACAGAGAATCCATTATTTTTAGCATTTCTATTCCCCGTGGCGGGACACTAAACCACCCCCAGTCTCTAGATGGCGGCCGCGCTCAAACTAATGACTTTCTCTATTTGCCTCTTGCTTTTTATTTTGCCTGACGTAAACTTCTCCATCTCTACTCTCTACTACCTCATGAGTATGTTTGGGGTCCGGCTACTTCTGCTGGCTTAAACAGGCAGCCTGTTGATAACAGTTTGAAGACATGTTATCTGTCATTTTCTCCAACAGTGGGGTTTGTTTTCTTACTCCTCTGATCTAATGCTGATGTAATGATGTGGTCATATGTGGGAGGCTGTAACATTACACATTATATGGACGGGGAACTACGAACTTCCTCTGAGACGAAGCAGGAAACTGTTCATGTCGGAGTAGAGACATCGACAGACGGTGAGTTTTTCCTTCAGCAAAAAGATTCAACTAAACTGAAGCTTGAGTTACAGGACAAATGAAACAAACTCTTCACAAGAAATGAAACTGATTTTTTTCATTTCTTAGCTGTTCTGTGTGTTTTCAGCTTCACTCTGAGACTAAATGGCTTCAAGATCAGAAGACGATTTCTGCTGTCCTATCTGTCATGACATCTTCAAAGATCCAGTTCTTCTCTCATGCAGCCACAGTTTCTGTAAAGACTGTGTGAAGACCTGGTGGACAGAGAAACCAACACAGGAGTGTCCAGTTTGTAAGAGAAGATCTTCAAAGGATGAACCACCTTTAAACCGCGTCCTAAAGAACCTGTGTGAGTCCTTCTTACAGGACAGAGACCAGAGACCTTCAGAGACTCTCTGCAGTCTGCACGCTGAGAAACTCAAACTCTTCTGTCTGGACCATCAGCAGCCAGTGTGTGTCGTCTGCAGAGACTCAAAGAAACACACCGACCACAAATTTAAACCCATCGATGAAGCTGCACAGGATCACAGAGAGAACCTGCAGAGATCCCTGAAGACCTCACAGGACAAACTGGAGCTCTGGAAGAAAGTTCAGGTGGAGTTTGACCAAACAGCAGCACACATTAAAGACCAGGCCCGACACACAGAGAGGCAGATTAAGGAGCAGTTTAAGAAGCTGCACCGGTTCCTAGAGGAGGAGGAGGAGGCCAGGATGACTGCACTGAGGGAGGAAGAGGAGCAGAAGAGTCAGATGATGAAGGAGAAGATGGAGGCTCTGAGCACAGAGATAGCAGCTCTTTCAGACACAGTCAGAGCCACAGAGGACGAGCTGAGAGCTGAAGACGTCTCACTCCTGCTCAACTACAAGGCTGCAGTGGAAAGAGTCCATCAGCGCCCCCTGCTGGATGATCCTCAGCTGCCCTCAGGAGCTCTGATGGACCAGGCCAAACATCTGGGCAACCTGACCTTCAGCATCTGGAACAAGATGAAGGACCTGGTCTCCTACACTCCTGTGGTTCTGGACCCAAACACTGCTCTCCCAACCCTATTTCTGTCTGAAGATCTGACCAGTGTGAGACGAGGAGACAAACAGCAGCTTCCTGTTAATCCAGAGAGGTTTGATTATTATCCCATCGTCCTGGCCTCTGAGGGTTTTAACTCAGGGACTCACAGCTGGGATGTTGAGGTTGGAGACAGCACGGTTTGGTTAGTGGGTGTCTCAGCAGAATCTGTCCAGAGGAAAGGAGACATAGAGTCTCGAATGTGGGGAATAGGTTTTTGTGGAGGTAAATACTCCACAGATTCACCACCAGCTCCAGAAACTTCTCTACGAGTGAAGAAGAAGCTCTGGAGGATCAGAGTGAGTCTGAACTGGAACAAAGGAAAACTGTCGTTCTCCAATTGTGACACTAACACAAACATACACACGTTCAAACACACATTCACAGAGAGATTGTTCCCGTACGTTAGCACGGTGGATGAGCTGCCACTGAAGATTTTACCTGAAACAAAACAGCAGGTCTGACAGAATTGCTTGTTGTAATAAAACCTCTACTCCCCTGACCGTGGGTTGTAGTACAGGATCTTACTGTCCTTGGACCAGAACCAGGAGAGAAAATTAAGAATCTGGTAGCTTAGACTTAGGTCTGGAAACACCAGACAGGTTTGGAGGTGCATGAGGACTATCACTGGATACATGACCAGCAGCCTGAGGGAGCTGTAGTTTAGAGCAATGATTTTTTAATAGACTTCAGGCCAGTTTTCAGAGCCAAGTCCACCACAGCTCCACTATAACAATCTCTGTCCCTCCCCCACACCACTCAGACGTCACCCACAGAAAAACCAGCTCAGCAGATCAGGTGAGGAGAGAACTGAACAGGCTTCACCACTCAAAGGCTGTAGATGGACTCAGCCGCAGGGTGCCGAAAGAAAAGGTCCTGCTTGATCCCCGTGAATAAGAAGCCACGTCCCACTGTCTTAAAGATACAGACCAGTGGCTCTGAACTCACACATCATAAAGGCCTTTTAGAGACTGGTTCTGGACTCCCTCCGACCACTGGTCAATCCTTCACTGGACCCCTTCCAGTTCGCCTACCAGCCCCAACTTGGAGTGGATGATGTCATCATTCATCTGCTCCATCACACCTACACCCACCTGGACAAACCTGGGAGTTCAGTAAGGTCAACACCATCCAGCCTGAACAGAAGTTAAAAAACCTCCTCCCATGATTTCACCTCCCAAGAAATACTTATATTCATATACTGTAGATATATTTTTTTCTGAGGAGGTTCAGGTCTTGTAATGTCTGCAGCACCATGCTGCGGATGTTCTCCGAGTCTGTGGTGTCCAGCATGATCTTCTTTGCTGTGGTTTGCTGGGGCAGCAGCTTGAAGGTAGCTGACACTAACAGGCTGGACATGAATGAATAAAAACTGCTTCTTTATTGTTGTTTTGCTAATGTTATTGTATTGCATATTATAATATTCTCGTGTTAGTGTTGATCCTTTCTGGTTCTGGATCTCCTTCTTTCCTCTGTAACTGAGAGCTGCTGTCACTGAATTACAGCCATATGTGCAGAGCTGTGAGGATGAAGAGGACGAGGAGGAGGAAGGGGAGTGTAGACGTTCAGTGGCCTTGATTCAGTTTATTCTCTCTCTGTCTCTCTCTCTCTCGTCCTCCAGCGTCCTCCAGCTGAGCTGTACAGTCAGGCTGATGATGATGATGATGATGATGGCCTCTCTTTGTAGACTTGCCTAACGATTTCCCCTGAATGCTGTGTGATCTGTCACAGACATGAAGGTAATAAACAGCCCCCATCATGCTTTGCTAAATAATTATGTGCTGTTGTCTGGGTTATCCGTTAGCTTAGCATAAGCTCCATTCTGTGAGCAGGGATTCAGGATGTAGTCGTGATGTCGGAGCGCAGCAGGAACTCGGGTCTAGACTAAGATCTGGTCTGAGGCCTTGTTTGAAACTGTACACACAGATGGATGTTATGAAGATCTTTGAGCTCAGCCTTACTGTGTCATTAGAACCAGAATCAGAAGCTTAGTAAAACCAGCTGTTACACAATGTCATGACTTGTTACTACATCACTTCATCAACTCCGTAAAAGCAATAAACACTAAAGAGACGACATAATAACATAAAATATAAAGTGTGCTGTGCAGTCATAGTCCAGGAGCAGAGGTAGAGTTGGATCATTGTTCAGGATTTCCCCGTCTCCTGTGAGGCCGTCTCCCCCCTGTCTTGTTGCCTTTTGTGTTTTGTGCAGACCCTATGATGGTGGTGTCAGTCACACAACCCTGCGGGGGTCCCTTCTATTCTGTTAATTTAAAGGGGCTCCAGGCCCTGAGGTGTTGCTCCGTCTGTGTTGGGCCATCCTCCTGTGTAGAGTTTGGTTTCCCCACTGTACAGCTCAGAGCACTGCTCACTGCACCGAACAGCAGACACTATGTTGCTCTTCTTCTGTTTGGAATCCGATCTTTAGGACAAGTGGACAAGTCTCTGTGTGTTTGAAATGAACAGGTGTTTGCTGTTTTCCAAAAATCCCTTCACTGTTTCAGATACACCAGCTATATCAGAATCAGAATCAGCTTTATTCGCCAGGTATGTTGCACATACAAGGAATTTGTCTTTTGTAGCTTCTCTAGGACAGTACAGATAGAAACAATACAATAGATTAAAGACAATTACAGACAAATTGTAACAAGACAGAAAGCCAAGACAGTATGTATGGGTGTGTGTGTGTGTGCAGTGTACTGAGTTTAGTGCAGTTTGTGTCCATATAGCAGCAGCAGTCAGTTGTTTATAACAGGTATTACCTGGGGAAAGAAACTGTTCTTGTGTCTGGTTGTTCTAGCAAACGTAGGTCTGTAGCGTTTGCCAGAGGGGAGAAGCTGGAAGAGGTTGTGTCCGGGGTGTGAGGGGTCTGTGCTAATTTGACCCTTGAGGTGTACAGGTCCTGAAGAGAGGGCAGAGGTGCACCAATGATCTTCTCTGCAGCTCTGACTGTGCGC
>JAUMTR010000022.1:22391849-22404904 GCA_032270685.1 Microctenopoma stevenorrisi
ACATCCTATCAGTAATGAATTACAGTAGTCCAGCCTAGAGGTAACAAATGCATGGACTAGTTTCTCAGCATCACTCTCAGCCAGGATGCTCCTAATCTTAGAAATATTCCTGAGGTGGAAGAAGGCAGTTCTGGAAAATACTTTTATGTAATGGTTAAAAGAGATATTTTGATCAAAAATAACACCAAGATTCCTACAGTAGTGTTCGAAGCCAGTGAAATTTCAGCTAAGGTGGCAGTTAGAGGACTGCAGTTGAGGAGAGCCACCAAGAACATCCTTGAGGTTGCAGAAATGGTGGCTGTAGATCCTGCCTGACTACCTTGATCTTGGACTATCTAACAGACAGACCACAGTATGTCAGGCTTGAGGTCTGACACTGTGGTCAGTAACCTCCCCTCTACTCTTTGCCTTGTACACCTCGGATTTCTGCTACTGCTCTGAACTTTGTCACAATCAGAGGTTCGCAGATAATACCGCCATCATGGGGTATTAGAAGTGAAATTCTTAAGACGCTAGCTTAAGATCATCCCTGCTGGAACCTAATAACATCATGAGGAATAAGCTCATCAGACTGAGGAGAGCCGAGTAGAACCTAAGGGCAAGGAATGAGAGACATGTCCCTTGAAAGATCTACAATCCCTGGAATATTATAGTGATTTCAGTGCAATAGTCTTTCAGTGCAAGAGCTAGAGTTACATGTTTGTTTGGAATTGACTATCTCTCTGAAAAGATAGTAAAGTGTTTCTGTACATTGCCAAAGTAGCTGATGGCGTCAAATGATGCTTTTGCTGCATGAGCTACCAGTAAGTTTAACGAATGTGCCCCACGGGGAACATACAGGGCACGAGGATTTTTCTCAATCGTAGGCCTGTCCTACAATCAAATGGTATATTGAGTTCCTCAAGTCTGTTCAGAATCAAATATGACAAACCAAGACCTGTTGTTTGGGAAGCCACAAGAAATCCCATGAAGTATTTCTTTGTTTGTGGTTCTATGTCCACAGTCTTATGATTACAGACATGTGCTCTTGGTGGCTTCTGTCAGGAGTGCAATCCAAAATAACAGAATACTATTTGGACTGCTTAATCTCAGGCACTTTAGTGTCCAATATTTTTTCACTGATTGATCAGGAGTGAATAGAGATGCTGCAGGTTGGTCAGAAGTAGGAGGAGATGCTGCTGCAGGGTCATCAGGAGGCGTAGAAGCTTGAAATTTGACTTCAAAATAGAGATTTTTTAATAGGCAAATCATATTAAAATGTTTTATTTTTTTCATGTATATATTTATTTGTTAAATTGTCTTGACTTTTTAAACATACCATGTAGCTTACTACTGGCTTTCACCTAAACTTAAAATTAATACACTTGTAACACACACTGCATGAAGTTGGTTTATCAGCTAGATGGACAAGCTAACGTTTTACCTGGGATGTAGAGAATCCATGATTCCTTACACCACATTACAATGAGAGCGGATGTCTGTGTTATCAAATCAACTCTGTCTTCATAGAATACACTTCTTCTAGCCAACAGCATCACAGTTAACTAGAACAAAAACTTTCAAGACGAATTTCGGCCCTAAACTAAGTAAATTAAAACACAGATTTAGCTGTGTGCGCCCCCGCAATTGGAGATACAGTTCTCGAGTAGAGAGGCGAAGTTCTGAATAGCGCATTGCGCAGAGAAAAAGTTGTCACATTGTTCCAAAACCTGCGTCAGCTCTACCCCAGATATTTGCCTTACCTTCATCCAGGGCAATTTTTTCTTCATTATCTTTTGTTTTTCCGCACCCGATTGATTAGTTCTTTTGGAGGAGGAAGAAAGGTGAAACTGTTTCCAAAATGAAAATGAATGAAGACATGAAATGACGCGAAACCTTAAAACAAGAGACACTGACATTAATATGTCAGATAAATATACACGTGTGAGTTTGTGTTGCATGCATTTGTTGTGAGTGTGTGACTCCTCGCTGCATGTGTGTGACTTTAATCTGTCCTCGTCATTCATGGTCATTGCCTGCTCTCGGTGTGAAATTAATTTGTTCCACCGATCTCAGCAGGACGTAATCGACTGTCAGATGCAGGAAGAGCCTGATGTTAAAACATCAGAGTAACATGCCATCAAATGTTCTGCCAGGACAAAGCCTGGTGCTGCCACATGTTGGTCACAATGAGGCAGTTTCCAAGCTGTGAGGAGCCTGGTCATGAAGACAAACATAGAAATACATTTACCCTGTTACCTGCCAGCTCATTATGCATACAGGTCCTGGCAGGTCATGTGTCAGTGTTACCAGTCATCCCAGTGAGCAGCTGCAGTAATGGGAACGTCTACTTCCTGTGTCATGAATCATTTAAGAAGCTCTCCAGCAAAGCCACCGATTTGTTCCTCAAGTAAACAGCCACCGTCTTTTTCGTTGTTATTCTCCAGTCACATGTTGACGCGATGATCAGGACAAAGCGTTCGACTCTGATGTTTCCTTTACTGGAATAGAAGTCTTTTCATTTCATGCACGTAGCTCTGTGTGCATAATGTGCACATAACTTCAGAGGAATTGATTTCATGGTGTGTAATGAGGCTCCAAGTGCAGAACAGTCCAACAGCAGGGAAGAAAAGTTAAGATTCACAAAGTGGCTGCAGGTTTCTGCAGAGTTGAGCTGCAAAGAATTTCAACATCAGCAGGATCAGAAAAACTCGAACGAGACCAGCTCCCTTCAGCTCGCTGCCAAATGCTGCTCAAGGTTGATTGGGTCACAGTATTTACCACTGTGTCTCCTGAGGTGTGAAGGAAGCATTTTCAGAGCAACATTAAACAGTGTCCCTGACATTCAGAGACGCAGCCCGAAGCACTGATGATGAACTGTTCTGTCACTTCAGCTCAAAGAAACACGTCACGACCGCTGCCGCCCTTCACACTGGACCTGGACCCGTGTCTGCTTTTACTCAGGGTTAAGAGGAGGAAAGATGACGCACACGTCGTCCTGTTTTGTCATAAACTATCAGAAGTAAAATCTGTTGAATCAATATGCTGGGATGTGTAACGGGTCTGGTCCTGCTGTCTTGGTCTTTAGTGCTGTTTTTATTTTGTCTGCTCTCTGTCATTTCTATTGTTTTGGCACCACGTGTCCTCGCTCTCCTTCCTCTGCTCAGTGTTATTACCTGACTCTGCATGCTGGGTCAGTGGTTGTCGACGGACAGACCCCGGTTCATATCGGCCTGGAGCTGGACAACGTCAAAGACAACAGAGCTGATCACAGACTTCAGAAGAGACTCCCCCACCCCTCCAGTGATTCACATACACAGAACCAAGAGAGGTTGTTCTTTCCAAGACAGCTGAAGACATTCCGTCCACCAATCAGCTGCAGTCCTCTGGGTCAAACACTCTGCAAGCAAAATGACACAGTCTGTCTGACTGTCCTCAGGGAAAACACAAAGACGTCCACCAGCAGACACAGGAACGGAAACAGCGTCCTTCTCCTGAACAGCTGAGATTCCACCCTGTTCTTTACCCACCTCCACAGTCAACACTCACTTCTCTGAAACCATCCTCATTATTCCCTCACACTTTTAATCACTGTAAAAGGTTTACTCCACATTTCAGTCACCAGATGTTTTTCATATCTGTCGATGTAAATCTAGTGGAGATATCAGGTATGTCGCCGATTCCCCTTCAGCACTACGGTCACCCCGGTGCCTCGACCAGAACAGTTTCTTCTTTGGCTTGACTCCTGTGGCAATGTCAAGGACACCTGGAGAACGGTACAGAGAGAAAGAGAGACAGAAGGACGAAGCACAACTAGAGGAGACAATATGAGGACATGAGAGGGGATCGTAGAAACTTTCTGGTGGGAAACTGTCCAGTGCGTCGCACAGCTGACAAATAGTTGTTAAAGGTAGGAGTTTCCTGTGGATCAGCCACACCTGAAGGGTTTAAGTTACCTTTTACTTCAGCAGTTTATCATTCTCTGCAGCATCTTTCATCTGTTTCCAGCTATTCTCTCTGTCTCTGCTCAGTCCCCCCTCTCCTCCACCCCCCTGCTCCTGACAGTGAGCTGCAGTGACGGGACTCAGCAGATCTGTGACTCAGAGGACAGAAGACTCCACAGTCACTCCTCTCTCTGACAGGTTGTCCGTGGCCTGTAGTTGAGACTCAGAGAAACAGGAAGTGCTGATGAGAATACGTGACGACTCGGTGTGTGTCGTTAGTTCAGTTTTCCTTCCTCTGGAGTTTAAATCCAGGCTGGTTGCCCCCCCGTCTCCTGGAAACCAAAGATGTTTAACTGTGTTTTTCATTTCACAGACGCTGCAGGTCACTGATTAAGACTTTGCAATAAGACGCTAATCACATTTGTTTTTTTGTTAAAGTATGAATGTTATTACTTGATGAACATTTAATCAGCACAGGGACGAGTTGCTCCTGAACAACTAAGGAGTAGCTACCCGAAATTTGATTGCTTCATTTTTTATTACTGTACTTTGTTTTGACTAAACAAAGAGAGAGAGAGAGGCTGTGGTAATGGGGGGGGGGGTTAGTGGATCCAGTTAGTATTGTCTCTAAAGTATAAAATCGCTTTCATGCTCAAAATAGATGTGGGTCGATGAGGTCTGCAGTGCCTCACAGCTGCTCCTGAACCAGAATCCTCTGTAATAGGCACCAAAGGGACACACACACACACACACACACACACGCTCACACACACATCATCCAGCACTGAGACGAATGGTTATCGTGGTGTCCTCCCACCGATTCCTCTCACAGAGGTGTTTACGGTGACACAAACAGAAATACAGTAACTGTCCACGGAGCCGCGGTGGATTTGTCTCCTCTAACAAGCCTCTGGCCCTTTTTAACTGCTTCAGTGCCAGGAGGGGTCGTCACAGGCGTCAGGGAGGAGCCAGAGGAGTCCTGGGAGCTCCAGCGTTACAGAGAGAGTTAATGATCCATCCGTTCATAGTGGACGGGGGGTTGGGGGGGGCATTGAATGTGTGAGGGGGCAGTGAATGTGAAAAATGTGTCACCCCCAGTCAGAGGTTCAGCTGAGACCTCCTTGCCATCACTAATCTTCCTGACGTGCTCACAGGCTTTTATCCATGTTTTGGTTTGGATGGAGGATGGATCTCCATGACGATGAATCCCCAGGTCCGTTTTTACAGCCTTTAGCTCTTTTTACACATAAACCCTGATGTGTTAGCGACGAGGTGGCTTATTCTTTAGGGTAAAGAGGTTCACACTGAACCTAAAGAAGCGTCACAATCACTGCCTGCTTCCAGCACGGTGTTAAAACGTTACTGGTTCGAATCGTGTCATAGAAATTCACAGTGAAACTTTAGCACCCCCCCCCCTCCTCTTCAGGTTCTATTATCACCAGATCACTCCACTGTCTCATCACACATCACTGTTTATGTCTGATACCTCTGCTTGGATGAAAGTGTAACTCTACCACAGTGTGCAGGTCAAACTCTCAGCATGATCCAGCAGCAGCAGAGCACATCACGCCACAGATTCACACTCAGCCAGTTAGTGAATTTCACTCTGTAACATACTTCAGCTGGACTCTGTCTCCGTCACAGCTGCAGCTGGAATCAATCAGACTCATTGACAAATAGTCATTCACTAACAATCAATACACCGAGTCTTCTCCTCCACTGGGGTTCTGCTAATTCTCTAACGCAAGTGAAAATGAAGCCTTCAGGTGTTTTGTTCCCCACCGAAAGTGCTGAGAGATGTCATGGTGATTTAAGGTGGAACTGAGGGTTTCACAACAACAACAGCCACAGCATCGTATCTGAAATCAATCTGACTTCTGCTGGTTACCTGGAATCCCATTAACGAAACCTCTGGCTCTCAGTTTGTGTTTGTGTGGGTGTGCGTGTGCGTGTGCGTGTGTGTGTGAGTCAGGAACATGATCAGCATGAAGACACATTAACTGTTGCATTGTTCTGCTTTAGGAGCCACAATGTTTCTGGGTTTATCTTTGGATAGAAAATATTCTGCATAAAATTTGATTTAACAAAACAAAAGAAAGAAATAAAAGCTGTGTGTGTGTGTGTGTGTGTGTGTGTGTGTGTGTGTGTGTGGTTAACAATGTTCCTTCAATCTCCAGCGATGACCACACAAACTATTTAAATTTTAAAATAAGAAAGGGAAAGCCGTGACATTTCGTGCAGAACGCTCACTGGTGTGAGAGTTAACGAGTCAAACCACATTTCTGGGGACGTTGGAATATGCTGTAACTGGATGTGGCAGCCATCATTCAACAGGATTAACCTCACGTCTCTGTGGTCGTTTCCTCCTCTGTGAGCTTTCATCTTGTGAAAGCACGATTTGCATCTCGTGCGAAGACGAGGCAGCTCATCACTGAAACACAAAACCACTGTCGACTTTATCGCACACTGACTGAAACAGAGACGATCACGATGTTATCAAAGTGGATTCTGCACCAGACAAATTACTGGAGATGAAGCGAGTCGTCTTCAGAAAGCAGCGAGGAACGAGTCAGACTACGATCAATCAAATCTCCCATAATCACCTGTTTCCCCTTAAATAGGAAACACGTTGGGCGCGAGCTGAAAACACGGCAGAGGAAGTTGATTGAAGTGCAGATTGAGTGGACCTCCCGGGAACATTCAATCACTGCACTTATTTTCTTATTGACGTGGATAATGTGTGAACGCACAGCGTGCTGCAGGCAGACGAGGACGTGGAAGACGTTTGATTTTTGCATTGCTGCGATTAACAATGTGTCATAAAACATCACTGCGGGATAGAAGCATGTGTCTGTACCACAGTGTGTGCACGAGATGTTGATCCGTCCCGGGGTCAAGAAGTTCAAACACAGTCGTTCTGACTCCTCACAAACTGTAACTGCACAGAAACACGCTACCACTCAAATGACACGGTTAGGTTTCAGAAGATAAACCACAGACGTGAAAACCTCCGGTTTATAGGAGCCTAACACACACACACACACACACACTGTGCGTTACAGACCTGTGTAGGCAGATGTGTGTTTGAATGCAGCCTTACATCAGTGGAAGGTGTTTGACTCTCTGCTGTTGTGTTGAGAGCTCCTTCATCACAATGAGAGGTTAATCACAGGCTGCTACAATCGTACACAACACACACACACAAAGCAATTTCGATGCTGCCATATCCAAGGCTGAGGTGTGTGATTCATGATCGGAGAGGTGCTGAGAGACTCGGCTGCAGCACTCGGTCTCACTCTGTGCTCAGAAACAGACAAACAGGACTCGGCGTGTGTCTGTGTTTCCAACACGTGTCAGAACTTCACATAAAACACTTAATCATCAAACGTATGCAGACAAATCCTCAGACACACGATTCACCTGCTGCTTTTTGTGTTTCCTGACGTAGCTCAGTGTGATTTCACCCGTTCCTCCACCTACAGGACTGAGAGGTTCAGCCTCTTCAAATCCATGAGACACACTTCAAACATTTGTTTTACAACCTGCAGAAAGCATCAGCTGAGACCTCGGTCAGAGGCCAGAATCAATCAGTCACACAGAAAAGTGTTGGACCGTACAACCCTCAGCTTCCACCGGGCTCAGTTACCATGACGACCATAACACCCTCAGACTGCAGCTTGTTTTACACCAACAAAACTGTTACTGTGTGAAAACATCAGTAGATTTTGTTATTAACAGAGTCTGCAGAAGTTCATCAGCTTGACAGTCGCCGCTGCATCAGCCGGAACCTAAAACCTGCTCAAAGCCGTCTTATACAGCGAGGAATGAAAAGCTCAAGGTTTGGTTTGAGGCAGTTTTATATTAGGTATATGAATAATACAGCACAGCTGACATAAGCAAATATATGGACAAACCAAAGTACTGTGATGCAGTAATACTAAACATGAAGTCTCCATAAATCTGCCCTTTAAATCATCACAGCAATGTTCCTCAAACTTCTACTGCTTCCACCAGCGCTTCTCAAGCTTCATACTCTGGGTACCACCTCATCTCTCCAAGTACCACCAAGATGTGCAGAGGTCAGAGTTGGAACGTGTTTAATGTAACTTTCTGTAATAGTTTTGCTGCACATTTCACGTTAAAGCTTCTTCTCCGCTGCACAGAACAACGTTTAACTCGTTTTATTTAACACATTAGTTCCACCAATTGGACGTAGCGACAGCGACCATGTGACTCTGTTTCACCCCCGATAATAACGTCCCTACATTGATTGAAGTTGGTTCTCGCTGATGTTCAGCAAACACCACAAGCATCACAGAGGGCAGCTCTGACAACACAGACGTAGGGTGAATATATATATATGTATATATGTGGATTCATCAGACCAAGACGAAGTATGAATCAGATCTCAATGTCTCAATGGAACAAGCAGCTCTGACTGCGACGGATCAAGCTCTGCTCGCTTCACTGTCTCTGAAACACACGAGCTGTGATTTTACTCCCCTGCCTCCATTTAGCAGCTTCTTCTTCTGCACTTTACATCTTTACTGGGTGTGATGCTGCCCCCGAAGGATGGGAAATGAATTACCACAGACAGTGGCAAGTACAAACTTAAACACTAACTTCACTGCAAGTAAAAGTGAAGTTGACACCGTTAAACTTGATGCTGTTGAAAATAATGATCGAATGCTACTTACAAAGCGACTCACAAGGAGAAGACACCAGTATCTACCATTCAGGAGTCTAGTCCAGATTTCTGCAGGAATCTAACAGGTTCAGGTCTCAAGTATTATCATGAAAATACAAATAAATAAAAGAATCAAAGTTCTCGTCGTGCAGTATATCACTAGAATCTTTTTACTGCTGTTTGACAGATGCTGCAACAGGTAAACGTGACGTAACCAGAGAGGAGTTTAACTCTTCATCTTCATCTTACTGTGAGTTAATCACAGCGTATCATCACACAGAGGGAAGAAAGTGACAGAGTCACAGGAATCACTGAAGATCCAGAGTCCTGAACATTGTCTGTCAGTCAAAGCTTCACCTCCTGCACTCGTTCAGCAGCGTCTCCGTCTAAATGACTGTATTGATCTGAGAGGAGCTGCCTGCAGCTTTCAGCCTCTCACCACATTATCAATGTGTGAGGCAGCACAGAGTGACAGACTCTGATAACTGAGTCTGAGTCTCTGGAGAGTCTGAGATCCATTGTAGGATAAATCCCAGGTGTTCCAGACCAGCAGAGTCCAGGTGAGACTAAAGATTTACTTTGAGATTAAACATGAGCCTGAGATCAACAGGTGGTTCCGTCATTAAACTCTTTGTTCAGCTTCACCTGGAGACAGAGGACCAGTCGACATTTAAACATTCACTGACACAAAAGCAGCAAGAAAGCAGAGTTTCATGTTCCAGACATCGCTGAGCTGTCACTGGGTTCCTGGTGTCTTCCTGGAGTTGGGAATCACTGCTGTACCATGAAGTTGGAAGGTAGAATCCTCCAGGTGTGCAGCAGACCTCTCTTCTTCTGTGCTCTCTGTGCTCTTGTATGCGTGTGAAGAAACTGTCCCAGTAAAAGCTCCATTGTGTCCTGAAGCCTCCTGACGCACAGTGTGAGGAGGTGGGAGGTGCTGACGTCAGGTCACAGTGCAGAGTCTCTGTGTTTCCCTGCTGTGAACAGATGCACACATCTGCTCTGCTGCACAACTTCTACCTCCAACCTCCTTCTTCTTCTCCTCTGTGTGGGTCTGTTCACACCTGTGTGCTGTGTGCGCAGCTACATGTTGATGTTTGTGTGCACAGGCATATGTCAGCAGCTCTGAGTGCAGCATCCATCTTCCCTCCCAAACAATCTTTGTGTGAGTACAGACACCAGCTCCAGAGACACTTGAACCAACAAGTTCCTCACAGAGTTCATGTTCGTTAGTGAAGCTGAAACAAGAACCGATCATTAGGATCAGTGATGTGAACACAGCCTGAGCTGTGATGGTCAACGTTAGCTGCTAACACGTGTGTAGATACTGTACAGACGAGCAGACGGAGAGGAGAGCGGAGAAAGGGAGGAAGCTCCACCCACACAAACACCAAAAGTGATGCTCTGCGGCAGCTGAGGAAAGCAAAGCTGCCAGTGCAGATGATGGTGTAGTTCTACACTGCCATTATCGAGTCCATCCTCACCTCCTCCATCACAGTGTGGTTCGCTGGGGCCACTGCTAGAGACAGACAGAGACTCCAGCGCATTGTGCGCTCGGCTGAGAAAGTGATCGGCTGCAGCCTTCCATCTCTTCAGGACCTGTACGCCTCCAGGACCCGGGGGCGAGCAGGCCGAACAGCAGCCGACACCTCTCACCCTGGACACGGACTGTTTGAGCCACTTCCCTCTGGCAGGAGGCTACGGTCCATCAGGACCAGAACCTCTCGCCACAAGAACAGTTTCTTTCCCTCTGCCGTCTGTCTCATGAACACCCTGTGATCTGTATTAATCTCAACACTTACATACCGTTACGTAAATAGCACACTTGCACTGTTATTATCATTTATTATCCAGCTACTTGTATATATTGTGTGTGTTTATGTTGCACCTTATCACCGAATCAAGTTCCTAGTCAGAGAGCTGCGCTCTATGACAATGGCAATAAAAGTCTTCTGATTCTGATTCTGAGAAACCACTGAGGATCAAGAGACCAGTTTCCTGTGGCTCAGTGAAGAACAACAGCTCCACCTGGTGTCAGAACAGAGTCAGCTCAGTGATCCCAGTTTCATCCACAACAAAGAGTCTGATCGCTTTGACTCACATTTGATCTGGACTCTCAGACACATGAGCTGTGGACATGAAACCACATCAGAGACATGTTGATGCAGCATCAGCAGCTGTGATCTGAAGTATCTTCATGGTCAAACACAGTTTGTGTTGAATCGTCCTCTGACCATGATCCAACTCTGGCTCCTCCCACATCAAACTGCTGTGATAACATCAGATCAGTGATCTTGTTCAGGTTACACTCACATTTAGTCTCTGAGAGAGAGAGAGCTACGCTGACTGTCTCAGAACAACGCTCCAAAATCCCTGTAGTATATTGTGGACGCTCAGTATTTGAATCCTGTGATCACACATGTGTTTAGTGCTTCACCTGAGAATCACACACCGTGTAGAATCAGGAAGAAGAGCTGGATTCAACCTGTTCATGACAACGTGCTGCATCAAATCAGAACAAAGACGACTGTTCAGCAAACCTCCATCACTGTTCTTCATAGAACCAACATCTGTCAGCAGCTGCTCTGTGTCCACACTCAGTGGAAGCTTCAAGAAGAGTCGTGGTTCAAAGTGTTGCTGAGATTCTTCATTTGACTGGTGTCACTGTGAGCTGGTCACCAGTACGAGGAAGAACAGCGCCCTCCAGTGGCTGTAGTCTTATTAACCACGAGTGTGTCAAGTGTTGAGTGCAGTGCTGTGGGAATGAATTTCCCTCTTGGGACATTAAAATCATAACCAATCGAAGTCAAATCAAATTCACATTGTGTCCAGAACACATGTTCACTGTCTGTGACAATAAATCAATAAATGTTTGAAGATCCTTTAATTTAAATTTTAGTCTGTCAGAGGTTCAAATCCTGTTTTTTCTGAGACAATGAACTCTAAACCTAGACGACCTTAATATGTCTACAACCAGTTTGTCAATAAGACTTAATCTTTCTGTTTGTTTTATCACATGACAAAGGAACAGTGTTTCGCATGATCACGCAGTTTCTCAACATTTTAAATGCTAAATTGTCACTTTCACAACCTAAAAGCAGAAGAATGTTTGACCACAAAAAACAGAGACAACATCTGCTGAGCTGTCTTCCCCGTCATTCTGATGTCACTAGAACCAAGTCTGTTCCCTTTTTAAAGATCTCCTTTCACTTTGTGAGCTGGTGCTGCAGTGAGTGTTCTCCATGTAAAGGTAACTTCAGCGACATTAGTCTGTGTTTTGCTCTATTTTGACTTTTTCTTGACGCTGTTCACGCTGATCGTTCCAGTAGAAACAGCAGAAATCTTCAGCTGGCTCAGAAAGTTAATAAAAAACTTTCTCCTCCATGTTGGATGTGGGAGTAGAACGACTGGAACACGAGTAGAAGTAGAGTTACTTCATTCTCAATAGACAGAGTCCTTGTTACTGTGTTTCTCTACTTGCTGAAGCCGCTGCTCTCCTGCTGTCTGAGACACAATATCCAGTTTTACTGGATCTTCATATTACTGTGTAACATGATCTAATAAATTTAACAATGACCGGGCCCATTGTGCACGATGAGGATTAAAAGACATAGATTTATTCTGAGTTTAGATAGAACCACTGCAGTAACTTAAGTACTTATGTGATGGTGTCTGTTAAAATACCAGTAGTACAGTTTAGAAATCCTCCAATACTAGTCGAACTCTCAGAATGTGACCGTCTAACATCAGTGAGATGATTGACTTTTGTCATGTGTTTTACTTTGAGGTGAGCTAACTTCAGTCCAGTTGTTGTGTGTGACATAATCAGCTGCAGCTTGTTGGATCAAGTAATTTTCTCCAGAGACGCTGTAGACAGAGAGATTGTGTCCCATCAAATCAGTGGATCTCTGTCCTTCTGTGTGTCAGTGAGAGTAAATGTTGGTCCATCATCATGTGTGTGCTGGGCTGCAGCTTCATGGCTCCATCTAGTGGACTGATGGTAGAAGTAGAGCAGCTTCCTCTGCCTCACACTGCTGTCTGACTGCATTCAACTGACACTTGTATCAGTGGACGAGCAGCTGTCTCCTCTTCTGTCTCCAAGTCACATCTACAATTTCACATTTCACCATTATTCTTCTTCTACTTGTCATTGATGAAGAAACTTTGACTGAATATGTGAGAGTCACCAAAGTTGTTTTCCTATCAGGTCCCATCAAAGACCAGAATCTCCTGGACCAAGACCTGAACCCAGCTGTGTGTCCTTCAAGAGCGACCGGTCAAAGGATACTGTTATTGAGTTTAAACAGCATGTGTCAGACACAGAGTGAGTAGCTGCCGGCTGTAAAAGAGTCTGAACAATATAATGTAAACTTCCTCTGATGATAAATTGTTGTGTTCTTTAGATTTCTTGATATTTCTGATGTGAGGAAGTTGATTTGTGTTTG
>JAUMTR010000022.1:22487297-22502215 GCA_032270685.1 Microctenopoma stevenorrisi
TCATCTGCACTGGCAGCTTCGCTTTCCTCAGCTGCCGCAGGAAGTACATCCTCTGCTGGGCTTTCTTGATGAGGGAGGAAACTGTTTTCCTCTGGGATTAATGACCTCTTTTAAATCTTAAATCATATTCATGGTTCAGGGTTCTTACAGTTTTTCTTTCCTCTTCTCTAAAATGTGTCAGGTACATTCGCTCGGTTTCTCCACAGTTTGTTTCAGGCTCAGATTCTTGTTTAGTGTGTTAAAAAAAAAGAGGTTTGGTTAGAAGCAGGTCAAGTCTCTGCACGTGTTGTTGTCACTGTATTAAGAGGCTCAGTTCATCTTTGATGTTACACTAACACAACAGAGAGAACAACACCCGCCTGCATGTGCACGCCTTCATTTAATCACACACACAGATGAACCACAACAAACACGCGTGTGTCTGCAGCAGCTTCCTCCTGCAGGAACACACACAGACGCAGAGATTAGACGAGGAAACGGCAGATTGAGCTGGACTGAATCAGAAACCTGGTTTGGTTTGTTCACAAGGCAGGAAATGTAGCTGTGTGTTGACAGGTTTCCACCAAACTCGGCTCCTGTGCAGGTAAAAATAGTTCACGCGTGAACATTCAGCGATGAAGCAACACAGAGCTTAAAATACACGTTTCCCTCAGTGGAGTCTGGTGTCACACGGAGGTTTGTTTTCAGTCTCCTGGTGTCGACGGATCACGTCTCCTCTCTTCCTGTGACGGAGTGACACATCTGTACACGGACAACATCACCTGGATGTTTTCACAGGATCAGTGTGAAGCTGATAAAAAGTCAGAGTCAGAACCAACACCTGAGCTCGACCTGAGCTCGAGTCAGGGTCTCCAGTCAGTTCAGGTCTCATCAATACACTGCATGAGTCATTTCAGTCACGAGTCACAGCTAAAGTGGTAGCTCAATGGGTTAAGCATCAGACTGGGATGCAGAAGGTCACAGGTTCAAATCCCCGTCTGACTCCTAGTGTGTCCCTGAGACACCCAGCGCTAGCTCAAAGTCGCTGTGGATAAAAGCGTCTGCCAAGCAAAGTCAAACCTTTATGAAACAAGACGGAGTGGGGGGGGTGTATGCTGAGTCCAGTGAGAGGTTTCATGTCTCTGTGTTGTCCTGCCGTCTTCTCACACAGGTGGGATCTGCACACTTACCTGTTCGCTCAGGTTTCAGGTGTGTGTGTGTAAACAGTCATCAGAGTGTGTTGTGTGATGAGAGGCTGACAGGAAGGGTGTGTGTCGCTGACGCCTTTCATCTGGAAGGACCGGATTTAGGAAGAGGAAACTGCAAACACTCATTTTTTCCTGAGTCTGCACTCTTTGATGTTCCACTACCTGAGGATCCGAGGCAGATTAACCCCTCTGAGAACCAATAAGGGTTTCTGTCCCTGCAGGTGAACAGGTCCTCGTCCAGGTTCTGTTCGGTTCTGTGCAGCTGGTTCTGATGAAGACTGAACACAAACGTTGGTTTAATGTGAAGGACGTGAACAAACAATCTTCATACAATCAGTCACTACGTGTCATGTTTAATATTCCTGATGCTGGACGTTACCTGCGGTCCCATCACGCACCTGGGGGGGCGGAGCTTCAGCGTGAGCTCAGAGCTTTTCATCGTGCAGCTTCATTTGGAGTCAGAGGAGGAGACGCTGCAGCTGCATCAGGAGGTGAGACAAAGACAAACAGATTGTGTTACTGCTTTAACCCGTCTCATCACTAAGTACTTTTACTCTGTATGTACTATTTCCTCCTGTTATCATTTAAATGTTGTACTTTTACTGCATCCACTGAAGATACTTTATGATTCAGAATAATTACTCGTTAAACTTGGCTGCTTCTTCTCACAGACATGATTCTGAGTCATTTCACTTTAGTACTTAACGTACTTATTACAGAGTTTGTACTATGTGTCAGAGGTACACAAGTACACAGTAAAAGTGTAAGTACTGCTGTCTGTGTAAACACTGAGAGAAGAGTCTGCTGCTCCGCAAAGATCCACTTACCAGGTCAAATGTTTGGATGCAGGAAGAATCACAGAAGGCCCCGGGTTCAGTGAGGGTCCGTTTACAAACATCCCGCAACCACGGAAACTCACGACACAAGTATTTATCTGGGAAAAGTACTTTGTGTACAAATACTGTGTTAGAAGTAAAAATATTCTGCAGATCGTATCTTCAACATAATAATAACTGATCATTTTCATGTTTAAACGTAATAATTAAAAGGTGCATCGGACCGGCTGGTTCTGACTCACCAGAACACAGAAGCGTAGTTACTGTACTGCAGTACTGTGTACTTTAAATGTAGAGGTTTGTTCAGCGAGTCTCCATGAGGTGACGTAGTAAGACAGGTGAAGTGGTGGTGGGGTCAGTGCTGGTTCAGCAGGTGGAGCGGTGACACACAGGACCGGTTTCCTGAACCCGGTCTCAGGAAACATGTTGAGCTTTGTACAGCTGATGTTACTGGTCTCGCCGGTCCTGGCTGTGGTCTCTGGACACATTTATAAGACTCCAACATGCAGACGCAGCGATGACATTAGATGTTCACGTAAACACGAAGTCCAGAGACCATGAAACCCATCAGCAAGGTTCTAAATCCATGTCCACAGAGACCAGAACCAGGGATCTATCACCTGCATCTGGTCTCAGTGCTGCTGGTCCACCTGAGACAAGTGAAACTCTCAACAGATTCCGGTGGTTTTGATCCAACTGGACGCTGTCTCAGGTTGTGTGTTGTCCCTCCACAGGTCAGCAGGACTGTTTGATGATGAACTTTCTCAGTGGTCTCAGGAATCTTTAGACAACAGGCTCTGGTTCCAGGATGAGCTCCACCTTCTCTGCTCCAATCATCAACCAGAGTTTCTGTGCCCCCCCCCCCTTTGGACTCCCAGAGGGAGACTGCAGTGTCTCTCAGCACCCAGATCCTTTGTCCAGCTCCATCCCCTTCCTGCTCTACCCCCCAGGTATGGACCCTGCTGGCTTCGGCCTGTACAAAGGTCCTCTAAGGGCCCCTGGTCCCAGACTCCTGCCCTACCTAACTCCCTTTCACCACCACGGACACTTCAGCATCTACGAGTGTCCATTCGAGCCGGCCTTCATCCAGAAACGGAATGAGCGCGAGCGCCAGCGGGTCAAGTGTGTGAACCAGGGCTACGCCAAACTGAGGGACCACCTGCCGGGTCAGAGCGCTGACAAGAGGCTCAGCAAGGTGGAGACGCTGAGAGCTGCCATCAACTACATCAAATACCTGCAGGGACTGGTGGAGCTGAAAGAAGTGGGGGCCCCCAGAACCTCGTCTCCTGGACATGACCGTGGGGAAGAGTCTGGGGGGTTTGGATGCTAAACACACTCCGATGTCATGTACCGGGACACTTACCATGGGGGGGGGGGGTCCTAAAACACATCAGTCACCTCCGAATATCTGAGGCCTGGAAACATCCGACTGGTCTGGTCCCTAAAGCTGGTCCAGTGAGACAGGTGGGGGACACGGTCTGCAGTCCTGGTTCTGTGTAAAACGTGTGTAGACGTGACCTGAGGCGTCAGCTGACACAGGATCAAACTGGGGAACAACAGACTGAAACATGGCAGCAGCGACGCTTCAGCTCCTTCCAACCTGCAGGGGGCGACGCCGAGTTGTCTGCCGCTGAGGATTTTATCACATTTCACACTATTTAATGACTTCTGTTCATTTCAGACTTTTCAAGGACCTGGAGACAAACTCAAGGACTGATGTCATTAATAAAAAAAGCAGAAGAGCCTGTGTGTGATTATTAAATATTGATTTTATTATATTTAGTGACTGAGGTGGAAGGAGATGAGTTAGTTTCCCACCAAACAGCGTTAGAAAAATAAAAAGCTTTTCACACTAAAATTAAACCAAACCTCCCTCAGATGATTTTTTCTCTCGTCCATGTTTCCCTCATTGTTTAACACTAAATCACAAACTTTTGGCTGTGACTCACACACACACTCTGACTCAGTGTGTGTTGTTACCAGCAGGTATCAGCCTGTGGACTCTTCAGGTCCCGTTTCAGTCCTGATGTGCAGTTGAGCAGTTCAGAAATCAGTTAAAGGGAATTTTACTTTAATACTCAGGGATACTACTCCTATACTGATCAGAAGCAGAATACTCATTTATCATAGTACTGATAGATTTTTAATGAGAAGTGAGTCTGAGGAACTTTTCTACGTTAACATGCAAATCAAGCAGGTTCCTCTGATGCATCACAAATCTTTGGCTTTAAAGACTGAACACAAATTTTCTTGAATCTCTGTAAAACTGGTTCCTTCAATCTCGTGTTTACTGGTTTTCGTTCAGACGGAAGCTGCCGTTTCCACCAGAAACCACCAGGACTTCCCGCTTCTCTTTTTTCTACGTAAACTGCTGCTCAAACTAAATCTACTGATTCATAAAAATAAAACACTCAGACCTGTGAGCTCGTTTACTGAGCAGGTTCAGACCACGATCAGTGTTGGTTGGACTCTGTGAATCATCAGCTGATGTCATCTGCAGCTCACGCCTCAGGAGCTGCAGACACTCAGATTAATGTCCAGCTGAGAGAACATCCGTCAGCTCTGGTCTGGTCTTAGTCACAGTAAAAACATGCTGAAGCTTCTAATGTGTGAATAAAAAGATTCTGGTGACGGTTCTGACGGACCTGGTTCTGTTTTTTCTTGAGAACAGCAGCTTGTGTCTGGTGAGAGCTGAGGGCTGGAACAGAGAAGATACTGAAACGGTTTGTCCTGTGGGAACAGGAGACGCAGCCGTGTCTCCAGGAAAAATAAAGACGACTCCACCACGACACAGTGACAGCTTCTCCTCTGGTTCTGGTTCTCTGTCACAGTGAAGCCCTTCACACCACAAACACCTCAACAACACTCACGGGTCAGGTTTTACTTTCTGCCCTGAATCTTTTCAGTCAGTCTGCGGGTCGGATCAGTCTAACAGACGGCGCTGCAGAAACAAACAGACGTGGACTGAACCACGTCAGAAACACAAATAACCACAGTAAGAATTCAGCAGCTCAGTCAGTCCACTCGCTGCCTCCGTCTCTCAAGTGTAAACAAGCAGTTTGTCCTCCCTGCAAGACGTCTTGTGAAGGACGAGTGGTCCATCGCCCTCAGGCGTCCTGGATGTGGGGGATGATGAGGTGGTGGTACACCCGGCTGCGGTGCTGCGGCTGCAGACAGTAGGCGATGCTCTGCTCCACCTCCTGGCAGCGGCGCAGGAAACGGCAGCGGTCCCTAGCCAGCTCCTCCCAGGGACCTCGTCGGTCCTCCTCCTCACCACAGCTGGCGAAGAACTCCTCCACATCATCACAGAAACGAACCTGAAGAGAGGAAGAAAACTGAGTGGTTCACACCTGAGACTCAAGTCCAGAGACTTAAGCTGAAACCTGCGCTGAGCCTTAAATCAGAATCTGTAAATCATTCAGACTCTGTTTTTTTATTTAGACACTGTGACGACAGTTTACAGCGTCATTACGTTAAGATCTGACAGAATAGCAGTGATGTTAAATGATAAGATAAACGACCGATTCTTACCAAAAAGGAATAAAACATATGTGAACACACAGTGAAGTTTAGATAATAACATCTACAAAAATGTAATAATCCACCATAAGTACATCAGGGTTAAAGTTCTTTAAAGGTTCTGGATCCGTACGGGTCTGGTCTTAGTCCACAGTCCTGTTAAAGTCTGAGTCTTACATATCCTGCTTGTTAAACATAAATATGCCTCCAAACATCTGTCTGCACACCTGGACCTGTCATCTGGTTGTAATGTTTCTGACGGGCTTAGGGTTTACACTGAACCACAATCCAGAATCTGCTCAAGTCCATTATCATTCTTTAACAGGGACTCTTCAAGGCTGGACCTTGTTCTGTAGCCAGTTCAGTTCTTCAGTAAAAAGCTACCTGGAGCTACCTACCCCCCCCCCCCCCTGATGTGTTGAATGTCATTGTTTAGAGGTATGACAGCAATGTGACACGACGTGACCAAAAGTGAAACTAGGTCTGAGCTGTGGGGAAACAGGCAGCAGACAGAACACATGACCTGGATCTGGATCCGCTTCAGACACAACAACACGTCACTGTGATCAGAGCCAGTTAATATGATCAAGGTGAGTTCAGCATCCAGGGTTTTATAGTGAACTGAAACCAGAATAAATAAAAAAACACCAAAAACTTGCTGTTGGGAAAAAAAACTTTGACATGAATCTTTATCCATAAATGTCTTCTTTAGTCCTCCTTACAAGGCCACACACACACACACGCACACATCAGAGGATCACACTGACCTTTTTGACTGGAGCACAGCTCTGGGTGGAGTTTGACTGCTCTGAGAAGCCGCTGTCCAGCCTTTCCTCAGCCTCCTTCTTCCTGTACTCAGGTGGAGATGCTGCTTTATGGCGGGGGGAGTGAGTGGAGGTTAGGGAAACTTTCTTTGACCTGCTTTTGGCCCGAGGAGCAGCCTCAGCGGGACCTCGAGTCCTTAGCGGGGCCTGGAAGTTAAAGGGGCTGTAGGGGTCTGCGGAGCTGCTAAAGGAGCTCCACAGGCGGAGGCTTTCTGCTTCATCTACCTCGCTGGCTGAGGTGGACTCGTCCCATATGTCAGTGGTGCAGGGAGGAGAGGAGGAGGTCGCGAGCTGAGGGGAGGATGCGGGGGTGGACTGGGCAGAGGATGGTGGTGTGGAGGCGGTGGGGATGGTCCTGGGTGGGGTGGTGCTGGTGTGCAGGCGGGCGGTGAAGTTTTTGGGGTTGTACGGGTCCAGACTTTGGCACAAGGAGCTCCAGAGGCGCTCGGCCTGTGAGTCGGCCTCGTTGTCCGAGTCCGAGTCTTCATCAGTGGAGTCAGACAGATCAGAGGAGCCATCACTGTCAAAACCATCATCATCTTCGTCTTCATTGCCGTCACTGGACTCGGCCTCTGATTGGCTGCTGTCGTCGTCACTGCAGGGACAGCCCATGATGAAGGCGATGGCTTTGTTCTGGCACTGGGGGGTGGAGAGCGCCGTCTCCCCTGCAGCCTGACTGACAGTTTGTTCCTCATGTGTCCCCTCTTCATCACCCCCCCTCCCCAATGTGGAGCCCCCCTCCTCTGGTGTCTCTTCTTCAATCTCAGACAGGACACTGACTTTGACCTCCTCACCTGATGACATCATGGAGACCAGGAAGCTCAGCTGGACCTGTTCCTCCTCCAGGCTGGAGTAACCATTGTCCTGGTCTGGGGTCAGTGCCACCTCACTGCAGGCGGCAGCTGCTCCTGAACCGCTAAGGTGGTTGCTGATGCTGAGCTGGGGGCCCGGTGTCGATCCCTCTGTGTTCTGAGCCGCGTGAAGGCTTCTATTGTCTGACTGATCTTTGTGATGAGTGGGTCCAGTGTTTTCTCCCAGCGTCCATTCCCTGTCATGGCTCTGGACAAACGTAGCGGTTGTTCCTGCAGCTTTTGTCTCAGCACAAAGCTGGTGTGTCACCGTCTCCTCCTCAGCACAGGACACCAGTGTGCTCTGCAGGCTGTCCTCACCTGCCCAGAAGCTGCCCCACCACCTCCTGGGTTTACCACCAGCCCCCCAGTCTCTTCCCACTGTGGGCTTCAATTCCTGAGATAAGTTCGACATCACATGACTAAATGAAGTCCTGAAAGAAGACACATGTCCTGTCCGGCTAAAGTCCACCTCCTCCGTACTGGGGACCCCTAGTTCCCGCAGAGAGTCTGTAGTCAGCCAGGGCACAGAGCCGGATGGTCCTGCGGCCCCCGGGTCCTGCAGGTAGGACAACGGAGGAGCCAGCCGCTTTAAAAACTCCCTGTCTTCGTCCTCCAAACTGGTTAAACACTGGCCACCGACCCACTTGGCTTCTCGCTCAGACAGCGCCGGGTTTCGGATCGGGCCCGTCACATATTTCTGCAGAAACCCCAACGCGGGCCTGGAGAACAGACCGATCCACGAGCTTTCCTGGCTGTCGAGCCCGACAGAGGCGGCGCGGTGCTTGTTCGGAGAGCTCGGCTTCTGACGGCGGGAAAAATGCCCCTCGTTACTCATATTTCCGAACATTTTCCTATTTTTTCCCAAAAGAGTAAAAAAATAAATGTTGTGACATGAACCGAACCTGAAGCGAAGCTCGGTCGCTGCTGGTTCGTTTCTAATCTGACAGCTGTCAAACCACGGTCCACACTAATTGGAGCAGTCCTTAACACTTTTCATTTTAACACTTTTAGTCCTTCTTAATGAAGCATTATTTTTACACCGACTGCTTCATGGACAACATTTTACCAGAACCACAGGGAACCCAGGAGATGTCGGCGGTGACCCCGGCGAGCTTCGCGGCGTTGGCGCTTTGCTGAGAATGGTGGTTTGACTTCTTTCTTGGGGTCAGTGAAGTAAAAACAGAAGCGGAGCTGGTGGAGAAACAAAGTCCAAACACGCTCAAGCCCATAAGAAGTGAAAGATCCAGTTGTGAAGATGAAAGAAGAGCCATTTTTTCTGATTATCTGCGGGGAAAGGCGGCGGTGGCTGGATGTGTTCGCTCAGCGATGGAGCTAGCAAGTTAGCTTAGCATTAGCAGTTAGCCTGACGGTTAGTTAATCACAGGGCGACGATTTATTTTAAATATTCGCTTCAAAAACTGTTTCTTTCTGTCTTAGTCCAAATTAAGCGCTCGTCTCGGTAATAATACAGTTTGGGTTTATCTTCTAAAATACAGATTTAGCCGCCAACTCGTTTCCGTTCGTGTCCACTTGGTGATTTCATCAGAAAGTTAAGGGACCGTCTGTGAAGAGTCGTCCTGCCCGAAACGTAGAGGCCGCGGCCAGGGACCGTCACGGTTTCACTGCAGCGGAGGGAGCAGCACACCCGTGTGGTTCCAGTCTTACATAAGTCCACGGTCCACCGTCTCTGTCTGCTCTTACATAAGTAAACTTGCAGTCCAGGATCTGTGGTGCTGCCACGTGTGGAGGCTCCACATGTTGTTCATGGTCCAGGTCTCAGACCCGGAGCTTCAGGAAGAACCACGTATATTCTTAGACACAAGCAGAAAATAAGAAGCAGAAACACGATTCTTATCCACGTCGAAAGGACAGGAACCTGATGTATGTTTTTAACTGAGCCAACACGGTTTTAAAGTTCTGAGTTCATATGCACAAAGTGATTTCTCGGAGTTCCTGATGACGTGTTCAAGGAAAGAAAACGTCACCTGATCTCTGATCATTTACTGACATTAGGTTTTAAATAAAATCTAAAAATATGACCGTTTCCCTGCTGAGCAAATAAGAGAAGGAAGTAAAGTAAAAAAGTTTTTCTTTTTCAATTCAAGTTTATTTTTAGTGCAAATAATAGAAAATGTGTTACACATTAATGACAGCTTCTCTATACACGTGGATCTAAACCAGAGGAAATCAAATCACATTTCATTAAGTTCCGTATATACAGTACAAATAAAGTTAATTTTGAACTTACATTCGGTCACTGTAGTCCCAGTGTGTCAGGGATGGGGGATGGGGGGAGTCAAACTTTACAGCGTCAACACTTTTTACCAAATGATCAACATGATAAATGTGATCACGGAGCTGCAGCTTTCACTGAACTCCATTTAAAAAACTGTAGTTTTTAGAAAATGTGATTGAGTCGGCGGTTTATTTAAGGTTAAGATGAATTTAAAAAAATTTCTGCAGTGACTCTGTGTGTCTGTACAAATTCTGCAGACTATATGAAGATCAGTTTTAAACCAACAGTGATCAGACCTGATGGAGTCTCAGCTGCAGCTCCCTGACCACCTGCAGAAATCAAGACTTACTGGACTCAGTATGTCCTGAAACATGTCTGATATTTGTGAAAAGAGTTGTCTCGTCTACAGCGCAAAAACTAAAACAGCCTCGGTTCAATAGTCACTGCAGCTTGGAATCAACCCAGAGAGCACAACATGAATTACTTAAAAAAGGAAAGGAAGGATTAAAGGCATACACAGACACAGCATTATTCTCTGTCAGACCGTGAAAGAGTTCCTGTGCAGAGGAGATTCACCTCACAGCCGGATCTGAAGACCTGGAATCTCAAACAAACAGCTGCTGAGTCCTGTCGCTAGAATCCTCATGGAGCTTTAAGGTCCAGGAAAAGTCCTGGAAAATGAGTCAACAGTCTGAAAAAACATGATGCAGTATTTCATTTAATTTCTGCAGGAAACATCGCACATGTCCGAAAAAAGTTGTTGTTGTGCATTCAGAATAAAAATGTGGTCCAGGTTCTGAACAGTGTACGGGTCATTTTTTCTTCACTGTTCTACGTTTGTTCTATGAGCTGAGGTATTAAACATGTTCAGCCTACGTCGTCCTAACAGCGACGTCTCAGAAACAATTCAACCACCAGTCACAGGATTTTAAACTGATACCAACAAAAAGAACAGGACAGACACAGCTTGAAATCCTGCAGGAAATTAAATGAATCAAGTTTCCAGTGTTTGACCTGCTTTAAAACCTGATTCGCCAACTGGAACATTTGAAAGGAGACACATCAACTTAAACTTCTCTGACAAGAAACGGAATCGATGACCAGAACCAAAGATTCAATAAGGAGCTCACTGAGTCTGGATCCAAATTAGCTTTCAGAACCTTTCAAACTGATCTCAGATCAGAGTAGAATCACCTACAGTCTGTAGACTCTCTACCCATCAGTAAAAAAAAGTTAAACTCCCACAGTTCATGTTTCAGCCTCATTAAAAACTTGTTTAATTTTTTAACCTTTAAATGCATTTAATTTTCATCAGGAAAAATTAAAGGTCCAGGTTCTGTTTCCTTCACACACAGAGGCTTTTACTTTGAAAGGGTTTTCCTTTTGTTCTGTTGGTCCTCCAAAGAAAACCTGCCTTCTGTCCATCAGTGGGCCACGTCAGAACCAGCGGCCCCCAGCTGGTGCCAGTCCACCCAGTGCTGACCTGGGACCAGCCTCTTCAGGGGTATGAAGGTCTCACCCAGCAGAGTGTTCTCCCAGAACGCTCCGTCCCCCAGAACCCGCAGGTGGATCACCCTCTGATCCAGGTCCCCCCGAGGGATCCGCTCGTAGACCAGCTGCAGGAGACAGAGGAAACACGTGTGACTGTGCGGTACCACAGAAATAATGTTGTCACACCAGAACACAGATACCGGCAGTCCACAAAGAGAACCAGAACTACTGATCCATGTGTTTTACAGACCATGACGTGAGCTCAGGTTCCTGTCTGCTATAGTGGACATAGTCATCTGATCCCCACCAGAACAGAACCTGTGGCTGCTCAGCCCGTTTGTCTGAAAACCTTGCGAGGTCACTTCCTGTTCACACACAAGGTGGTTCCCTGAGTTGAGTCCTCCCCTGATCCAGAACCAGCAGGGTCCTGATCACCTACCCTCACACAACCTGCTGCTGAACAGGTGACAGTCACCTGAACCCCCCCACACAGGACTGCATTGGTATGGTAAGGACACTCAGCAGGAGTCCGTACCATCTCGTTATAGGTGGGGTTACATGTGCGGCGTGCGGCCTTCGTCTTCCTCTTGCTCATCTTCTGTGGGTCTGGGAGCAGGTACAGCTTCACGTAGGGGTCTGGGTCTGTGCCGTCCTGCAGAGGCTGCTGTAAGAACCACACACAGAGAGCATCAGAACATCTGTATGTCAACATCTGACAAAACTTTTCTTTACTTTACTTTGCTTGGCAGACGTTTTTATCCAAAGCGACTTACAGGGAGCTAGCGCTGGGTGTCTGGCTCAGGGACACACCTGGTAGGGGATGGATTAGGAGTCAGACGGGATTCGAACCTCCGACCTCCTACACTCCAGTCTGACGCTTAACCCATTGAGCTACCAGGCCGCCACAAAACAGCCGATAACATCAAACGGGGCGACTTGTTTACAGTACAACTGCCTGTTACCTAGCAACAGGCCTAAACAGACAGACACTGACCAGGCCTCGAATGTGCATCACCATGATGAAGAGTTTGTCGTTCCTGTAGCTGATGGACAGTTTGACTTCACCCAGTTCTTTTCCTGAAGCCAGAGACCAAGACAGCTCTGCAACACACACACGCAGACACACGCACACACGCAGACACACGCACACAGGCAGACACACGCACACAGGCAGACACACACACACGCACACACACAGGCAGGCACACACACACACACAAACACACACACACACACACACACAGGTGAGTTATTGCTTGGACTTGATCTGGATCCTGCTGTAAACGAGCTCCACACAGACTGAGTGAGTCTGAACCTGCAGGTTTGCTGCTCGTTGTTCCTGGTCTCTCGTCTCTGGGCAACGGGTGGAAGAAGGTGTAGACCAGGTCGCACTGCAACAAACACACACACACGTTACTGACGTGTGCTGCAGCTCAGAGACACATGTTAACATGAATCTTTTTATTTCCTGTAACAAGAAGCTGAAAACGATTTAACAGTTTATTTTTGTGTTTTCATTACTGACCCGATGGACCCGCACACAAACATCAACATGAAGCTGCAGCTTTAACACAACGTGAGCTGAGCAAGTGTGAAAGGAAGCAGCAGGGAGTGGACCTCCTGCAGCGTCCTGATAGCAACCCTGTGACTCCCCCACCCCGACTTCCCAGTCAAACACACACAGGAAGTCTGGGTTTGTTTACATACAGTTTTTGCTTCATCAATAAAAAGGATTAATAAAACAGGATCCCGCTGACCTGTGCGACCTCTGGCGCGGCGTGAATCAGGTGCCACACGTAACCGTTCAGCTCGTCTTTCCTCCTATCAGCCGTCGCCTCTCCACGAGAGCGACCAATCACAAAGCGACTGGGGAAACTGCGAACGAGACAAAAGAGAGGTTACACGTGGCGGAGGCTGAGGAGTGGCCGGGGTCAGCGTGTGGTCGTGCACCTATACCTGGGCAGTTTGGACGAGGGGAAGACAAGTCTTAGTTTACTGTGAAGTTCGTGAAACTCCTCAAATGTCCTCTGGACCAGCTGCACCTCCTGCTGACCTTCTCGTTCCACCTTCACCACAAACGCCTGAATACACAAAGCAACTCAGAGGTTAGAGCAGCAGGAGTCACAGCGACTCAAACTCCGCAAGATGTTGGTGCTGGACGTGCAGCTGGACTTACGTGTGCCTTGCTGGCGGACGTGCGGATGTGTCTGCAGATGTAAAGGCTCCTGATGAGGCTGTCACTCTTCACTGTGTGAACCCTGGGAGCAAACGACAGCGTGGGCCGATCCTCCGTCGAGGCGAACTTCATCTGGGCCAGATTGTGGATGAAGAAGTTCAGTTTGGTGGCGACGCTGCCCAGACTGGACTCGATCAGCCTGCAAAGGTCACAGAGGGTCACATGAAATGACTGTTTCACCATAGTGTCACAAAAAAAACACACTCAGTGTTGTTCTTCCCTGATTCACGTGCTCAGACCTGAAAATAATCTACGATAAATACTGTGAGGCTGCTGTATACAACACACGTGTCTGAGGCTGATCTGTGTGGAGACAAACTAGTAGAATGCTCCTTTAAAACACTTGTTCTAATGAGGTCTGAGTGTGTCTGCGAGTACCTGGTGAAGTACGTGGTGGCGTCGGCCTCTGACTCATGAGGTCTTAGTGCGTCATACACGTATTTCAGATCCTCCAGATCCGAGAGCTCCGGGATCCCACAGGACAACATCTGTACAAACACAGACACACACACATCTTCGGTGAGTTCTAGGACGAACATGACTTCAGGAAGGACAGTCTCATGTATGTCGTTGAGCGTGTTGGACCCACCAGACCCAGCAGGTTGAGGAACAGGTGTGTGTGTTTCCGGATCAGGTTGTACGCCTCACAGCACAGATCCACAAAGTCATGGAAGCGGCTGGATGGTTTGTCTCCTCCGTTGATGACGTACGCCATGTCAGAGGTAAAGACGAAGGGGGCGCGGTCCCTGAACAAGCCACACAACCCACGTTATGGTTCAAAAAATGGGTCAGTTCTCAACTCAGCGGGGACAGGTGTGTCACTCACCTTTTGATGTTTCCAAACATTTGCGCGTGTCCGAGGAACTTCCCGAAGTCGATGTGGAACATGTGTCCGCTGGTCTTCAGCATGATGTTGTCGTTGTGACGGTCACAGATTCCAAGGACATAGGTAGCCACGCAGCAGCCGGCACATGAGTAGATGAAGTTCTCCACGGCCTGCGTGCAAACATCAGGTAAGAACAGGTACGGTCAGGTCACTCAGGGGTAAAGTATATCTAGTTTTATTCACCTTTCTTAGTAAAAAGGGTTAGTGCCTAAATAAGTCTTCAACAAATGTCCTCTAAGGAAGATGAATGCGTACAGGTCTAGGTGAGCGTACAGGTCAGTGTATAGGTGAGCGTACAGGTGAGTTACCTTGTCATACTGCTCATCGGTTGGGTTATGTTTCTGCAGCCAGTCAGCAAGAGGCCGGTCTTTGAAGGATCCAGTGACTCCGTGTTCCACCTGGATCTTCCTCAGAGTGTCAGCATGGGGAATCATCTCCACCATACCTGAGAACAGGTAACTTTATGCTGCACCACCTCTCAAACTGACAAATGTTTTGAATGTTCTGTAACTGGGGTCGATTCTGAACGTGCAAAATATGTCATTAGCAGAGGTCAGGTGGTGAGTACAGAAATGTATACCAAAATACCATATAACATAATATATAATATAATACCAATAACAGTAATACCAAATATTACTACATTGGCTTGTATAGTCCTGTACTACTAGTACTACTGGTACTGTTAAATGCTCATGAATGTACACATCACTGCTGCTGAAAAAAACCTGTCCTGTGGTATAGACCTGTTCACCTGTCCTCCTGTGGTATACAACTGTCCTCCTGTGATATACAACTGTCCTCCTGTGATATACAACTGTCCTCCTGTGATATACACCTGTCCTCCTGTGA
>JAUMTR010000022.1:22519512-22543356 GCA_032270685.1 Microctenopoma stevenorrisi
CTCAGGTCGTACCTGTCCAGCTGCATTTGTCTCAGGTCGTACCTGTCCGGGTGAGTTGTCTCAGGTCGTACCTGTCCAGCTGAGTTGTCTCAGGTCGTACCTGTCCAGCTGCATTTGTCTCAGGTCGTACCTGTCCGGGTGAGTTGTCTCAGGTCGTACCTGTCCGGGTGAGCTTGTCTCAGCACTCAGGTCGTACCTGTCCGGGTGAGCTTGTCTCAGGTCGTACGTGTCTGGGTGAGCTTGTCTCAGGTCGTACCTGTCCGGGTGAGCTTGTCTCAGGTCGTACCTGTCCAGCTGAGCTTGTCTCAGGTTGTTCCTGTCCAGCTGAGTTGTCTCAGGTCGTATCTGTGCAGGTGACTTTGTTCTTACATCATGTGGTCAGTGTTTGTGTCATGTTATTGTCCTCGCTTTGTCCTTAGCGAGTGCTCATCATGTCCGTAGGTTTGTCAGTGAGTCCTGGAGATTGGGGACAGCTGGTTCCCAATCTTGTGTCTCACGTTGGACAGCAGCGGCGTCTCTACACCTCCTTCTCTTCTTTACCGTGAAAAGATGTCCGTCTCAGATTCTCCTTGACCTTCACGAACTCTGGAGCTTTCAGGTTTTCCTCCTGCTCCTTATCCTGCTGCTTTTCCAGCTGCGACACAAAGACAGAAACACAGGGACATCCAATGTTTAAAGACAAAAAGAACACCACCAAAACCTTTAGCAACTGAACAGAGACCACTGGGGTCCACGCTGCAGTATGTCAGCAATCACTTGTTGAGACATTAGACAAGGTGACAAAAAATCATCGTCAGGTTTTCAGATGTTAAACCACAAAGTCAAATGTCCAAAACCAGGAGAAATCTTTTTTGTGTACACACAAAACCAAAGTTTAACTGTTGGATGATTCATTCTAAAATAATCTGTGAGCAGAAATTCAGCCTCAAACTCTGAACACAAAAACTAAAATGACACTTATTTTGAAATGTGCTGTGAGACAGGTCTGTGTGTTTCAGTGTTTCTCTCTCTGTGTGTTACCTCCTCCAGTTTCTTGTGTCTCTTCAGCAGCTCGGCCTCTAGAGGAGAAATCTTCCTCTGAGCCTCCTCTTCCTGTTTTCTCTGCTTCATCACCTGATCTCTTTTCCTCGACTCCAGAACTCGCTGCAGCTCTGGCTTCATCTCCACGCTCGCCCCCCCCCTGTGACAGCACACATGGAGCAGACATCAGAGCGCGTCTGATACCCCCCTGACTTTCTGTGCTAACCCAGCAGGGGGCTGCTCTAATCTGCCCCCACAGACATCAACTACAGAGGATAATGCTCTTATTTTGAAGGTCACTGACTTTCCTCTGAGACATCATCTTTTTATTTTACAGCTGAAGCTTTTTCTGACTGACCCTTGCACACCCCCCCCCCCACCCCACTGTTAAATCTGTGTGAGTGAATGAGGTGAATTGTTCCCAGCGTCCTCTGCGCTGGGGGGGGGTGGGTCTGTGAGGTGGGAGGTTGTTGCTAAGCAGCGTGGGGTTGTGTCTTCAAAAACTTCACACAGTCTGGACTGAGACGGAGCAGAGTCAGAGGACAGAGAAACGCTGCTCTCTGATTGGTGGCCAGTGAAACGATGATGTGGGTCAGTCAGCAGATTCAGTTTCACGAGTCCAGACTAGAAACATATTTTAATCTGATTAAATTATGATTAGCCCTCAATCATCCAATGAGAACCTTTACAAACCAAACCCTGCTCGTCGTCACCAACACGTGACGATTAGTGACCAACCAGGCTCCTGTAGACGTCTACTGTCTCACAAACATTTAATATGATTTACTGCTCCTCAAACCTCTGACCTTTGACCCCCCCATTACCGTTTGTAGCTGCTCAGCAGTTCTCTGTGAAGCTCTTGGTGACTTTTTGAAGCTTTGACGGGATTCACCAGTTTCTTGGGTTTGATGAGGTCGTCGTCGTCGTCTCCCTCCAGGTAGTCGGGCTGGGGGACGTAGCTGGACACCGGGGACGGTTTCCGGTGCTGCTGCAGGTCTGCGTAGGCCGAGGCTGCAGACATTAAAGGTCAAAGGTTAGGTCTCCAGGTAAACGTTTACAGCTGCTGGTTCCTGCTGGCGACACGAAGCCGGGTCCATGTTTGCTGGTTTCAGAGCCTGAACCAGCTGAAGGAAAAACAGATTAACGGGCATCTGATCTGCGTCCTCAGATATTCTGGGAGACAGAGATCAGATTTCATACAGTTCCCTTCACACAATGACCTCGTTCTCAAGTGCAACCAGAGCCCAGAGACCAGCGCTGCTTCATATTTCAGAAAAATGAATAGATGTTCTGTCTCCGGCTCATCGTGGATTTTCTTAAACCCGTCTGATCGTTGCAAGGCAGCACTGATTTGTTCTGGTTTTTCTGTCCCTGTGCTGCTGGAGTCTGTCAGATTTACTGTAAACTGATTGAATCTGAACAAACCAATGAAACCAGTGAAATGTTTCTGTTCCTGCATTGGTTTTCATCTGGTTCTGGTTCTGTTTGGGCCCTCTCAGCTCCTGATCAAGGTTGGGGACAGATGGTGGACTTGGACTTCAGCCCTGTGACTATGTGACACCGGTGTAGTGTTCTGGATCTGGACTGGTACTGTTTGGTTCACGATCTGGCTCAGACGTATGCTGTGGCCCGGACCTTCTGTTTCTATGTGTGTTTAGATGCATCTCTTCAATCGGGTCTCCAGCAGGTCCAGATTCTTCGTGAATCAGAGCGGATGTCGGGCTGAGTCCGTCTACGGTGAAACCAGCAGCAGCGCTGCAGGAAACCTGGACAGACTTTGAGATGTGATGCGGTTTGGTATTGACCCGAGACAGGACGTGTGTTTATCGACGTCTCTGAGCGCTCGCTCTCTGGTTACATTCAGAATCTGCAGAGGACGACTGTCTGACTGCAGCTCGGAGACGTGATCAGGGTCACGTCAGGAATTAATGTCTCGCTCTTTCCTTCACACTGAGAGAATAAGACTCAGCAGATAGACTTTACTTTCTGTCCTTCTGGACTCGCTGATCACAGCCACAGGTTAAAGTCCAAACCTTTACACAAACACTGACATGTTGCAACAGACAAACTCGTGGGACCAGGGACCAGGGACCAGGACCAGGTCCAGGGACCAGGACCCTGTCAAACATCTTCTGCTGTCCTGTGCTTAACCCCGGGCCTGGAACACCTGAGAACACTGGACCAAACACAGCCTACATACCCAGCTCTGCACGGTTCTGCATGTAAACACCCACTCCACCACGTCCTGCCAGCAGTGACTCCATCTTCTCACTTTCTTCCTACGCTCAGCTCGTCCAACAAACCTTCACGCCGCTTTACAAACGGTTCGTTTTATTAACAGCTCGCCGAGCTGCGACACGAATCAGGACTAGATTACGCGTTCCCTGATGGAAGGTACTCAGAGGAATCTTCTACTCAGGTCCATTTTCTGCAAAACACATCTGTTTAAGTCTCAATAAGACTCAAAATTCCTTCATTAATCAAAAAATTGATTGTTTTAATCTGAAACCATCACAAACCATAAAAATGCTAATTTACTGTAGAAATAACTCGTTTGTTCTGAGTCTCTGGTTGGTTTGAATTTCTGACAGAGAAACTCTCTGATCAACAGAACAAATTCAGGAACCAGAATCTGGTTTTTACCGGACTTCACCATTCCCTCCCTGGCTGCGCTCAGCTGCAGAGGGCTGCCGGTCCTTCTCTGATCCATATGATCCGTGCTGGTGATCCTGGTGTGTTTCAGTCTGTGTGATCCTTCATGCTCTGTGTGCAGGAGCCGCGGCGCCCCTCTCATGCAGAGAGTAAAACCACGGTCACGTGATCCTCTGTGTTTCCCTCCCTGCTGTCTCACTCTCACTCCCCCTCTCTGTGACCCACTCTCAGCCTTTTCCCACACTGCTGCCAGCTCCACTCCACTCTCCACGTCCACTGACTTCACCAGCTCAAAAGGGAAGGAGTCCAAAACCCTCAAAAACACACAACCTGCACATCAGGAACCGAGGAAAACATCCAGTGAGAAACTGCTTCTCCAGCAAAGCAACGTTTTCCCAGTGATTTTAGTTGACTGTATGAAACAAACTCATTCATTTAAAAACAGCTTCAGGCTGGACCTTTAAAAGCTGTCACATATCCTGATGCTGTAATCAGAGCAGACACAGTCGACCTCAGTATCAGGAAGCAGACGATGGTTCAGTGACTCCACTACAGGCTCATAACAGCACTGATAAGGCTGAGCGACCATTCACAGGTCAGACTCGCCTCCTACAGGGCACCATTGTTCTGTGAGTCCGACAGTAACCCGAGAGGGACAAACCTACCTCTGCTGTTCGGGTGTTTTCCATTTTTCACACACGGCTGCTTTGCTGGAGGCTCATGGTCGATGCTGTACCCCTTCTATAAGAGAGAACACACAGAACCACAGAGGAACACGCAGATTAAGACATCAGCAGGTTGTGAAACCTAAAAACACGACAAACACACAGTCACTCAAAGTCAGGACGAGTCATCACGAGTCAGGACAAGTCTGGACAGGTCATCACGAGTCTGGACGAATCTGCACAGGTCATCACGAGTCTGGACAGGTCATCACGAGTCTGGACGAGTCTGCACAGGTCATCACGAGTCTGGACGAGTCTGCACAGGTCATCACGAGTCTGGACGAGTCTGGACAGGTCATCACGAGTCTGGACGAGTCATCACGAGTCTGCACAGGTCATCACGAGTCTGGACAGGTCATCACGAGTCTGGACGAGTCTGGACAGGTCATCACGAGTCTGGACAGGTCATCAAGAGTCTGGACGAGTCTGGACAGATCATCACAAGTTTGACAAGTTATCATAAATTTAAACAGCTTGAGCTCGGAGTCAGAATGAGTCTAGTAAGGAAGTCAGGCCGAGTCATGACAAGTCAGTGGAGTTAAGTCCCATCTAAACGAGTCAGGAAGAGACCGGTCAAATTCAGACACCTGAAGCTGAGTCAGAAGAATTAGTGGAGAAAACTGCCTCCAGCATTTTGAGGAGAGGTAGAGGACAAGAAGTCTGAACAGGGACACTTGGGACTGGGACGTGTGTGAGACTGTGTATGTTGTTTGATATGTGCTGATAAAATTACGGCTGCAGAAACACTAAAAGACGTGAGACAAACAGGAGTATTTATTTATGGAGTGTTTTGTTCACTCAGCTAAACCACCCCCCCACCCCGTCCCCTGCGGGTGTTTCTCAGCTGTTCATCCCCTGTCAGGCTCCAGGTCAGTTGGACGTCGTCCTCGCGGACTGAATGGACTTTGTGTTGGTTGCTAGGAGGCAGTCGATCAGGCTTCAGTGTGGTGACAAGGCCCCCACTGTTCCAGAGACCCCAACCACACCACCCCAATGGGGGGGGCACCAATGCTGTTTACTGCAGGCTGATGTGAGAAAGACTTAAAGGATTCTTTTTGCCAGTTTGCACTTCACCCTCTTCTTCTGTTGTCTGGCTGCTTCACGGTTAAAATAAAAGTCCTGCTCCTGCAGATTTCTGTCTAAACAGAAGCTGAAACTTTTTACCTCAGACTGTGCTGAAGTAAAAACCAAAGCAGGTCACAGTCCTGTGGTTTTATGAACTTCTAAAGGGAACGTGAACAACATCCAGGAGGAACTTCAGACCATCATTCCTCACAGAACTGGTTTCGTAGGAAGTCTCCTTGTGTCCGCAGCATCACTCATGGGTTCTGGTCTCGGCTGGGCCACTCCAGACGATGGACTTTGTCTCTCTGAAGTCATTCGGTTGTAGGTTTAGTTCAGTGTTTAGAGTTCTTGTCATGTAGGACACCTGGACAGCAGTAGGTCCAGGTCCACGGGGACCAGGATGCTCTCTCCTCCGTATTTCACAGCTGGGATGATGAAGATCACATCTTCTCACTAATCTATGCTGATGCTGGTTTCACTGGCATTTGTACCTGTGACTCTTGGTGTCATCTGCTGTTAGATCACAGGCTGACACCTACTGGACACACTGCGACATTACACCTCTGAGCTCTTTTCATGCTGCCGACCTCTGACCTTCACGCCCACGGCTCCAGATGCTGTTTGATCACGTCACCAACTTTGAAAGCGTCTGCTGCTGGACGTTTGATTAAAACTACGGTTAAATAAAATAATTCACCCTGAAGCTGTAAACATAATGACCAAGGAGCTGCCTCCAAAATAAAAGTCTTCATTGATAGTTTCAGAAACTTAAAGCAGAGCAGAGATTAAATTCTAACATTAAGACGTTTTAAACTAATCAAACATGAGGAATTAATTAATAAACTGTTCAGACTTCACACCCACTGACTTCGTCTGTGTTTTCAGTATTTGTAGCTGGAGGGATTTTCCCTGATCGTCTTAATCCCCCTTTCTGGTCCGAGCTGGATTTAACCGACTGAAGATCCAAATCTACACAACAGACCCACAGACCTGGTTTATCTGACACGTGTGTGCGTACAGGACGCCGCGTGTTTGAGGCTGCAGCTGCTCTCTCCTCTCGTTAACGAGCATCTTTATGTAACACAGGCTGAAAATACTGCTGCTATTTCAGACCTGATTCAGTTACTCACACATGGCTTCACAGAGTCCAGGATCTGAGCTCTGATTGCTCGACACCAGGTCATCACGGACACAGAGACCTGGTCTCCTCTAGCATGAGTCTAACGTACCACTGTACTCTAAAGCACTGACTGTCAGAACTGGTCTGATGCTGCTGGGTCTTCTGGACCTGGTCCTGTATGAACCCGTCCCAGGATCCAGAGTCTGTTGATGATGTAGGAACCAGTTCTCACTGACAAACCAATTTCTCTCCCTGCTGTGCAGCACTAGAGGCTATGGTTAAGTACTGGTCCTGGTTGAGACTCTGACTCTGGACTCAGTCCACCCTTTACCTCCCGTGAGCCTGTTAATAAATGTTGCAACTTTAGTGGGTCCAGTCAAACAAACCTGACAGAGCAGCAGGAACTCCAAGAACCATTTGGTGTTGGATGGTCAGTAAACGAACCTCTCAGACACATTTCCTCTAAAAATAGTCTGAGTTGATAAGTGTATAGGGGGGGGGGGGTCACCGCCCCTGCTGTCAGTTGTTGGTCACCACGGCGACAGGTGTGTCCCACCTCATTGCTCAAATATTTGTCCACTGATCAGTCTACATTTATTTTAGTTTTAGGACGTCAGGTCCTGGAGTCCACTGTTTGACTGAGACACAGTCAACTTCTTTAGCTCCACCTGAACATCAGTGGGACCATCAAGATCCCAAAGCAGCAAACCGTCTGCTTCTTGCTTCCTCTGACAGACGGAGTGGTCAGTAAAAACCCGGACTCCTGTAAAACTCTACTACACACGCTCAGTGCTGAACTCACCTTTTTTCCATAAGCTGCTCCCATTCTTGTCCCGTCTTCGTTAGCAGCAGCAGCAGGTTCTCAGTCGTCCCGTCTTTCTTTCGCCAACACTTTTTCCCAGAAGCCTCAGTGCCCCCACCCCCCTGCCTGGCAGCCTGACAGAGCGGGCGCTGCACAGCCGCTGGGGTCTGTGAACCTGGCCCGTCCAGTTTCACATCACCAAACCACGAAGAGGAAAGAGCAGCTGGAAGGCTGAAGCAGTGTCTGACTGTAAGGAGGAGGAGGAGGAGTCCCTGCCACCTGTTACATGCCTGACTTTCTGCTCTCGCTGTGAGGAGTTAAGGTGCTTTGACTGGATTAATGAAATAAGAGTTGACAGGCAGAAAGAGACCAGTAAGGTCCGACTCCACAAAGGCTTTTTGAGAGATCAGCACATTTCCTGTAAGTTAGAAATAACAGATCACAGGTGATGTTACAGGAGAGGAAGACCTGCAGGAGCAGAGGTTTGATCCTGGACTTACAGAGAGTCTGAAGTCAGCATTAGTCAGCTAATGATACTTCAATAAGTTCTTTTATCGGTCAGGACACACGCCGCCCAGAAACAGAAACCTAGTCCTGGAACAGATGAGTCCAGAAAGACAAAGCAGAGTTCAAAGACAGGAACCAAGTTCTGGTAGTCCACAGGTAACCAGGATGAGAGGAGCGCAGCTGGTATTAGCCACAACATTAACACCAGCTAGTGGTGGATGGAGGTCAGTGGGGGCCAAACCTGGTCCCCCAGTTCCACTGCCCCACCCACTGTGGATCACCTGGACCAGGTGTGTTCAGACAATAAAAAAGTGGAGGACACCACCCGATCAGCAGCAGGTGGGACTGGGGGCGACGACCAGGTCTGAGATCTGATTTCGACACAGCGTCACATGTAGCATTTTATTAGTGTATTATGATCTTATCGACTTATAGATGTCGCTCTGTGAGTTTTAAAAAGGTCCACAGTCACTTTACAGAATCTTTACAGAACCTTTACATAGACGGATCAGGCAGCACCGGACACGACAGAAAACACACCTTAACACAGCTGCAGGTCTGGACCTGACTGGGGGCTGGTTTGTGGGATAAAGTTTTGAATAAAACACAGCAGCTGATTCACACCGAGTCTGTATTTACAAAATAAATTAAACCTTCTCAAAGCTGCACAGTGATCATCACATGATTTAATGTTTCAACGACTCCTCCGCAAACATCCCAACACCGGCTACCACGGAGACCACAGGACCCAGACCAGATCTACTGGTCTGCGGCGGGCGGGGTCTCTGGCCCTTCATGGCTCGGTCCAGACATCTGCATGAAAAGCTCCCTCAGCTCAGTGATGTCATCATCAAGGGACGGGACGGCCCGCTGCTCGCGCTCCTCGATGAAATCCCACAGACGGACGCTGTTCATGAACTGCACAAAGAGCGAACACAAACCAGTTACAAAACCCAGGACCACACCAGAATGCACATCAAAACCAGGTTAGGGTTTCTGACCCGGACGTTTCCCTCAGAGCCCAGCTGTTTCCGTGGTCGGTCGGGTTCTGCTCGGCTTCCATCTGGGAAGGCGTGAAGGTACAAACACTTTCCTCCAAACGGACACGTACCTCGACCCTGATCGAAGTACTTGCAGGACTTTTTACTGCGGACACAGTCAGAGAACTACAGGTCAGCAGGTACTTCAGGTGTTTTAAATTAGAGAACGAATCAGGTAACAGGTAACTCACCTGACTCCGGACTTGAAGAGTTCTATGAGGTGGTCCTTGTCATCCTGGTCCTCCACCCAATAGACCGAGGGGATGACAAACTCTGAGATGACCCGACACTCCGGACACGACCTGCGACAGAGACACACTGTCTTTACATCATAGACCCTGAACATGTCCTGGACTCACACACCCGGCAGATTCTGGGCCCAGGACTCAGGTCTGTTGTGGACTCTCTGACTCTTACTTGATGATCTTGTTGCTGAAGTTTCTGGTGCAGCGCCACTGTCGGATACAGGCCAAACAGAAGGTGTGACAGCACGAGGACAGGATGCCAAACCTGCGGTCCGACGGGTTCGACTTCAGCACCACCAACTCCATACAGATCGAACACACCTGAGCGACAAGTTCATTCTTTTACAGGTGTGACCACAACATCTGGTTAACATGGAGGCACCACGCAGGAGGTACCTGAAGGAACCCACCTTGTCTTGGCTGAGCTGGGCTGCAAACGCCTTCTCCATGTCGGCTTCAAAGGCCAGCAGACACATCTGCAGGCAGAAGCAGACACACACACAGGTGTGGTTAGTGCCGATAACAGCAGGCAGAAACTGATTTTCATAGAAATCACATTAAATTCACGTGCACACCTTCTCGTGCGCTCTCCTCTGCGCGGGGTCGTGGGGGTGGAGCACCTGCAACCCACACACCTCACACAGGTCGCCATGGAGATACGTACAGCTGTCCTCATAGTAACAGTGTCCGGCGGCAGCGTAAGGACACAGCTGGGGGAGATCCTGATAGGCCCCACCCACCAAGGGAGGGGCTACAGAGCACAGAGCTAAACACAGGAAACAAACGTTTACTGGTCACTTCTTAGACAAACATCAGCCAATCAGACAGCAGTTTTATTCCCAGTCCAACCCTGTTCCTGCGCTGACGTGTCCAGGCCCGTCCTGATGGCATCCACATACGACTGAGGAGCTGCTGCCGCTGCGACCTCTGAGCTCCCTGCTGGACCCCCGAACACACTGTCAGCCCCCAGAGCTGCGAGACAGACAGACAGAGAGTTTATAGAGATGTCCTAACAGCTTTGTCCTCAGTGACAGGTGGATACACCTGAAGAAGTAACCAGTGCATGTGATCAGTCACCTCTGTCTCTCAGGACCAGCGTCTTCCCACCTCGGACTGAAGCCCCACCTCCAGCTCCTCCCACACCTGGCTGATCTTCTAAAGCTCCTGCCACTGCTCCTCTGGATGGTTTGATGTGGTCATACCTGAACACAAAAAGATCCTTTTAGTGATGTACCTAAGAGTTAGTGAGGTGTTACCTTCACAGGTGTCAGGTGGGAGTTACCTGCAGCGCTCTCCGTACGCACACACTCCTCTCTGATAGAACTTGCAGATGGTGGATGGTTTACTGTTGTTCAGGTCATGAGAGAACAGGCAGCGGCTGCCCTCTCTGCACACGCCGTGAATGAAGTATCTGAAACACAACATACCTGTTACACCTTACACACTCATTGCCATGGCAACAGAACATTTCCTGCTCTGTGAATGGCTGGCAGCTCATCTGATTCAAATTCTACCACTAGCCTGGTCGCTCAATGGGTTAAGGGTCAGAATAGGATGCAGAAGGTCGCAGGTTCGAACCCCGTCTGTCTCCTAGTCCATCCCCTACCAGGTGTGTCCCTGAGCCAGACATCCAGCGCTAGCTCCCTGTAAGTCGCTCTGGATAAAAGCGTCTGCCAGGCAAAGTAAAGTACCACTCCCTCAAAATCCTTACCAAAGACCATTAGAACCTCCTCTAGGACCAGTTTAGGACCATTAGAACCTCCTCCAGGACCAAATAACCCGGGTTCAGTCAGTTAACGGAGACGTAATGTTTCCAGTCTCTACGTGATTCTTAAACTAATAAAACTGCGGCAGGTTAATTTCCTAAAGACGAACTGAGTCAGACAGATGTGGTCGGTCAGGCAGTTAGTTAACTAGTTAGTTAGTTTAACCGAAGTGACAGCGGGAGACGGGCTAACAGCTAACGGCTAAAAACATTAGCACGCGGCTAACGCTTCCGGTGCGATGTTGGTCAGAACCTGAGCGCAAGACAAACACGAACGCAGGTGACTGACCGACAGCTGAGCGACAAGCCGGCACCGACGCACGGACTCACCTGCAGGTCACCTGTTTGGTGCTCATCGTCCTCACAGAGCTTCACCTGGAACGGAGTCACTTTAGTGTCCCATTCAAACAGTTCCGACTAAGAACCGCACACAGAGCACGAAGGTTCCTAGAAGAAATTTCCTCGAGTATTCTTTTGTGGTACTGCCTCATAATTCTAGTCCACCACATTTCACAAGAGTACTACAACTGTATTCTTCAGCTGTGTTTAACATGAGGTCATACTTATTCACATTTTACCTAGTACTGCTAATACACATAATAACTGATTTGGTCCCCATGCAGAGGTTGTGGTTCGAACAGCTGCCGCTGTGTCAGCTACAGGGTTTGACATGTGGGTTCGGGGGGACTGTACAATACTAGTGATTGTTGATTCTGATTCAGTGTCTGTTCCTTCTTTACATGACAAGAAAATGTGGTAGAAATTCTCCGAGACTCTTAACAATTGGGTTAAACTAAGTTTATTATCAGAACAGCCAAACAGTGTGGAGTTGGATTGGCACAGAGAACGCTGGACGTGCTAAGGAGGGGCGAAAGCAAGGGAAGCTGGTCTCCCAGTTCGAGCTCCCCCTTTATCCACCCTATGAAGCCGTTCTTGCCAAACAATGTGCCGTTATCACATTCTATTCCCATCACACTACCGAATACGGAAACCCAGCTGATAATATAACCATGCAAAGTACACGGGGTGGTCAACTACAGGTAATACTCCTTTCTGTGCAGTACCATTCAGTTCTTTTACTGACTGCAGTATTTTAGTCTGTGTGTCTCTGTGTTGCCCTGCGATGGACTGGCGATCCGTCCAGGGTGCACCCCGCCTCTCGCCCGAAGGCAGCTTTGATAGGCTCCAGCACCCGCCGCGACCCGGCTGCGAATGAAGCGGGAGATAATAGATGGATGGATGGATGTATTAATTTGTAGATGAGTGAATACTCTGGGTGTTTGTCCCAGCTCAGAGTGTTGACGTCATTCTAATTCTTCACCTGTCAGCTTCACTGACGTCACAAAGGCTCCGCCTCCACCTGTCCTCTGGTCCGCTTCCTGCCTGTCCACCCGTGCGCATGGAGTTCAGAGACCTGCTGTGGTTTAGGCACTGCGGCCGGACCATCCACACGCTGGACGGTTTTTCGTGTCCTGCGGGGCTGCGGTGCCCGCTGTGTGGTCAGGCGGTGCGGTTCGGTCTCACGGAGGCTCCGGTCCGGATCCAGACCCCGATCAGAAACGGACACCGAGCAGTCTGCAGCTTCCTCGTCACGTCCCAGCACGGAGCAGCCGGGTTCAGGTAAACCCGTCTGTTTAACAGATACGGATGGATCCCGACCTCCCTGCGGTCCGGACTACTGGACCCACCTTGTCTGGAGTGTTTGTTGCTTTAATAATAAAAACGAAATAAAAATCAGTGCAGCTCGTTTTAATGAGAGTAAATAAAAACTGATCTGTCCATGTGTCCAGTGTGTGGACACAGGTGAGTCTCAGCTGAGGTGGTTTTTCCGTTTGAGCCCTGCAGCTGTGGCTCATGTGGGCTTCACCTGCTCAGCTTTATCTGAATACATTCAAAAACCTGATTTTGTCTCCACAGAGAAGGAAACGAATCCGAGCTACACGTCGGTGTTTCCAACTCTCAAGGTCTCTCCTGTTTTCATATTCTAAATAATATTATTTTAGTTATTATTATTTATCATTTTAAATAAATTATATTGTTTAAGTTGTCCGCAGTATTTGATCAAACTCTTGCTTATTTTATTTATTTTTATGTATTCATTTGCTGCAGGTTCAGTGTTCAGTTACACAGACTCTGGGATTCAGTCTCAGCAGACGGGCTGGGAGCAGAGCATCATTGTCCCTTTGGTCGCCCCGGGCGATGACAGCCGCAGTTTCAGGACACTGTGGGACAAACGCCTGAAGCTGTTCAGCGGCCTGAACATCTGGACAGCCGACAGGTGGGAGCAAGTGAAATCTGTGTGACTGCTGCTTGAACACCTGTCAGCGAGAAGCTGTCACGGCTCTTTTCTCGCAACAGGTTTCAGGAGGAGCGAGAGTTTGGGTCTTGTTGCTATGGTTTCGCCCTGAGCTTCATCAACCACGTGATGAGGTCACAGGGCAGTGAGCCAATCAGCCAGAAGTGTTTCTCCTCTCAGTACATCTTACCCAGGATGGAGCTGGCCTCCAGGTACCTGTCTGTGTACCAGCAAATCTGTCAGCATGGGTTCTACAGCGCCTCGGCGTCCCATGGTCCTTGAACCCTCCACATCTTTACACATATTTAGACTGATGTACAGAGAAACCAACTTTCTCAGATTCCTCAAAATACTGTCTGGCTCAGTGATCTTCATGCATCCGGAGATTTGTTGCAGATCTTTTCTACTGCTGGATCTTTCTGACCCACAGCTCAACTTTGTCTCAGGTTCTGACCCTGGCAGAGGAGACGAGCGGTTGACTTGTCCACATAATAATTGCAGGGTTCCCGCTGGCTGTGTCCTGATGATGTGTGTCTGACGTGAATCCACTGATGAAGCCGTGAATCATCTGCCACATAAAATCAGTCCTCGAACAAACACAGTGACAGAAACGATCAGTGGCAGCTGGTGAAATTATGTTTTGGCACCTTTGCAAAGTGCACTGACCACATGTAAAGCACCATTATCATGCATCACACTGCTTTAACATATTAAATTAACATGAAAACACAATCTGTTGCGTTTCGCATACTTGCATATGCATATCTTCTTATTGTCTTGAATATGGATGATAATTCTTTGTTTCCTCATGTTTATTGCTGTTGGTTGTGTTTTTAAGGAGATTGTACTGCTGAGGGCCCTGTCACCACTAGGGGGCCCCAAGAGCAAACAACTTTGATATTAGCAGCTTAAAGGTTAAACAGTGTCAGTCATTGGGACAACACTGTGCTCTGTGAGGAGAAGTTTCGCTTCGATCTAATCCCAGCCCGTCCCCCATATCAGCTGTGTCCTCGAGTGAGACACTCATTTTATCTCATCAATCTTTTTATTGTAAAATGTGATCAGTGACTATGATCGGCTCATGTTTGAAAGCTGCAGAATAAAACCCAGAAACGTTGGTGAACGTCAGTGAAACAGCTGGTTGATGTTCACTGAGCTGCAAGTGAGTCTTCTGTTCCTGCTTAGTCAGAAAGACCTGAGACGACAAGTGAGATGGAAAAACAGTTGACCTACATTAATCCTGTCAACAGAACCACATCAGCTTTTATTTTGAAGGTAACACCGGTTCGGCTGTTCAGTACCGGAGTACAAGTATAATCACCACAGTAAATACTGAAGGTCCTGAATAAGTAACAGTACAACGTTAGCAGCAGAGTAGAGTAGAGCTGGTAGTACAGGTAGTTAGGGTAGTTAATGTTTAGTCTTTGTTTCTTCATTAGTTCTGAACAGAAACACACAAAAACGTTTACTGTAATTTATTTTTCTTTTAAATGTTTAACGTGAATCACACTTTGTTATTGTTTGTTTATTCTGCTCATTTGATTTTTCAAATTTTTATTAATTTTCTTTTTCTCAGGCAAACACCTGTTTCCATGACAACACACACAAACAGGTCACCTGTACAGGCGAGCCGGGTCACATGACACTATTGGCAACCAGAGAGGCTGCAGCAGGACAGAGTGTTACCTGATAGGCTGTTACCTGGAGGAGAGGAGGAGAAACCGAGGACAAAGAGTCAGAGAGGATCACCGGAGGAGTAAAAGAAGGAGCAACAAGATAAATGAAGCAGTAAACAGAGACACAAGGGGTTTACAGAGGAGGAGGAGCTGAGACCGTGCTGAAGGAGACACAGGAGGAGCTGAGGAGAGACAGGAGGAGCTGAGGAGACAGGAGTAGCTGAGAGTGTGCTGAAGGAGACACAGGAGGAGCTGAGGAGAGACAAGAGGAGCTGAGGAGACAGGAGGAGCTGAGCAGATGGAGCAGCAGGAGCTGGAAAAGGCTTTGATCCGGTTCAGTCACTGTCAGAAGGAGATCTTCTGTTTCTCTGTCCCAGAACAGTGTCCCAGCTGTGGGGAGGAGCTGAGGGGGAGCAGGCTGCAGGAGGCGCCGGTCAGCCTCCCCTCCCCCCTCACCAACGCACACAAGAACTCCTGCTGCCTGCTGGTCGCACCTGCTCACAACAACCAGGACACGTAAGTACAGCCACAGGCGGACGGAGCGTGTCCACACTGACCCGGTCTGACGCTGTGTTTGCTCCTCAGAGACTTTGATGGGACGTCAGATCTACACACTGGGATCTCCAACACCACAGGTAGGTCTGGTAGTGTTACTGGTTTCACTGGTCATACTGGTAATAAGCTGGAACATCATGTTATTCAACGTAAATTCAGGAAAATAAAACAACCTCAGGTTTGTTTTCAGCTGAGTCAAACTCTACTGAACCCACATTTCATTTATTGAGTTTCTGATTTTTTTACTTCCTCTCTGAAGGAGTCGTGTATAACTACACTCAGGGGGGGGTCCGCAGAGACCACACTGGTTGGGAGCGCTGTGTCAGCGTTCCTCTGGTCCGACCCGACATGTTCCACCTGCTGGCTCAGTGGGACCAGTATCTGGACCGCTTCTCTGACGGACCCATGTGGGACCCTGCCTGGCACAGGTAGACCCCCCCCATCTCCCCCTCCTGTCTCCTATCCTGTCCCCCATCTCCCCCTCCTGTCTCCTACTCTGTCCTCCGCCTCCCCCTCCTGTCTCCTGCTCTGTCCTCCGTCTCTCTCACCCATCTCCCGCTCTGTCCCCCATCTCCCCCTCCTGTCTCCTGCTCCGTCCTCCGTCTCTCTCACCCGTCTCCCGCTCTGTCCCCGGTCTCTCTTTCTGTAACCTGTCTGTGTCTCAGGTTCGACGAGGACAAACATAACTGCTTCAGCTTCTGTCTGGGCTTCATTAACGGGGTGCTGGCAGCAGAGGGCCGGACCCCTCTGAGCAGAGAAACCTTCACACACACCTTCATTCTGCCGAGGATGAGGAGGGTCTCCAAGTACACCACACTGTACCAGCACATAAGGAGACACCAGTTCTATGTGGTGGACCGGGAAGGCGACACACAGGAGGACTCACCGGTTAAACTGGGCTTACTCAAGTAAACTGGGTCTTGCTGAGGACCCAGTTGGGAACTTGTCACCTGCTCCCTCCCTCTGCTCTTCACTCTTGTGCTGAGCCATGGATCCATGTGTTGGATGTAGCACGTGTGTCCACTGTGTGTATTTTTGTCTGTTTGTTTTCATGTTCTACCTGTGGTGACGTTATAATAAACAAAATCAGTGTCAGATTTCTGAATTAAATCAGGAGCTGTTTGGTTTTCTGTGTGATGCTGTGCACACAGAACTGAGCAGTGAGGGGCACACACACACACACACACACACACACACACACACACACACACACACACACACACACACACACACGGGGCTTGGTATGTGTGACTGCTACGTGCAGAATACTGAAGCCTTTACTTTTCCCCAGTAAATTCTCTGAACATGATGCTGGTGTTTGATCACTGGTTCACTGGTACTAAAAGAAATCAGAAAAAAATCACCAAAAACAGACATCTCAACAAACAAAGAGTTTTTATTTCTTTTTATTTGGAGACTTTTATTTATAACCATTGAATATTTTAATGGTTATAAATTTTACTGGATTTTATCTAAGAGTATAAAAAGGAACAGAAAGAGGCAGATAGTTTCAGCAGGCCACAGATTCTGTGACACCGCGGTGTCCCACAGCAAAATAAGTCCGACCAGAGAGTTTGTCAATGAATGAAACGTTAAAGCAATAACTGTTAATCCGGAACTTAAACTGTCTGTTTGCAGGTTAACAGAGTAAACAACAGGTAAACAGCTAACATTAAGACAAACAGCTAACAGAGTAACTACAAACGAAGCTAAGCAGCTAACATGCTAATAGAGTAACTACAAACACAGGTAAACAGCTAACATGCTAAGGGAGCAACTACAAATTAACACAAAGCAGCTAACAGTGTAACAACCTGTCTGCACATGTCGCTTCTCGGTAGCTGAAACATCACATTTCGGATCCAGCGGAGCATTTCAGCAGGTCCGACACGGTCCCACCGGCTCCAGTATGCAGGCGGAGTTTCGGCCTCCGCGGCGGCGTCCCCGGGTTCATGAGAAGTACCACGCTCCTTTCCCGGTCTGCCGCAGCCAGGGGGAGAAGATCCATCTCCGGGCAGACCTCATCGACCAGCACGTGCTGGTCTGTGATCCGATCCACATCCAGAAGATCTACAACCAGGTCTGACTCTGTCCACCTTATCTTAAAGCCTAAAACCAGGTCCTACACACTGAATTGGATCTCTTGTCATAGCAACACGTCCTGGTAAAGACTCAAGTGGACCAGGACCAAATGTTTTTCTGGCACCAGAACATGTTCATTTAACGGACGAAGCAGAGCTGTTGGGTCCAGTTTATGTGGACAGACAGTGGTCTGAGTCTGAACCTAGTTTAAAACGAATCTGAACCTGTTGTCTTAGCAGCGACTCATTTATACCTTTCAGTAGGTGGGTTCTACCTTAGGCTCATTAGGTTTGTTGTGTTCCAGGGTTATTTTGGTAAAGGCGTGCTGTCCAGAGCCAGACCGGACCACAGCCTCTCTGACCAATGGGAGCGTGAGTTTCCACTCGCACAGTGACATCATCAGTATGGTTCTGGTTCTGGGGCAGTCAGGACTGTGGCTGAAGTCTCTGTTTCTCTTACAGAACATGAAGGTTTGTTTCTACCCGTCGTTTCAAAGTCCAGGTGAGTGACCTGACTTAATCTTTGTCTGTCATGGCATCACGTCCTGTGCAGTCACATGGTCTCATCCTCCAGGTACAAGGAGCTGCTGAAGTGGGCGGGGGCTGCGCTCTCAGCTCAGGGATTGGACGAGGAGACTGTTTGTCAAACGCTGCTTAGCCTTTCCCAGCCAATGGAGATGGAGGACGTGGGAGGGGGGGAGAACAGGCAGAGGGGTGAGGAGGGAGAGGAGAGGGAGGGCACTCGACCAGAGACAGCGGTCAGACCCCCCACAGGGAGACTGGGACCGGACCCAGAGGCCACGAGAAGCTGCAGGTAGAGATGTTCACCTGGTTCTGTATGTGTCCAGGTTCTAGTTGGACTAAAAAAAACAAATACGATGACACACGTTTGTTTTAACATCTCAGGTCGGACACAGAGGAACTGAACTCTGACCAGGACTCGGACCGCAGCCCTGATCCTGATGCTGTGTCTGAGCCCAGCTCTGGCTCTGACTCTGATCCTGATTCCGAGCCTTTGGTTCCGGGTCCTGGTTTTGTCCTGGTGGTGTCCGACAGTGAGGTAAGAGTGTTCTGTTGGAGCCGGTTCACCGTTAGTTTTACTGAGCTCAGCTCCGCCCTGCTGATGGGGACAGAGTCTGGGAGCCACGTGATTGTGATGCTAATTAAACGGATGCTGCACCTGTTTGCAGTCGTCACATCACCTTTCAGCTGCTGCTTTGTGTCTGCAGGTCTGCGGGGGGGTCAGGGAGGTCCGGCGGACGCCGTTCTCTCTGTCAGAGTTTCTACAGCTCAGTCTGGAGGAGGTAACAAACACTCTCTGCTGAATCATCATCACTAGGAACCCGACCTGAGGACATCAGACCAGGACCATGCTAAAGTTCTGCAGTCATTGTGTCTCACCTGTACCTCTCTGTCTGTCTCCACCTGCAGGCCTTCTTCCTGGTCTACGGTCTGGGCTGCCTGTCTGTCTTCCTTCACCAGGTAACTCAAAGACTATTGGGCGATCCCAGGGTTCTGACCCAGAACACGGGGGCGGAGCTTCTGCGCAGATTTATGTTTAATTATTTTATCATTCAGACTGAAACTGACCAAGTCTGGTTCTGTGCTGTGATTGGTCAGGAGCCCCTGTCAATCATAGAGCTGTGGAGGAAGTTCCGGTCCCTGCGTCCCGACTTCATCAGCTCGTACGCAGCCTATCACCTCTTCCGCAGCAGGGGGTGGGTCCCTAAAGGGGGGGGGGCTGCGAAATACGGCGCTGACCTCAGTAAGTACACAGTATAAAGTACACACAGTACACAGTATTAAGTACACACTATATAGTACACACTGTAAAGTACACAGTATAAAGTACAAACTGTAAAGTACACAGTATAAAGTACAAACTGTAAAGTACACAGTATAAAGTATAGTTAATGGTTTTGTGTCTCCAGTGTTGTACAGGAAAGGCCCCCCCTTCTACCACGCCAGGTAAGACACAGACACATGTTGGTCTTTGCCTTTTTGTGAGGACACTCACTTACCCCCTCCTCAGTTTCTCTGTCCTTAGTCTGTCCCTCTGCTCTTTAGTTATTCGGTGGTAATTGAGCGAGTGGATGATGCGTTCAGGGGCTCAGCGTTGCGTCAGTTTTCGTGGCGTTCTCTGGCAGCTCTCAGCAGGATCACCGCCAACGTCTCCAAGGTAACGACTTTGACTTAACACAGTCAAACCTGCTTCTACTTTCTTCTTTTCACAAACACATTCTCTGATCGTTCTGCAGGAGCTGATGCTGTGTTACATCATCTATCCCGCTGACCTATCAGAGGCTGAAATGGACTCACCTGAGTGTCTGAGCAGACTCAAGGTCCAGGTACAAAACACTCCCCAGGTTTGACATTCGTAATGTGAACTTCCTGATTGAAGGTTGTTTTTATCTCTGTCCAGGAAGTGATCGTCAGCAGGTGGGTTTCCTCCAGAGAACGAGTGGAGCAGGACGACATCTGATTGGCCGTCAGAAGATGCTGATTATGTCACAGAGTAACCGAGCAGTGAGGATGAAACAGATGACATCAGAAAAGACGAGAAGACGACCTAAAAAAGGACATTTAGTCAGTTAGAAATAATTAAAATGTAAATGTGCTTTTTTTATTATTAAAAAAGGAAACAAATTCTGTGTGTGCTCATGCTGTGTTGTGTGGTTCAGATCCAGTGACTGGTTCTATGTTCTTTGTAAATTAAAAATAAACAAACCATTTCTCATCAGGGAAGATAAAGGAAATTCAAACCCTTGCTGTAAGGGTGTGGGGGTGGGGTGGAGGGCTGCCTGTGTTTGTGTGCGTTCCTACACAACATTGTGCAGCTTTTTAATAATGGACTGAACCTCCTGCAACACTTCATAGTGGTGACATAGTTTCTCTGTACAGAAAAATGAGGAGGAACCAGTTTAAAGGGTGTAGCTCTGCAGAATGAATCACACCCTGTGTTACAGGTGAAGCAGAGCTCCGCCCCCCACCTGACACTAACCTGTTTGTCACAAAAGATGGACTGAGATACTCTGATTCACCTCAGACCAAACTAACAGCAGCTACAGGACAACAGTGGAAAATTCTGACAGTGAGTACATGAATTGATGGAAGTATTCCAAGTAGGACTGAGATACTAAAAACACTTCAGGAACTGCTGGAAAAGATTCCGTCCATGATAGTTCCACGAAGGGACTGGTCAATGTGTTCTCTATGGTTATGATTTTATCCAATAGCAGCTGGACTTGTTTGGCAACATTTCACCTTCCATTCCAGAGGGCTGGTGTGAGTAGCAGGTTGGTGATTGGTGGTCACCTGTGTGTCTCACAACCCACGACTGAGATACTTGTGAAAAAGTTCATAAAGTCATTACTGCTAAGAAGTAGGGGAATACTTGGCTCAACAGAACTATGACTCTTTGTCAGCCTGGCTACAGCGCTGAAAAGGAACCTGGGGTTGTTCTTATTCTCCTTTATTAGAGATAAATAGTATGTGTTCTAGTTTCACGGAGGGCTTTCTTATACACGTTTATCAAAGCGATCTTTTAAGGCTATGCAGGATTCACTTGAATTTGTAGAGCGCCATATCCTTTCACAATGTTTGCGTTAAGTTACGAATGTGTGAATTGTACCATGGAGCTAACCGTCTCTGGTTTACTTCCTTCCTTTTCAGAGTTGCAATGGCATTGAGTATTGTGCGCAATGAAACTGCAGTATTATAAATGAGATAATCGACTTGTACAGGAGTCAGGTTAACATCACTGACCTTCTCTGTGTTGGCAAATTACACTAGATAAGATTTGGTTGAAAAAGACCTACCCAAAATGAATTGAATATATCTCAGGAACTGTAGGGTTTATTTGAGCTATCTTGGTACCAAAACAAAGGCAAGACACCAGAGAATGCTCTAAAGTTCTAAAAAGTAATATTTATGTCACTGAGTGAGAGTAAATCAATTTGGAACACAGCAGAAATTGAAAATAACAATTTTCGCCTAAAATAACCTATTTTATAATGTTAAATTTAATTTGAAAGTATCTAGTTGCAGCCTAAAACTTCTACAAATCCACAGAATAGGATCAAAACATTTGCTGAACCAAAATTCATGCAAACATGAAAGAGTATGAAAGAGTTGGAGAGGTATTAGTTGATAAGGGCCCAGGCGAACCCTATGATGGACCATTTGGGCACATTTTGGCACAACTTGTGCCATTTGAAGTTTTTCAGGTTTTTGGCTTAGTTTTTTTTATTCTCTACCTCTATTTTATGTTAGAAAGTCATTACACCAAATGTTTTTGAAGGTTTTTGGGAATTATCCACCCAACATATATATTTACCCTTTTAAAATAAGGGAAACATCATACAGAGAAACTAATTTGACTCCTAATGGAGCAAATTTATTACAGTAAAATGTGAAAATGTAACAATTTGTGGGTAAAATCAACCATAAATCTATAAAACAAATAATTTATCAAGGCTGTGTGGTTTCATTCAGCTGGTTTCAGTCAGCTGGCAGCATTAACATTTGTGTTTCAATGAGTGTACAAACCACACATGGACTAAAGAAGAGCTGTAACAAAGAGCATGGAGCAGTGGTGTCGATAGTGGGCCCAGGTTTCCTAGCTGGCATCGGAGGGGTTGTGGTCTTCCTCCTCTCTGTTGTGCCACTGTTCATGTTGTCCTGCTGCTACACCCATGTTGTGGGAAGGAGAGACTCAGAGGGTCTTTCCTTCCAGCTGCTCTCAGACTGTACAACAAAGACCCTGCAGCTGACCGCGCGCACACAGACTAATCCAACACACACACATCCAGTGAACAACAGTGGCGTTCTTATGCGCAATGTTTCAAAGCGACGCGTGTTGTTTTCATCTTGTATGGTCCACTTTCTGCCGTGACGTCCCACGTTTTTTTAGAATGACTTTGTAACAGGAAGTCCCAGTGGTTTTTATTTTGTTCTGTAACAGGAGTAGTTTTTATTTTTATTAAGTTCTTATGATTCTCTCCTCTTTTGTTGATTTTTGATTTGTATAATTCAGGTGGTCGGGGAGCAGACACTAAACGGCAGACAGTCTCAGTGTTATAGGTCTGGCTGACAGTCTACTGTGAGAATTTCCCTCACTGGACATGTCAGCTAAGCTAGACTCCAACACCGCCCTCAGTAGACCTAACAGGCTCTCTAGTTACCTGTGACCTGCTGAATATTTTGTTATTTCAGACTGTTTTCTTCTGACACCATTGGTACCGACATGACATACAATGTTCTGATAGCTAGTGGTGGAGTGTGCTGAGTGCCCATCGTGTCTAACGTAAGATTGGGAGTTAGAAGTTGCTCTAACTGACGGACATGTCTCTCTTGCAGAGACACCCTGTCTGCAAAAGCGGGACAGCTAGCACACGCCATAAATAGTTAGGGTTGATCCTTGTGGCTGGAAAGGCTAGGCTTAAGCGAACACCAAACAAAACGAGCAGCGACAGTAACCCTTAAAACCACAAAAGTTATGAAGCCCAGTAGGACCGTGAATGAATAATTGGCAAACAGTTAATGACGTTGAAGTTATAAAAGATAGTAAATTAATAGATCCTCACAGAGATTTCTCTTGTATCGTCATCAGGCCAGAAACCGGAAACTGGGCAAGACACATAAGAAAAACTGAATTTTATACCTTGGTATTAACATACTAAATATCTTTGTATGTTATTACCAAGATATGTATGTGACAAATAATTAGAATTCATTTGTTATTTAAGTTCCCCGTGTGGTAAGAGAACTGTGTCCATTCGACCTGAGATCAGTCACATCCTCCTCACACCAGCCCACAAAGCTCTGTAGTCACAACCTTCATCTGTAGCTCAATCATATCATCTCCCAGGAGAAACTACTTTGAAACCTGGTCTCAGAAATAATACCTACAACCCCTAACCTGTCTGTCTCTAAACACATCAAACCAAAAGAAATGTTCTCGCTTACTTTCAATGATGTGTGTGAATCTGACTGTAATTCATGTGTGTTTTCAGCTTCACAGAGACTAGATGGCTTCCACGTTAGAGCAGGGTTTCTGCTGTATCATCTGTCAGGAGGTCTTTAGAGATCCTGTAGTTCTGTCATGTAGCCACAGTTTCTGCAGAGACTGTCTGAAGACCTGGTAGAGAGAGAAACCAACACGGCAGTGTCCTGTTTGTAAGAGAAGATCTTCAAGATCAGAACCACCTTTAAACCGGGTCCTAAAGAACCTGTGTGAGTCCTTCTTACAGGACAGAGACCAGAGACCTTCAGAGACTCTCTGCAGTCTGCACGC
>JAUMTR010000022.1:22543456-22554028 GCA_032270685.1 Microctenopoma stevenorrisi
AGTGTAAAGCGCTTTGAGTACCAGACTAGGTAGAAAAGCGCTATATAAGTGCAGACCATTTACCATTTACCATTTATCACACACAGTCAGGGGACAGATGTGAACTGTTAAACTTAAAACTCACACTGTCACGTGCCTTAACGTGACTCTTGATTAGACGCACTAAATGACTGAGAACCTTCAACAATGTATGAATGAAGGTGAATTGAAATGACATGGTTGATTGAATTATTATGGTTCTGTTAGCTCGATCCAGCAGTCCAGTTGTCATGACTCGACTGCTAGAACCCTTAAACATCTTAAAGATGAGGATCTTTAGTGACTTAAAGTTAAGGAGCGGGCTACTGGCCCGGTGCTGCTGGATGGATCAGAAGAACCAAACTCTGTTTGTCTAACAGTGTCTAACAAATATATTTATTTCATGTGTGAATGATTTACTTAAGCTGATGTTTTAAATGAATATCCGATATATAAATACCGATTTAAATTGACACCTTCACAAATAATAATTAAGCAATAGTAAAAATATAAACCCTGAAACTGACGTCACACCGAGTCACGGCTAAATGCTAAAAGCTGCTAACGCAGAAACAAAACAGTCGTATGCGCGCGGCCCCGCCTCTCTGCTGGGTCCGTGTGCACATGACGCATTCATGAAAATCTCCAGAACTCGTAAAGTTCTGAACAGACCACACAATGCATTACTTAGAACTGACAAACTCCCAAAACCAGGGTGTTCCGGACTTACTGCTGGTGAAGGTTCCGGGTTTCAGCGTGTTCGTGTAAATCCTCTGTGCGTTCGTCTGAGTCCCAAGTCTCTATTTATTTTCACTGGGTATCGTGTCCGCTGGTCCCTGAAGGCAGCTCGATGTGGGTGCCGTGTGCAGACCGCGTGTGGCGCAGAGGATAGAAAACAAACATCCACAGTTTCGGGTCTGAGGTGAGTTTCTGCAATGACCGATCGATCCGCTCTTTTCTCCTCAGAGAGGCGCTCACTGCTCCCGCCCCGCGGCGGCGCCCCGTCTCCCCGTGACGCTCCCGAAGGAGAGGTGCAGCGGAGCGGGCAGCGTCCTGCTGTTTACCCGCTGTGGAACATATGCTAGCCTGTTAGCTGACAACACGACCGAGGGGCCCGTGGACAGGCTGCCTGTCTCTGGACACCGGGCGGAGGGACCCGCAGGACCCGCTCAGAGTTGGAATTCACGGCCCGGGTAAAGCGGAGCCAGGGTCGCGCTCACATCTGCCTTAAACGGCGTGAGGCCGCGGATTCCCCGGGGGGGCGGTGCTGCTCCGGAGGCTGGGAAACCGCACATGACCACAGTTAGAGAACATTAGGCAGCACTTGGTGGCTTTTCATAGACTAAATACACTCTGAGTACTCGGTAATGAAGGTAGTATTTACTGTGGCGGAGGAAGTATATATATTTGACTTGAATAAAGGTAAAAGTACTATTACTTTAGTGTAAAATACTATTACGTGTGAGTACTGCATTAGAAGTGCTTAAAGTAAAAGTACTTGTTCATTTTATTATTGACCTATTCGTGTGAAAACATCACAGTGAAACTAGATAATCATCAAATTCCAGCTCTGCTCATTTAAACATTAAAATGAATATCGAATTATTAATAGAAATATTTAAAGAATAAAGGAAAACTACACACGAACATGTAGTAATTCTTGCTGTGTGCTGGTCCTCACAGTCAGTAAATTTCAGACTCTTCTCATAAGAGACTAGAAAAGAGATACAGTCCTAGTCCGGCTCTGTAGGACAGAGATGATTGTGTCACAAAAGATGCGACGGCGCAGAGACCTCTGCTGCGCACTTTTCCTCTGAAGGGTGTTGGACGTCCCTGTACAGAGAAATAAGGTTGTGCTCAGATGATGCTGCATACAGAGACAGAGTAGACCTGGACTCTGGCAGGGTGGTCCAGGGCACTAAGGGGCTGTGGGCTGCACGACTCAGGGTCCTCCTCATAAACTTGTAGTTAGTTGAGTTTGAAAAGTGATAAAATAAATTCAAATCTACTTTTTTTCTGTGTGTTCAGAGTCGTTGTGGTGATGAGCAGTAATGAGTGTTTCGGTTGTGGCCGTAGTGGCCACTGGGTGAAGAACTGTCCGAGTGCAGGCCGAGGACGAGGGAAAGGTCGCGGGAGAGGCAAAGGTAACTTACAAAACCACTTTATCATGTAAAACTATACAGTCCAGTACCATCAAATTCTACTTTTACAAAGGTTGTAATTACCCATGTGTCTGATGGTGTGTGCTTCTCATGTTTTGTGCTGGTGGAAACATTAGAAACACTTAATGTAGTGTTTTGGTATATCTTTCAATATTTCAGTGACGGCACAAATTACAGTTGATTATAATATTATCATCTTTGTAAAAGTAAAATGCATGGCAGGTATATGTACAGGTGTACCTAATAAAGTGGGCATCTTAGTGTTCATTAATAAAAATATGTACATGCTGCTGAATAAGAAGAATCCACTTTATTGTCATTGATACATTTTAACATGTTACAACGAAATTGGTTCTCTGCATTTGACCCCTCCCCCCTTGGGGGGAGCAGTGAGCAGTCACAAACGGCGCTCGGGGAGCTGGCGCTGGGTGTCTCGCTCAGGGACACACCTGGTATGGGGGGATGGGCTGGGTGCCTCAGCTGGGAATCGAATCCGTGTCTGCTGCTTTACCAGCCCTCTGCCTTAAGACTGGTCTTAACGAAAAAAGTCAACAAGACAGAAGTAATACTTCCTCCATGCTTCAGATATCCTGTTGTTTATAATATCATACGTCCTCATGATCTTGTTCTGTTTCAGACCTGTTCTGCTACCGCTGTGGGGAGCTTGGACATGTTGCAAGAGACTGTGAGAGGACAGAGGATGGTGAGGACACACTTGGACACAGAGTTTTCTAGCATTTAGACCTGATAATGGGACATAGAAAACACATGAAGCTTTCAGTCCTGGTGTCGAGTTAGAAATACCCGACTTGTTTCTAGACTTTGACCTTTTGTTTGAGTGTAGTGTTCAAACTCCTACAACACGTTTAAACATCATAATCACATAATATGTAAAAGTTATTAAAACATAAAACATTCTGATATTTGTCTTTAAAGCAACATGAATTTAGGTTAGACAGCGTGAACACATGGACCCAAACAGTGGTGTGTTTACCTGAGCTCAGTGTCGTCCCCGCAGCCTGCTATAACTGTGGCAGAGGAGGTCACATCTCCAGGGACTGCAAGGAGCCAAAGAAGGAGCGAGAGCAACTGTGCTACAACTGCGGGAAGGCTGGACACATGGCGAGGGATTGCAACCACGCCCACGAGCAGAAGTGCTACTCCTGCGGTGGCTTCGGACACATTCAGAAGTGCTGTGAAAAGGTCAAATGCTACAGGTGAGCTACCTGCTAGGAATGTCACAGCAGCAGAATATTATGAAGCTGCTCAGTGTCGGGTCCAGAGGAGCTGGAGCTCCTCATCAGATGTCATCATGTGTGATGCGTGTGGCACTAATGAAGCACTATAGGTTACACTTTGCTGAACACACTGACAGGTTGACCGGTCTAATCAGCGTGTGTTTGCGGCAGGTGTGGGGAGATCGGCCACGTTGCTGTGCACTGCAGCAAGGCTTCGGAGCTCAACTGCTATACTTGTGGGAAGTCGGGTCATCTGGCCAAGGAGTGCACCATCGAAGCCACAGCCTAGCCGACGCCTACAAACCCTTCATCTCTTTCTTTTCTTTCTTTTTCTTTATCTTTCTCCTCATTCATTCCCTCTCATCCTCCTCATTGGTCCAGAGGCCTGTCAGGCAGCCTCACAGCACCCTGTCAGAGTGGGCAGGAGGAAGAGGAGGGGCGGACAATAAAAAACAAGACTTTTTCTTCTGCATTTTTAAGAAATTAAAATCTGTGTTTTTAGTTTTGGTAGCGGTTACATGACATACAAAGGTTTGTTTGAGAATCCTTTCAGCCCAGCCGATTGGCTGAGAGAACACAGCCCCTCCCCTGAGCTTTAAACTGGGCGGGGCTAAAACTGTTGGGCGGGGGGGCGGAGTAAGCAATGGAAGTTTTTATCTTCCAACATTAACGTTATTTTATTTTTATGCGTAGAAGTTTGTCTGAAAGAAGTGTGATTGTGTCCACCTGCAGCAAACAGCCAGTCACGTGTCCAGACACATGAGTCGGTCGTAACGGGACAAGAAACCTCAATTATTCATGATTTAATAGTGTTTTGTTGCTGTTTAGACCTAAAGACAGAGACAAAATCTAAAAAGAATAAAACATAAAAAACAACAAATTTAAGTTTAGGGAAAGGAGGATGTTTTCACAAAGAAATCCAAATGTTATTTTTGTACAATATATCACTTAGAGCTACTGTAAAAATGTCATTTGGTTGTTCTGCAGACTGTAAGTTTAACCTGACAATAAAAATATGGAAGGAGGAGGAAGATGGCGGAGCTGATGGTTTTGAGCTTCTGTCTGAGACGTTTTTAAACAATAATCACGCTATGTGATGTGATTCATCTATAAAACACCAAGTAAAAGTTTACTAAATAAAATCTCAGGATAGAAAGAAAAACTTCTAAATTTCCGCCTCGATTGAGTTTACTGTTAACGTAATGATTGTTGTGTTCACTGTTACGTAAACGACAAGTCATAAATATGTTGATACTGAACTTTTCAGTGGAATGTTTACAGGTAACGTGATGTGGACCAACGTACACTGTTTTATAAGAATTGTATTTTCTTGTCAATTCAATTGTAACTAACCAAATTCAAGCCTAACAGAAGAACAATGAATCTGTGTATTTAACTGCTAAACGGGGGAGGATGTGTGTGCGGATGGCCTGAAGTGGCTGGGCTGAGGACACGACTCATCAAATTCACCCAGGAGGATGTCACAGGCAACAGCCTGGCCTTGGACTGTGCAGTACACATTGAGGAGGACAGGAGCCTTGACATCGGAGTGTACAGGAAACCTACACACACAGATCAGTGTGTAGATCAGTGGTTTATAAACCTGCTGCTCACACCAGTCAGTCAGAGAGAGAAAGTCCTCTGGAATGAAGGTGAAACGCTGTCAAGAAACCAAACAAGTCCAGTTTTCCCTTATTGGAGGGTAGTGTAGCTCCTCCCCAGCAGGTGGCGGTAGACGCCCATAAAGGAATCCGGAAACGGGAGAAGAAGTCGGTCACGTACTTCCTGTTCGTGTCGGCGTGTGTTGATCGTCGGCTGCTGAAGTTTCTTTTCTTTTTTGTCCCTGATCCTTCTTAGAAATAAAGTCCAGACGCAGAGATGGTGAGTAGCGGCTGTTTATTTATCTGTTTGCCTCAGATACGCAGCTAGTTAGCAGGCTAATAACACGTTAGCGAGTCCAGACTCTCCATGTTGTTCACACTGAGCTCAGATAAAATAAGTGATTTTCTAACGGAGTCTGGCGTAAACGTAGCTTTATGGTAAAGTCAGTCAAATATTAAACGGGTGATGTTTTTCAGATGAACATGGTGTAAAAAAATTGTGTGTGTGTGTTGCTCATTGTTTGTATGAGCTCTGTTTAGTCCTGACTCAGCTTCAGAATAAATGTATAAATAAAATGTATATTTCACATTGATTGATTTCATGTTTTTGCATGTTTGTTCAGGCGAGAAACGCAGAAAAAGCCATGTGAGTACTGTGAACACCTGTTTTGAAGACTCTGATGAGGGACACATCTGTAGAATTCTCCTTTTTATTTTCTACCTGAAAAAATAAACAGTTAATGTCTTTTACTAATGACATGAATCACTTTAGTAAACTCTGTAATCCAACAGTTCAGAACATTTCCGGTTCACTGCTGACGTTCTCCTGTCTCTAACACTGTTCCCGTGTCTCTCAGGACGGCTCTGGCCCGGTTCCGACAGGCTCAGCTGGAGGAGGGAAAAGTCAAGGTGAGGTTCTTCTTTAGCGGTACTGCGGACCGACGTTGATGGCTGGGTAATGGTGTTAAGAATCGTTGCTTCGCTTTGCAGAGGTTGATTGGAAACGTTTGTGTATGATCAGGACTGATGCGTTTCTTAACATGCTGGCAAAATAAAAACATTAGCATGCTGGCTATGTTAACGCTGAACCTTGATAAGTCGAAGCAACGATTCTTAACACCATCACCCAGCCATCAACGTCGGTCGCAGTACATCCACACAGCATTTTAAACCCTGTCTGTCACAGCGTAACTAAACGTGGTTCAACTCACCGGTGACGCAGACGTGTGCTCCTTCCTCCATCTTGAAGGTATACTACACCCTTGAGGACCTGTCATGCACAGGGACAGTCTCCCCTGTTATTGGTTTTGACTGACCATGACTCACCAATCACATTGAAGCGTTAAAACGGTGCCAGAACTCCTCTCTGTGTAACTTGAGTTCTGTGCCTATAGTTGTCCTGTTCTGTCTGTACACTTAGTGATTTTTACACAGCCCCCATCGCGTTTACACACAAATCTTTTTTACACACGCACAAAATCATTGTGGCGGTGATTTGACCCATACATTTTAGTTTAGTCATACATTTCATATTTGGCGTAATTATAAGTCCCATCTCAGGTAAATATAAAAACAGGAGACATTTGAACATTTCTAGTAATAACAGTTTCAGAAAGTCCAAACATTCCCATGTGTTGACAATCATTAACAGAATGAATGTTTCATTAGTTTTGTGGCTGCTGTGACTACAGCTGACCACTAGATGTCACTAGGGGGTCTTTCTTTGAGGATTTGAAGCTTCGAATCTTTTTCCGGTACAATCAGGAAGAAGCCTCAAAAGTTTCATGAGGCTTCATCTGCCCATCTCCCTGAAGTAAACTGCCAGTCTGGTCTGAGTGTGGATTTTATTTGATCCGTCTCTCTCTCTCTCTCTCGCTCGACCCTGTGTAGGAGCGGAGACCTTTCTTGGCCTCAGAGTGCAGTGAACTTCCTAAAGCTGAGAAATGGAGACGTCAGGTACCGACTGCAGTATTATTTTACACTCTAGAGATACTGTGTGTACTGCAGTAGTTGTGATACTGGTACGTTGTGTGTTTCAGATCATCAGTGAAATCTCAAAGAAAGTTGCACAGATCCAGAATGGTGAGTGTTAACCAGATGTCTCCGCTGGTCTCAGTCTGTCTCCGTCTCTGCCCCTGACCTGTCTCTTTGTCTCGGCCTGACTGTCTGCAGCTGGTCTCGGGGAGTTTAAGATTCGAGATCTGAACGATGAGATCAACAAGCTGCTGAGGGAAAAAGGTCACTGGGAATTTCGAATCAAGGAGCTCGGAGGACCGGACTATGCAGTGAGTGTAACTGTGGCATCGGAAGAGACAGTAATATGTCCCAGACCCTGTGGATCATCTCATGATTGATATGATTAACTTGACGGGCGGTAGCTTCATTGAACCTGTGTCTGTGTTTCAGCGCTTTGGTCCAAGGATGCTGGACCATGAGGGGAAAGAGGTTCCAGGAAATCGCGGGTATAAGTACTTCGGAGCAGCCAGAGACCTGCCTGGAGTCAGGGAGCTGTTCGAGAAGGAGCGTACGTAGATTTATACCTGTCTGAACGATCTGTCTGTCGGTACACAAAACTGTAATTTGCTCTTTACATGTGGCTCTCAGCTGCCCCAGCACCGAGGAAGACGAGAGGAGAGCTGATGAAGGAGGTGGATGCAGAGTACTACGGCTACAGGGACGAAGACGACGGAGTCCTGCTTCCTCTGGAGACGCAGTACGAGAAACACGGTGAGATTACTTTAGTCCACTGTGGGCGGGCCACGCCATGTAAACATGCAGTGGGCGGGGCCACGTGATGATGATGCTCGTGTGGATCTTCTGTCAGTAACTCTATGGTGTTAATGTTACTGTGTGTGCAGCTGTGATGGAGGCTGTGCAGAGGTGGAGAGCAGAGAAGGAGTCTCGGCTGTCCGGAGAGAAACAACAACAACAACAGGAGGAGGAGGAGGAAGAGAGCATCTATACTGTCCACAACGAACAGGTGAACTGTCCCTTTAGCTGCTCAGCTAACATGAGCACAGGTTCTATGGGCCTGGACATTAAGGTCCAGACAGCTGACCTTTTAGGTTTCTGTTCAAAAGTGATAAGTTCTGGATCAGTCTCAGGAAGAGTCAGATCTCCACAGACTGAGCTCCAGGTGTTTCCAGGACTCTGTGCTGTTGTCAGTTAACGTGTCGTGTGTTTCGCGTACCTGTGCAGCCTGATGATGAAGAGAGCCGGGAGGAGCAGGAGGGAGAGGAGGGAGGAGTCGCCTTCATCGCTCACGTACCTGTTCCCTCACAGAAAGAGGTGAGACTGTGTACCAGTACCAGGACCCTGGGTCGGGTTCTGACCTTTAAAAGTTGTGAACAGCTAAGTGTCTTTGTCTTTCAGGTGGAGGAGGCTCTGGTCCGGAGGAAGAAAATGGAGCTGCTGCAGCGCTATGCCAGCGAGACTCTTCAGGCTCAGAGTCAAGAAGCCAGAACTCTGCTGGGACTCTAAATCCCCCCCCCGACTCTGACCTCTGACCCCCCGACCTCTGACCTGTCTGTTGATGTAAATATGAAGTTTTCTACTCGGCCTGTTTCACATTAAACATTGTTCAGCTCAGCTTGTGCTTCTCGTTTTATTGTGTGGTCTAACAAACATCAGTCTGGGTTTCTGCTTCAGTTCTTCGGAGGATCTGAGCGAGTATTTAAAAAGTATGTGGATGTGTTCCTCGTGTCTGTGAAGATTCTCATTCATCCAGGTGAAACTTGCACATGTAGAGCTTCCCTCACTCCTCTCTGGAACCACCTATCTTCTCTGTCCAGTATTTGTAGGTTTTGGTCCATGAATGAGTCCTTTGTCCTTCAGATGAAGGAACACGGCTGATTCTGGCCCTGAGGTGTTGCTCCGTCTGTGTTGGGCCATCCTCCTGTGTAGAGTTTGGTTTCCCCACTGTACAGCTCAGAGCACTGCTCACTGCACCGAACAGCAGACACTATGTTGCTCTTCTTTTTTAGAATCCGATCTTTAGGACAAGTGATCTGAGCTTGTGGGCGGCTGTGGCTGAGGAGGTAGAGCAGTTGCATTCCAATCAGAAGATCGGTGGTTCCATTCCCCGCCTCCTTCAGTCATATGTCGAAGTGTCCTCGGGCAAAACACTGTGTGTGTGTGCGTGGCTTGTGCAGAACATTTACAAGTCTCTGTCTCTGTGTGTTTGTGGGTTTGAAATGAACGGGTATTTGGTGTTGTCCTTTTTAGTCTATCATCCCTTTCAACCCTCCCCAGGAAGATCAGGACCAACACAATTTGAACTGCATCAGAACAAAGGTAGTGAGACTGTGAAAACATGTAATTGACAGCACTGTAGGACATCTCACAAACCCCCTTTACCGTGCCCCACCCCTCCCCCCCATCTCCCTCTCGGTGCCGGCTGACAGGAGGTGAAAGAACATGCAAGCATTGTTCTGGAAGCGAAAACAGGAAGAAGGAGCGAAAAGGAGACAAGACGGGTGTGAGTATAAGAGTTTGTGGCTGTGTTTTTTTTTCTCTAAGTAAGTGGGTACTTGGGGAGTTTTAACGTAGCTGCATATGCTACCTGCTATAAGGCTAACTTGTTTGCCTGACTTCACTTGCTTGGCAGACACTTTTATCCGCAGCGACTTACAGGGAGCAACCACTGGGTGTCTCAGGGACACACCTGGTAGGGGATGGACTAGGAGTCAGACGAGGTTTGGAACCTGCAACCTTCTGCATTCCAGTCTGACACTTAACCCAATGAGCTACCAGGCCGACATTAGCAAGCATGCTGCACATTACCTAATAACTATTCACTCAATGAAGAGCGTAGCATTTTTGACCATGGAGGTGAATGGATAGTTGTTTGTCTCCATGTGTCCCTGTAATGGAGACCTGTCCAGGTGAAGCCCCGCCCCTCACTTTGTGACTAGTGCTGGAGACAAACATCGGCTCTGACACCCTAGTGAACATGGATGGATCATAGCTAGACAGATTTTTTTTTTTCCACCTATGTAACTTTTGTTACACAAGTAGAATCATGAATGTGTCCCTGTTTGTAACCTTTTGTCTCTGTTCAGGGTCATTGAGAAGGTTCCTTGCCTTAAGAATTACATCTGCACCCTTGCAAACTCCCGATAATAAGGTTAGATGATGCTACTCCACTAATATGTGCCCTTCATTGGTGGATAGTGGAAAGTGTAAGTAAATGTTCAGCACACTATCTTTATTTTAACCTTTAAAGATTGCCCAATGGCGTGATATACCATCTTTCATCCTCATTATGTTTGCCCTCAGCTCAGTCAGCATCCACAGACACCTGTACTACCTCCACCCATGTTACAGTAGGCACCTCCATCAGTGGTTCATCAGACAGCACTAATGCTAAACTAGTTTCTTACGAAGCTTAATCTAAACTAAACTGACAACAAATGTTGTAGCCTCCAAGTTTATTTGTATCTTTCTTTAGTTGATTCTTTTTTAAACACAGTGTTAGATTGTTGTTGTTACCTGCTGACATGTTTCGGCTACAACTGTAGCCTTCATCAGAGCGTGATCGGAATCACTTCCTCT
>JAUMTR010000022.1:22560982-22580361 GCA_032270685.1 Microctenopoma stevenorrisi
GTCCTAGAGAAGCTACAAAAGACCAAAGCAAATTCCTTGTATGTGCAACATACTTGGCGAATAAAGCTGATTCTGATAATAGTTTCACTAAAGTAAGGAGTATGATACAACCTCGGCTCACATGTCACAGAGCCGAGGCTGCATAATTAAATCATATTTAATTGGTCAAGGCAGAACAAAAGAGGATTTTAAACGTTTGATTGTGTTTTATATAGTTTCTGCCTCTTTCGACCTCTTCAATATGGCGGAACAGCTGGCCATTACGGAACAGGAAGCAATGAAACCCCTGCGCCTGCGCAGTTGCTCACCCTGGGTCCCTGTAAAGATGTCTGAGCAGGCGGGGAGGGAGCGGAGCGGAGGACCCGAAACAAACGTACAGAACCCGCAACTCTCTGCAACTTCACTGGAAAAGGTAAGAATATGAGACCTCGCAAAGCCTTTCCGAGCGCACCGACATGTGGCGGAAGGTTTCGGGCTTCATATGAACCGGGTTCCCGGTGCGCAAGCCAGCTGTGTGACTAATAGGGAGCTGAAATGTTGTGCAGGTCGCTCAGCGCTGTGGCAGGGGCGTGTCCGCCATCTTGTGTGAGAAGTGGCGCCGAAACAGTAGCTCCCGCTCCGTACGGACGCCAAGCGGGCGGCGCAAATGGACATTATTGACGGAGGGTACGGCGGCCCGGCTGCTTCTGTGTGTGTTTAAATAACTTTAGGCCGGTATGAGGTCGTTGAGGCGAGGTACAGAGCGCCGCGCTGTCCGTGTGTTGAGCCCGGACTGTTGAGGAGCCGCCGCAGCCTTTTGTTGTCCACCCCCGCCCCCTCCCTCTTCTTCTCCTCCTCCTCCTCCGTGTTTGTTCGGAAAGCCAGCGAGGCGCATGCGCAGAGCCAAGGCGCTCGTTTTTGCGTTTGGAAGAATCGGGAATCCTGAAACGATGCAACAGAGCGTTTTAATAGATCCCGGAGAACACGGACCGTGGGTTATCGATCACTGTGCCGGTAAACCTTCACACAGCCCGTAACTAACGGCACAGCCCGTAACTAACGGCACAGCCCGCACTTTCATTTTCTCTAACGCGTCATCGTTTGGTCCGGTTGGTCTGTGAGCTTAAAGGATAAAATCACAGATATCTCCTGTTTTAGCCCTTTATTGAAGGTCTTTGTTGGCTGGTATCTTGTATATTACAATGTCTGAAAACCCACAAAGACTTTAATTTGACTGTGTCACAGACAACTAAGAAGAATACATAATCATAAAGAAGTGAGCCGACTCTTAATGTCCCGATAATATTTAAAGTGTTTTACCATCTCCATTTCAGTCAGAACAGAAAATGAGAACTTTTCAGTTGTTAAAATAAGATTCAGTCAGAACGAGAAACATTAGGTTGGAAATAACTGTGAAGGTTCTCAGTCATCCAGGTCATGATTATTTAAAAAAAGTTTTTTTCCAAATTAACTGGACTTGTTAGGTTTCTTGACGACGTTTCGCCCTTCTATCCAGAGGGCTTTCTCTGTCTGACTGACTGGTGTGAGGAGCAGGTTTATAAACCCTGTGGAACCCTCAGGTAGGTTATTGGTGGTCACCTGTGGGTTGTCATCCCCTCTGGCTTTCACGTATGTTAATGTGACCACCTGAGCCAGAGTGAGAACGACTGTGGAACTTCCTGGGTTTCGTTGAGCTAACATTGTAAGTGGGTGATTATGCCACCACCCCTGTTTAAAGAGGTTCGTTCAATCTTGCAGTAAACTGCTGCCTTTAAACCAATCAGTTTCCCGGTCTAGGATCCTGACTTGATTGTCCTCAAACGAGTGGCCTTTGTCTTTCAGGTGTAGGTAAACTGCTGAGTCCTGTCCTGATGTGGTGGCTCTTCTGTGTTGAGCCATGTGTTTGTGGAGCTGTTGTTTAGTTTATATATGTACAGATCTGTACATTCCTCACTGCATTGAACTTCATATACTACATTACTCTGTTTGTGTCGGGTGTTTTGTCTTTGGGGTGGACCAGTGTGTTTCCTTGTTTAAAGTGGACAGGGATGTTGTGTTTGTTAAAAATCCTCCTGAGCTTTTCTGATATCCCTGCAACATAGGGAATGACTTTACTTTACTTATCAGACGCTTTTATCCAAAGCGACTTACAAGGAGAAGACACCAGCAGTTACCATTCAGACTCTCGTAAACGTAGAGATACTACAACAAAGAACCCTGATAAGGCCTAACTCGTCAAGACAAAGAACATGTTAGGAATTGTTTAGTGCTAGACAATAATATGAGTGTGTGTGTGGTAAACTCACTTGAAGTAAGAGTTTTTAAGTGTTTTTTAAAAGTGGTGATACTGTCTGTCAGTTGAATATGGTGGGGTAAGTTATTCCACCAGCAGGGACCACAAAGGAGAAAAGACTAGACTGTGATCTGAGACTTCGTGAAGGCGTTTTTAGCCTCATTTCATTTACAGATCTGAGGGAGCGTGCAGGAGTGTATCTTACCAGTAGTGTGTTAATGTAAGATGGAGCAGATCCATTGAGAGTCCTGTAGGCATCAAGGATTTAAACTGGATGCGAGCAGCTACTGGGAGAATTACAGCTCTCTTACGTTTGTTCTCCTCCCTGTCAGTTGTTGCAGTGTTCTTATTTGATCTTCTCTTGGATTTCAAAAAGGCCCAGTTTGGATATCCACATGTTGTAAACACACATGTTTTTCAGCCTCTGTTGTATTTAGAACCTAAGGAGATTTAAAAGCTGGCAGAGCTGCACACATCAGGACTCTGTCTGGAAGAAGGACTGTACACGTTTTACTTTGAAAGTTACAGTGTTTCTTCCTGTCCAGGCAGGTCGATGTCATTGTGACGTGCAGCTGAGATGTCAAATGACAGCCAAGGATCGGTGAAAGGGGAGGCAGCCGTGATGCTGTCTCCACCTGTCCCCGCCTCCTCTCAGGAACCACCACTGTCTCCACCTGCAAAAACACCTGAGCTCCCAGGTACAGCTGTCTTTTTCTCAGGGATGAACTGGTCTGCTGGTTTGGTTCTCGCACTCTGACCTCTCTCTCTCCCTCTCTCTCTCTGGCAGATGAACTGGTCCAGGCAGGCTGGTCTAAGTGCTGGTCTCGGAGGGAGAACCGACCATATTATTTCAACAGATTCACTAATCAGAGCCTGTGGGAAGTTCCAGTTCTGGGTCAGCATGATGTGATTGTGAGTCACTGATAGAAAATCTCTGTGGTGTCTGTGGACTGGATGTGTTAATAATAACAGGACCTGGACCTGGATGAGGATAAAAACTGATTGATAAAAACAGGGTCAGTTTCTGTAACAGCCTTTGTCTTCACCTGACCCGTCTGTCTCACTACCTGTCTCTTTCTCTCTCAGTCTGACCCACTGGGTCTGAATGCGGCCCCGGCTGAGGGAGGGGGTGGTAACCTTGGTAATGGTCAGAGAAAGAGGAGGAGCTCTGAAGAACAGGGGGCAGGACCTAACAGCTTTAAACGAGCTAAGGTAAGTGCCCTGCACCTGCTGGAACCTGTTGGTGGTACCTCAGAAATTGAGCTGTGATTGGCTCAAACACAGAATTCATGCTGTGATCTGACCAGGTGTGTCTTTGTATCTAGGTGGAGCCCACTACCCCCATCTCTCCCAGCACCCCTGGTGTCAAACCATGGGGCTCCGCCTCTGAAGATAAACAAGCCCCGCTGACTACACCCACCACTACAGGCCCCGCCCCTGCCCCATACAGACCAGCAGTGTGAGTTCTGAGGCCAGGCCTCTTTTAATTAGCATCTCTGGTGTGGTTTTGTTTGTCTTAATGGGCTTTATGTTGTTTTTAGGATCTACTGGGACCTGGACATTCAGACGAACGCTGTGATCAGAGAGCGCCCCCCAGCCAACCACCTGCCCCCCCACCCTGAGATTGAGCTGCAGAGAGCTCAGCTGGTCACCAAATTGAGGCAGCACTACCACGAGCTGTGTCACCAGAGAGAAGGTACCGTTAACACGAGAGCTCCAGCTCTGCACAGTCTAAAAGAAGAAGAAGAAGAAGAATCCACTTTATTGTCATTGATACATTTTTACATGTTACAACGAAATTTCTTCTTTGTATCTGACCCACCCCCCCTTGGGGGGAGCAGTGAGCAGCCACAGGAGGCGCTCGGGGAGCTAGCGCTGGGTGTCTCGCTCAGGGACACACCTGGCTGGGTGACTCAGCTGGGAATCAAACCCGGGGCTCCTGCTTCCCAGCCCTCTGCCTTAACCACTCTACCAGGCTGCCCAACCCCCCCAAAGGGGGGTTGTCCTATTGACCTGGGACAATCAAACTGCAGTAAACCGTCTCTGTGTGGTTCAGGTATCGATCCACCCAGGGAGTCGTTCAATCGCTGGCTGCTGGAGAGGAAAGTAATTGATAAAGGTCACGACCCTTTATTGCCGAGCGACTGCGACCCCGTCGTCTCCCCGTCCATGTTTAGAGAGGTGATGAACGACATCCCCATCAGGTACCAAACGGTTTTTGAACTGAGCTGGAGACGGGAAGAGCCGACAGAACGATAACTAATGCTTGTGTGTCTCAGGTTGTCTCGCATCAAGTACAAAGAGGAGGCCCGGAAGCTGCTGTTCAAATATGCTGAGGCCGCCAAGAAGATGATCGACTCCAGGTAGGTCACAGGACACCAATGACAGGGGGCTACCCTGCTGGGTGCAGAGAGGTCTGACCTCTGACCTCTGACCTCTGACCTGTACAGGAATGCTAGTCCAGAGAGCAGGAAGGTGGTGAAGTGGAACGCAGAAGACACCATGAGCTGGCTGCGTCGAGATCACTCCGCCAGCAAGGAGGATTACATGGTAACGGTTCTGATCCCAGTGCGCTGATATTGTGGACTCGAGAACCTGATATAACATAGTCCACATGTGTTCTTATAGGACCGTCTGGAACACCTGAGGCAGCAGTGTGGTCCTCACGTCACTGCAGTCGCCAAAGACTCTGTGGAGGGAATCTGCTCCAAGATTTACCAGCTGTCTGCGGAGTACAGCCGCCGTCTGAGGCAGACACACCTGAGCCTGCTGCAGGACCTGTCCACAGGTACACACACGCTGCGATGGGCTTATGGACCCGACACCACCTCATTCCTATGTCTACGGATGTACAGATTTCCTCTGCTCTCCGTCTGCACACTGGGCACACTGAGAGCTGAGCACCGTCCACGTTTCAGTCCACTAGAAGTCATATTTTACTTAGTGTAGACAAAAACAAAACTTTTCTTCAATCAATTAACAAACAAACATGGTTAACCTGTTATTATATAGTTGTTGTCTTACCAACCTAAACTAACTCTGCATCCATTTCAATCCTCACAGAAATGGAAAAAAAACTAATGAAAATTCAACACAACCGAACCACAGTTTTTGTAAAAGAAAGCAAAGCTGGTGGCCAAAGAAAAGGACAAATCAACAATATTACATTATATATTTAGTTACAGTCATATGATAAAGGTTGCTTGACAACAATATTCATTATAACGTGCAGCAAATTGCTCTTGTTGCCTTGTCCTTGTTACTTTAGCTCCTCAGCATTTACAGTAAATTTGTTATTTGGTCCACGTCTGAGCTTTAAAAACTAAATTATCTCCAGTAGTGTTGATTTCATCTGGGAAAATTACGACAAAATATCGCTGTCGACGAACCGTTATTACAAGATGAAGACGAGACTTGACGTAAATGCTGGTCGTGTGACGCTAACTGTAACGAAATATATTAAGTAATATTGTTGACGAATAAAAATGAGACTAAAACTAAAATGTTTATTTTTGTTGCCGAAAATGAGAAGAGGCAGTATTTCTGTTTCTTACTGTGACTCGCTCACATCAGGTCACTCTGCTTAGACGCAGTCGTCACGTCCTCAATTCCAACTCGCAGCATACAGACCGTGTCAGAAACCTTCTTCACATGTATGACACAGCTGGGGTGAGTTCGCAGATGGCTACTCAGCCGGGGGTCGAGGAAAAAGACGCTTTCACTACACAGAAGTGGAAAAAGAAAACGGAATGTGTTGTGTAAACTGATGGAGAGAAAAACCACAACGGATCTTTAGAGAGATCAAGTGAAGACATCAGTGTAACGTTATTTACGTAAAGCTCATCACGAGGCTGTGGATAACAATTTAGCGTTGGCAACAGACGCTCGCCTGCTAGATTTAGACGTTTTATAGAACATTATATTCCATAAGAATCTGTACAGAACTTATACAGATTACAGAACTAAATTATGGAATGATTTGCCCTTGAACGTTAGAGAGGCCGCTTCACTGTCCATTTTTAAAACACGTCTTAAAGCCCATTTTTATTGTTTGGCTTTTAATCTCAGCGAGACTTAGTTTCTATGTAATTATTTAATTAATCCCTTTACTTTACTTTTTCTTTCATCTGGCATTTATTTATATTTTATGTAATCTCATTATGTATTTTAAATGTACAGCACTTTGTGTCAGCTGTGGTTGTTTTAAAGTGCTTTATAAATAAAGGTGATGATGATGATCTGTCCGCACAGATGCACACCTGATGTTATTTACATGTGTATGTGTGTGCAGAGGTGTGTGCGTCCCCCCCCCAATCCCGGCTGGTTTACTGTTACCCAGTACGTCTGGCTACGCCCTCGCCCCCCCTCCCGCGGGTGGAGCTGCACTTCGAGAACGATGTGGCCTGTCTGCGCTTCAGGGGAGAGATGGTCAAAGTCAACAGAGGTCACTTCAGTAAACTGGTCAGTGCTGACGGTACCGCTGGTACTGCTTTGTCAGGCGTGCTGTCACGTCCTCATCCTGCAAATGTTTCCCAATAAATGTGTGGTTCTGCTTTTTGAGTGAGTGGAGAGATTTTAGCAGCGGGGGGGAGATGTTGTAATGCGGCCTGGTAGCTCAATGGATTAAGCGTCAGACTGGGATGTAGAAAGTTTCAGGTTCGAACCCCGTCTGACTCCTAGTCCATCCCCTACCAGGTGTGTCCCTTAGCCAGACACCCAGCGCTAGCTCCCTGTAAGTCGCTTTGGATAAAAGCGTCTGTCAAGCAAAGTAAAGTTCACCTACAACATTCTGTGTCCAGGAGCTGTTGTACAGGTACAGCTGTATAGATGATCCTCGGTTTGAGAAGTTCCTGTCCAGAGTCTGGTGCCTCCTGAAGAGATACCAGGTCAGCTTCTGTCTGTTCACCCATCAGCTTACAGCCTGTGTCTGGACTCGTAAATGTTTAGGAAGCTGTGTGTGTGTGTGTGTGTGTGTGTGTGCGCGCGCACAGGTGATGTTTGGCAGCGGTGCTAACGAGGGGACGGGCCTGCAGGGGGCGCTGCCGGTTTCTGTGTTTGAAGCGTTGAACCGACAGTTTGGCGTTTCCTTTGAGTGTTTTGCGTCGCCACTAAACTGCTACTTCAAACAGTTCTGCTCGGCTTTTCCCGACACCGACGGCTTCTTTGGATCTCGAGGGTGAGAAACATGTTCAGATAACAGTTCTGTTATTACAGTTCGACAGAGCTGTTAGTAACCGAGTCTTTGTTTTCAGGCCGTTTCTGTCGTTCTGTCCGGTCAGCGGTTCATTTGAAGCCAACCCTCCATTCTGTGAAGAACTCATGGACACCATGGTCTCACACTTTGAGGTCGGTCCAGTCACTGGTTTTCATTTATTTGTGTATTTGTGGGAACAGCGGATCAGGAAACATGTTTAGGACAGAGAACATAAAGAAGAAGAAGAAATTCCATTTATTGTCATTGATACATTTTATATGTTACAACAAAATTTCTTCTCTGCATTTGAGCAGCCACAGGCGGCGCTCGGGGAGCTAGCATGGGGTGTCTTGCTCAGGGACACACCTGGTGTGGGCGATGGGCTGGGTGATTCAGCTGGGGATCGAACCCAGGGCTCCTGCATCCCAGCCCGCTGCCTTAACCGCTCTGCTACCAGGCCGCAAAAAGATCAAGCCAATATTATTATAAAAGGGGTGTAGTAGTATTCTATAAAAGATCTTAAGACTTTAAGTGTCTTGATACGACCTTGTTTAGTTGGTGCTGCATGCATATAATAATAATAATATGATATTTCATTTATCCCCATGGAGAAATTTCACATGCTCCAGTAACAGCATACCAAATATCAATACAAGACAGCATAATAAAAACATAAAATAAAAGAGTAGAGCCAGTCTTCCTTACTACTCCATGACATCAGCAAACTTTTGCACGTGGCAGGACTCTGACAGTCCAACGTGTACAGGGTGAACAGGATCGAAGAGAGCACTGTTCTGTGCTGCTGACCACAATGTCACACCTGCAGTTCCCTAGTAGCACAAATGGAGGTGTGCTAGTCAGGTATTCCACCATCAATGCAACCACGTCAGCTTCTTCCTGTACTGCTCCTCCGCCTCCCTAAGTTGGACTTCTGGTTCAGGAGGACCTTAATATTACGTGTGATCCAGGGTTTGTTGTTTGCACAGCAGCATACAGTTTTCAGCCTCCTCACTAAAATCAGAACTCTTCTGGTTCTTCATGAGTTGGTACCAGGCTTGTGAGCTTCCAGCATACTGGTCTGAAGTAGACGTGCTGTGTTTTATACTGTAACATGCAGGTAAACACACGGTCTGTCTCTGTCAGGAGCTCCTGGACCAGTCCTCAGAGCCTTTGTCCTTCATCGTTTTTGTCCCTGAGTGGCGAGATCCTGTGACCCCAGCTCTGACCCGCATGGAGGGAAGTCGGTTCCTCCGCCACCAGCTGAGCGTTCCGGCCTACGAACACGAGTATCGCTCGGGGAGCCAACACATCTGCAAGAGGTTCTAATTCTAGTAATAAGTTACTCTCATTTCACTCTGAAAACTGAAATGAAAAGTGAGATGACATGAACACGAACATGAACTTTGGTCATCAGACTTATTTCCTTGTTAATCCTTGATTTTTTTTAAACACAGTATACAGTTTGTTTTTACCTGCTGACATGTTTCGGCTAACGCTGTAGCCTTCTTCAAAGCGGTGTTTCGGAGTTACTTCCTCTTCCGTTTATCAAGACTTATTTCCTGCTTTGTTGTGGTCACACGGAAATCATAATGTTTTTATTTATATTCATAAAAACAGGGAATAGGATGCTGTGACCTGCAACTGGAGTCTTACATGACCCAACAGGACACTGCAACATGTTCTGTGCAGAGTAATGCTGCAGGTCTCAAGAGGTCTGTCGTTAACAGCAGAAACATCCTGCTCTTTATAACAATTATTGATGAATCAAACTATTTTAACTCTTTGATGATGAATGTAGCTCTCTCCAAGACAACACAGACACAGGTCGGTTCCTTTAAAACGGGCGTTTATTGCTTTGGCGCTCTCTCTTTAAGCCTTGCGTACGTCTTCACTCCATCATCGCGCCGTTGCGCCGTGAGAACTACACATAAACAATTGAACAGTATAATGTATCAGAAGTTTACAGTACAAAATAACATAAAAAACATTTCTGAAACAAATACCTCGTTGGCCGCTTGCCCTGAAAAGAGGTCTTGAATCTTGTGTCACTAACTTTGACCACGAGCCGAGCCTAGCATAGCAGACCCGCTCACCTACAGTCCGTAAACGATATCTCGCTCCTAAGGTGCTCTTGCGAGATGTCAGCATCCAGACACAGACTTCAGCAATTACGAAACAAAACTGTAACAGATTCACTCTCTTCATACATTTCAATTAAAGACATTCTCAACACTGAACTACATTCATAAACAAAAAATCAACCTTCCATGTACTCAGGATAACTTAACAGCAGTAACACTTTGGATAAAAGCGTCTGCCAAGTAAAGTAAAGTAAAGTTACAATGAAGATACAGAAACATGTATATAGGATATAAACGAAACCTGCGTAAAAGTCTTGAATCATCCTCAATATAATTTCTTATAAAGAGGAGCTTCGTTCACCTGCGGTGGGGAGATGCACAACATTGCACTGCGGTCTACTGATACTACACAGCACTGTAGTGCTGTAGCATAATACTGATCTTGATCTGTGTATTTACAGAGATGAGATGTACTACCGGGCAGTACACGGGACTGCAGTACTCTTTCTTCAGAATGACGCAGGTTTTGCAAAGTGGGGCCCGACTCCAGAGCGTCTGGCTGAACTGACAGCGGCATACCGCCCCTCCTCCTCTCGCACCTCTTCCTTGTCCTCTCCTGGTCCCGCCCACATCACACCTGGAGACAGAGACTCCACCCCCAAGACATCTGATAGGACACAGAGCAGCGTGATATCACCAGGTGGTGATGAGGGCAACGACAACAATAACAACAGTAGCAGCAGTAGCAGCAGTCCTCAAGATAAGATACCCGCCATATAGAGAGGCGGGGTTACAGTGTGCTGACATATCTTCACCTGTGGGACAGGTGTTTAGAACTCTGATTGTCAGCATTAGTTGGTTATGACCATTGTCTTGTCTGTTCAGATTGTCCCTCATCAGCAGCTGTAGCACACCTAAGCCTCCTTCATTTTACCCACAAAGCTGCTGTGACAGTGGGAGGGCGGGGCCTCTATGGGCTGTCACTGCATCTTCAGTTACATTTGTCCCTGCTCTCATCCCACGCTGTGATTGGTTAAAGCTCTCTGACATCATGGTTCACCTGCAGCTCATTCATATCCAGGTGTAGCTGTTGCTTAGCAACAAGCTCTTCAGCCAATATGAGATGGAATGAATAGCTGAACAGAGATGTGTTGGAGCTCCAGCAATAAAAGCCTCTTCAGTGACGTCATCACTGGAGGACTCTGATTGGTCCCCCCACCAGCAGGTTGCTGGTTGATAAGGCAGCTATTGTTTCTACTGGACTCAAAACCAAGCGGCACTGTGCGTCAGGCCTGCCTTCACGGGTTGGCCCAGCTGACCCAGAGATGATACAGAAAGCCAGACGGCTCAGAGACAGACTCTTTAAACTACAGTTTGATCAGACACATGTCAGATCAGTTGACGAGGGCAGTGTTTAAGCAGGTGTGTTGGGCAGCAGGTGGAGGTTACTCGCCTCAGAGTTGTGAAGTGTGAGGACTTGTTTTAACATCAGTTCTTCCTCTTTACATTTTGTATTTACATTCACAAACACAGGACATATTTTAGTAATACTCAGTTTTCCCTTCAAATATTATATCTTCTGAATATTGTAATATTTTCAGAATGGTTCTAATTTTTTAGGGGACGTTTCTTGAAATATTTTAATTTAATTAAATGAGAATATTTTGTCCATGCTCTACTGTGGAACACCAACCTGTAGCGTTCTGCTGATTCCAGAGTCTACGAACGTTGTGCTGATGTTTTCAGAGAAATCTTTCCTCACACTTTGTAACTACGAGCTCTCTGATTGGCTGATGAGTCGTCCTATCAGGCGTCTGTTGCTGCGTGTAGATAGTGTACAGCTGAACTGATACCAAGTCTGTCAATGTAATTTTTCTCATCTGCTGTTTGATTGGAGATTGGATTTAATTAACTTTTTTTGTTCATTTTTTTTATTCGATTTAATTTAACAATTTTTAAGACATGAACTGTTTGTGTATTGTAAAGCTTATGTTAGTTTGTTTAAAACTAAACCAAAGTGTTATTAAGAAAATCTATATCTTGTAAAGGTAGACGTGTGTATGCATCAGTAATGCTGACATCTAACCAGCAGAATATTCCTCCACCTTATTTTTATAATTCTCTTTATTTTCTGTGCATGAAACCTTTTTGACTCTAAATGATGTTCGTATTTCTGAATGTGTTTTTCAGACCAAGTCTTTGGACTGAGCGGCGTCAGACTTCACCTATCCTCTTTAATTATTGGACTGTTAAAGGAACAGTCTAGAATATAGTAGGTGTGTTTTTTGATAGAGCAGTTTATGCTGATTTATGCTAATGTTGGACTGTTTAGTGTTTATGGACACACATTATATTAAACAAAGAAAACAAACTGGAGACATGTTCTTGAATCTAGTTCAGAGATTTATTTATTGTATAATTAATGCATAGTTCCTTAGCCCAGGTTCCCACATGTGAACGTCTGAGGTCTTCGGTTTGGGGAAAATGTTTTTAGTGATTCGATCCGTATCTCAACATAATGGTTTAGTATGTTGCAGTTTCACTGAGATCAACGTGTGTGTGAAACATGTTCTCATGAACTGACCACTGAGGACATATCTCAGGACTCCAGGGGAATGAAATGACCCACAGATCCTAAAACTTCATTTGAGGAAATGTTCCTTCTTGTAGTTTTTGTCAGCTGACTGAGACTTTTAAGTCTGTTTGTCTCCAGTTTGTTTGTCTCAAATAAATGTGAATGTCCTTCGCTTCATTGGAACCATCAGACTCTTCACAACGAAGATTGGAAAGGGACGAACAAACAGTGGTGACCTGATGACCGTAGAAATGATAGCTTGGTGGATAGAGCAGTTGTCTCCAACCCAAGGGTTATCAAATCTATTTTCAGTCCCCATGAAGCTTCATGTCGAGTTGTCCTTGGACAGGACACTGGAAGCCTGGAGTAGCTCAGACTAGCAGCTGTCCAACATTTCCCAAAGGGAATCAAAGAATTATTATTAAATGGGGATGACAAGGTGACGCCATTGGTGGACAAAGACTCGGCTGTTCGTCAAGGCTGGAGAATGTAAATAAACTGTCCTTCATCCCACTGCAGACAAACTGCAGTAAAAATATATCCAACCCAGTACAACCAGTACAGTTTGTGTTTCTTCTGTACACTGCACACCCTGATCACCAACACAGCACGGACACAAAAGGTTTAAATGTTCAAGGTTCACTATCGTGATTTTGTTTGTCACTGGTTGATGTTTAAGAAGATATTTATTTTGAGCGTTATGGGGGTAAAATTTTGTAATTACTGCTAATATCTTAATGTCCAGCTTCAGTTTTTGGAAAAAAATATTTAATTCAGCCATGTTTTGTCTTAAATATTATTGTCACTGCAGTTTTAACTGGTTAAAACACCACATAACAAATATAAACGATTCTTTTTTCCACCGTTTTCAAACGAGCTTCTGCTTTTATTTTTGAAATGTGCTTTTGAATTTTTGAGGTGCGTTTATTTTGAAATTTTACCGGAAGATTTCTTGCGGCTCAAAAGCGGAAACCAATAGATTTCCTGAAAACAATCAAACCGTAAGCATTAATTGTTGATTACTGGCTTATTATTAGTCATCTTTTGGTCTCCCGTTGTCCGTATATGCTGTCAGTCGTTAGGAACCTGGTAACGGTGCATTTTAACATCGGTATAACTCCATTAGCATCCACTGTTAGCATAGCTAGCTGTTGCTAGTGTAGTCTAACAGTTAGCTCGGTTGGATACGAACCGGATTGGACTAAACCAGGTCGGCGCCGTTTCCATTATGGGAGCCCACCGCAGTGAGGGAGGCCGGGACTGGTTGGAGCAGGACGGACCGGAACCGCCGGAGCCGAGTCCGGTACGAACCATAGATAGCGGCGGCTAAGGGTTTAGCTTAGCTCAATGCTAAAGTGATGTTTTTAAAAAATCTAATTTTAAGTTATATCATTTATTACTTTAGAGATTATATATAATATATACATATAATACTGAATGAGTAATTATATATTTCATATTCCGTTACAGTTTGTTGTATAAAGACTTTAGAATTTACTTCACATTAATGTAAATAAACGCTAAAAACACACACTACATTGGTGTCACTCACACTGTTAAATTTCTCTGCACAGCTATGTTCATAAGTGTGTGCGTGGTTCTCTCTGGTTCTGTCTGCAGAACCCGTGGAACCTGATGATCAAACACAGACAGATTCACAGACGAGGACGACGCTCACACATGACAGTCAGGTCAGTGATGGATTAAACTAGTTACCAGTTATTCAAATGTTTCCTGTAAAGCTGCACACTCACACGTCTGTGTTGTGTCTGCATGTGCGCAGCTACACCGATCCTCGGGTGTCCATGGACCTTTTGAGGGCAGTGCTTCAGCCCAGCTTTAACGATGACATCATGGCTGTGTTCAGGAAGTATCACAAGGTCAGAAATCACAACATAAATAACGTTTATTATATAAAAAAAGAGAAAAGAAATTCATTCATTTATCATATTGTTTCAATAACTAACTGCATGGATCTCTGTTTCCTATGACAAACGTCTTAGCAGAGTAAAGTGTTGCAGCAGTAAAGAGATTTTCATGGTGTTACCTAAATGTAATAATGATAATGTGATTATCTTCTATAACAAGAATGTAAAGAGAAATTTGGTTTGATTTTGATTTATTTTGTCCTATTCTCTAACCTGTTCCGTCCTCATATAAACAGGAAGCAAATTATTCAGAAATCAACACGTTTATTGTCATATCCACAGTAAAAACATATCATGTAATGAATCTTTCACTTTGCTCGCTGACTTTCACATACTGAGACAACAGAAAAAAGAGGTTTGAATAGAATAACTATAAGAATCACTGCGTGATGAGCACAAGTGCTCAGTGCCTGATTGAACCTTCTGTGTGTCTGTGATACAGTTCTTTGAGAAGGCAGCAGAGAACGTGAAGGAGAACGTTGGGGAAGATATTCAGACAGATCAGCTGATCAGAGACACCTGCAGGAATGTCCTGGAACATGTGAGCTCACTTCCTGTTTCTCCCCTACTGTATTTACCTGTGTGTATGGCTGCCTTCACACAAACACCCGGAAAATGCAAACATCCCAGTCAGCGTGCCACCCGGTCATTATCTGCTGTGTGCTGCACACAATGTCCAGAGTCCAGCTTATGCGGTTACCATGGTTTCCTCTGATACAGGCCAAGCAGCTGTTTCCAGAGGAGGAAGGGAAGAGGGCAGGGCAAGAGGTTTCTATCAAGGTAAGAGCCCCCAAACAGACAGTAACTCATTCTGGTTCTGGTCTGGGCCGATGTGATCCTTTGTATCCTGTCAGAGATCCAGACCTGCTGATGAAGATTGCAGTCAAAGAGGAAGCCCTCTCCCCAAGAAGGTACGTCAGATCTCACATGTGTTACAGGTGTCAGTACTAATGATGTAATAACTCTCTCTCGTCCTCAGAGGAAACCTCGTCCGGGTGCTTTGTTTGCCTCCTCTGATCGACCTTTGACTTCCTCTCAGTAAGTACCTTACCTGACGTCATCTGTACCCAGATAGATGATCCCACATAGCACCAACACTTACGTGCTCCCTGTTTCCTCAGAGTGAAGCCAAAGTCTGACCCCATCAAGAGAGAAGGACCAAAAGTAAGTCAGACCGTGTTTTCACCGGGACTGATGTCTGTCTGTCTGTTAACAGACACAAAGTAACGTGTGATGTCAGGAAGTGAGCTGGTTGTGATACAGGTGTTGAGTCTCACACACAGTTTACCTGTGTATGTTTCAGTGGGATCCATCCAGACTGAACGAAAGCAGCACGTTTGTTCTCGGTTCCAGAGCCAACAAGTAAGTAACAACTACTTTATTCCACACCTGTAGTACAACTGTGAACAAACTGAGCATGCTCAGTGGCCAGTTACTCAGAAAAAGTTCAGATCCTATCTAATTCAGTAGCTGCTCTGAGCGCTGCCATGGAAACAACTCTTCACGCTCCTGGGAGCAGGTGAAGCTGCAGGTGGTGCTGTTTAACAGTCAGTACTGAGCAGAACCTCTGCCATATCCTGAACGTGTTCCAGTAATGGCGGCGCTGATGTTGGTGTGGGTCAGACTGAAGGACACGTGTGTAGGTTTAAACATCACCTGTCACTGTGATGTCACAGGGCGCTGGGGATGGGCGGGACCAGAGGACGGATCTACATCAAACACTCCGACCTGTTTAAGGTGAGAACTGGAACAAACTGAATTACTTCCTGTTTGTGTCATCACTTCATTTTTGACTCTCTCACAGTAAAGTCCTGTTTCTCAGTTTCTGTCACTTGCACACTGCTTCTTCCTCAGACACGTGTAGACGTTTCGTTTCTTAAAATGTTTTTAAATCTTTGTTTATAAGGAAATGTGTCAGTCACACACCTGTGTTACCTGCTCAGCTGCTCACATCAGCGTTACTGTTAGACTGTCTGGAACATGTCTGACTGTTTTGTGTGTGTGTCTACACGTCAGTACGCAGCAGATGCGAAGGACAAGCAGTGGCTGGCAGAGAGACACCACATGAGAGCTACAGGAGGGAAGATGGTGAGGACGCTTTGAATGAACCTTTATTAATGTTTGGATTAATACAGCAGGTAAACATTTGGTTCAGTGGCTTTAATTTGAAAAGACCACAGGACGTTTTGTTGATAGTAATAGTTTGAGGTAAGCAGGTTCTGCACAGATTCGATCACCATTGATCGCCCTGCAGTGTCCGACTTAACTCCTTCCTTTTAAATTATTAAAATAACATCTGCATAGATGTTTCAGTCCTGGCAGTCTGAATATGAGAGATCAATAATCAAGTGTCTGTCTTTGGATCTCAATTAAGCCTGTGTCTGAACTCAAGAGATTTGTCACAAAGACAAATGGATCAGATCAGTCAGGTTCAGGTAACAAGACGTGACACAATGCGTTCACTGTCCTCAGGCCTACCTGCTGATCGAGGAGGACATCCAGGACCTGTCCCGCAGTGATGAATACAAGTATGTCTCTACAGCAACCATATGCACAGATGTGTTGTTACCATGGTAATGTGTGTGTGTGTGTCCTCAGGGACTGTCCAGATGTCAGGATGGATGAGCTGAAACCATTTTCTGTTCCTGTGTGGATGGTGGAGAAGATGAAAAGAGCCATGGAGGCCCAGAGAGACCAGGACCCCTGAGCTCTCAGAAAAAAAAACAAAAAACAATGAAGATATTGATCACGTGACATCAAGCTCTGATCTGATTGGCTCCTTCCATAGTTTGTCTTTTTAAAGCTGTTTTTAAGAAATAAAATAGAATCTAACTGTGACACAAACGTTTCTTCTCCTGAAGCAGTTAGACTGACCTGAGTGTGTCACAGTCACAAACACACATGGAGAATACATCACCTAAAAACACCAACCATGCTTTTCTATGAGCACAGGGATCAGGTCTCATTCTGCAGACTCGCCATCAGACGGCACTAAATGTTTTGTGTTTCTACATCAGCAAAGAAAAACATTCAACAACAGTAATATGTCTCGTACAACACACATTTATGTACTGAATAAAATCCACAGCTGTTTTAATAATGAAAACTTGTCATGCCGACATCAAACTTTATTTATAAAAATACTAACAAACACTGGGGGGTGGGGCTGGTCCGAACAACAGAAAGTTACATTATTGGAGTGCGTCATCACTCAATCCCTTCCTGTTTGTCTTTGATGGCGACTCTGAATCGTTCTTCCAGCAGAGACAGTTCACTGATCAGGTCGGTAATGGCATTCGTAAACGCCTCCTGTCAACACACAAACGAGACAAGTGTGTTACTTGGGGGCTGTAGTCTGGTGTGTGTGTGTTACCTGGGGGCTGTAGTCTGGTGTGTGTGTTACATGCGGGCTGTGGTCAGGTGTTTGTGTGTGTGTGTGTGTGTTACCTGGGGGCTGTGGTCAGGTGTGTGTGTGTGTTACCTGGGGGCTGTGGTCAGGTGTGTGTGTGTGTGTTACCTGGGGGCTGTGGTCAGGTGTGTGTGTGTGTGTTACCTGGGGGCTGTGGTCAGGTGTGTGTGTGTGTGTGTGTGTTACCTGGGGGCTGTAGTCAGGTGTGGTCTGGACTCTGATGACGATTTTGTGCTCCAGAGGATGAGGAACTTTATAACCAGCGAACAGAACCTGAGGATCCTTCAACAGCTGTCTGAGAAACACAAAACATCAGGTAAAGATCATGTGATGTTCAGGTACAATCAATGAAATGTGTGTAATGTAATCACTTGACAACATCCACATTATAAATAATCACCTGATCAGAGAATAAATCTTTTTTTGAAAAAAAAACATGAATATTTACAATGTGCTAATTTGGGGGAAAATATCCAGTTGCAATTTTATTGACAGATCTTGAGTTTTGTATTATTATATACATTCTTCGCAGTGATCAGCACACACACGCTTTAGTCTTTACTTTGCTTGGCAGACGCTTTTATCCAAAGCGACTTACAGGGAGCTAGCGCTGGGTGTCAGGCTCAGGGACACACCTGGTGGGGGATGGACTAGGAGTCAGACAGGGATTCGAACCTGCGACCATCTGCATCCCAGTCTGACGCTTAACCCATAGCTAGCAGGCCGCTAATCAAAGGACAACAGTGTATTATTTGATTGGCTATTGAAAGTTTAATTCTGATGTCATCAAACGCGATTATGCGAACATTGTTCTGGTCCAGATTGTTTCACAATCTGGTTAATTCAAATTAACAGAAGATGTAGCAAATGAAGTTAAACATGATTACACGTTTGCGCGTCTGGGGTCTGGAGATACTTGTGTTTTTACTGTAGATGCAAATGAGCAAAACTCCAGACTCGAGAGACCCCTCTGGAAGAGCAAACCGTATTCAAGGAACTAAAACAAGTCCAGTTGCCATTGAAAAACTTTTTCTGAGCTGGACCGGAGGTCACATTAGCTGCACAACCTGCAAACTGTGCAGTACCATTATTGTTAGCTGTGTGTTAGCATTATTAGCCAGTCTTATTGTTTTTAAAGCTTTTTTTATACGCTGCCAGTGGTGGGGGTTTCCCCCCACGTATATTCAACTCTACTTACCAATATATTTACTAAATACAGTGTTAGCATTGTTATCTTTCTACTAGCTACTACCGTCCAGCGTGCACAGCGTTTAGCAGCTAAGTGTTAGCTGTGTGCGATAGCTGCTTACGCTCGTATGATGTTGCCCAGCGTGTGGTCCTCCTTGTTCAAGGTAAATAAACAAGCGTTGGGGACTTTCGTATCTTTACTGATACTAATCTTTTTCTCTCCCTCGAACAACAGGAACGATTCGAAGGCCGGAGGTGCGTTCATCTTCACGGTCTAGATCCCGACCGAAAGCTCTCTCCTCAAAAATAAAACGGTGACCTCGGACTTCTTCTTCTTTAGTTTTTTTAGTTGTGGTTGGAAAACAACGAAATTGTACATTACCGCCACCAACTGGTAAGGAATGGTGTGATACAGGACTGTAAAGTCTACTTTAATCAACCTTACCTTCTATCGACCTTCTAATATACCTTAAACCAGTCACTCGAAGAAACTGCACTATAAAATTGTAGCACACACTTTTTCCCAACACTTGTATCAATATGTATCTTACTTTAATCCCTTCCATGTTCTGGATAAGAATACTTTTAATATATATATTTTTATCTGATTCATACTTTGCTACAACGTACCATAACATACTTTACTTTACTTTTCTTTGCTTGGCAGACACTTTTATCCAAAGCGACTTACAAGGAGCTAGTGCTGGGTGTCTGGCTCAGGGACACACCTGG